>OX578284.1:51099782-51439782 GCA_951217055.1 Gerris lacustris | reverse complement strand
TAAATAAAATATCGAATTAAATCCAATTTTGTAAATTTAGATAAATTTATACCTTTTAATTGGTCCCTTGAATCCAATATAAATTATTTTACTTTAAAAATGTTTGTTGAATTATGTATTTATATGATTTGTTTTTTTTAATTATCTTAAATATAATTTTTCACTCTTTTTTTCCAAGACTACCTCCCAAAATAAATGTCTGTCAGTTATTTTGCGGAATTATGCGGTCGTTGGTGGTAGGTATAGAAATAAATGGGATGTAGGTATACTCCGAACTGTATACCGTGTTTGTAGGCCACCATAAAGCATTTTCAACTTTATTTTACACCGACTCAATACAATGCTAAAACCCTATTACCTTGACACTTTCTTTTTAAGAGCAGCGTAACGAATAATTATGGAGAGTTTAGTTTACAATAGTTACAAGAGTCTTAGATTTGCTTTTAGATACTTTAGTACCTGAAACACAGTATCTTACAGTTAAAATTTACCTGTAGAGCAAGGCTCCATTTTGTCTCATAAAGAAAATGAATTCATTGAAGAAAAAGACGTTTAGTAAACAGCTGTTGATTTCAAGCAAATAATGACAGTAAAGTTTCATTGAGTTGGACCCAATGTTGACCCAGTTTATTTAACGACAATAAATAATAAATATATCCTTAAATATAACCTGTATCGTTTCTTAAATTTTTGTATATACAGTGTGTCCCAAGATAGCGTATCCGAGAGGAAAAATTTTCTTATTTTAGGGTTTTCGAAAAAAATGCATTCTTTATAAAAATTCCTGTTTGTTCTTAAACCTCTAAAAATAATAAAATTTTCTTGATTTTGTGTACAGGATGTTCTGTTTTTTGAAAACTTTAAAATATGACCAAGAGTAAACTATCCTTATTTTTGATGGTATCAAAAAATATTATTTAGAAAATTGGTTCAGAATTGCAACAAACGTATAAATATTAATTTATTTATGAAAACAAAATAAATCAAATAATAAGCTAATGTAATAAATAAAAAAATATCATCACAACATGCAATTAATAATTCTAATCTTAAAATCTATTTAAGTATCACAAAAAAATTAACAGAGTTGAAAAATAAAATTAAAGAAATCATCATTTAAATGTATTGCCACCTACTTCTGCGAAAATGTTCAATTTATGAATTTTTTATAAGCCTTTTGAACTTACTCAAGGGGAATATTGGCAGTGGCCTGTTTAATTCTTTCCTTTAACTCTTCCAAGCTATTACCCACTTGTTTCTTATAAAAATCCAAAGACAGCTATTTGTTGTAGTTAGCTTAAAGTTTATTTTTTAAAAAAACAAACTAAAATGTAATATTTCAGAAAATTAAATAAAATTTAATCATTCAAAAAATAAATTAATATTTAATATTTATAGGTTTTTTTTTCAATTCTGAACCACTTTTCTTAATATTTTGTGATACCATCAGAAATAAGGGTAGTTTACTCTTGGTCATATTTTAAAGGTTTCAAAAAACAGAACATCCTGTACACAAAATCAAGTAAATTTATTAATTTTTAGAGGTTTAAGAACAAGCAGGAGTTTTTATAAAGAATGACTTTTTATCGAAATCCCAAAAGTAAGAAAGTTTTTACTCTCGGATACTCTATCTTGGGACACACTGTATATATAAATAATTTGATCGTTCTTTATTGGCATAAATACGAAATTATTTGTAATTTTACCTTACTAACCCTTATTAAATAGTTATACAATTTAGTGTTTTTACACCTGGTGTTAATATTTTATGTTTTTTACTGTTGGCTAATGGATCTTTGATTCGCTTTTTGGAAAAGAATTTAAGTTTGACCCAATTTCTTAAACGGAAATGAAAATCGTATCTTGAAATTGGTCGGAAGAAGGATGTGACCTAACTTTCACTTCATCAATTTTCTAACACGGTAATAAATCAATTTTCTTCGTTCCGATAAATGGGTTAATTCAATTAACGACCCTTTTTCCTTATATGCATACCATTTTATCAAATTTTAATTGAAGATTTCTGAGAAATTAAAAAAAGGGAAGAAAATGTATTGATTGAAAAACCGTAAATGTGGATTTATGAAATGAAAGCTAAGTTTAAAGAAAAGTTGAGCTTCCAGGGAAGTAAGATGCTATTTGTCTGAAATTATTAGGTACTACTAATTATATTCAAACTTAACAAGCTAGAGTGCATTTTTTAATAAAAATGTGGCTGTATTGTTTTATTACCCCTAAAATTTTAAAATTTAACTCAAATTAAAAAAAAAAAAATAGTCTGCCATTTTGCGTGGCATATTGCTTCCTCGCTTACTATTATATGTCATGAGGAATATGGATCGGTTACGATTCCCAGTGGAGTCGCACTTATTTAGATTAATATGGGACAAGACGATTAAATTAATATGGGACAATTCTGTGGGCAATTTTTTTTTCTTATATTCCATGATTCCAGAAACGTATTTCTGTATAGTAATTTATGAATTCCGAATCATGAAGAAATTTCGTTCTTCAGAATGACTACAATGCTTCCGGTTACCCTTGGTAATCTCGGAAGCAATAAATTAGGAATTGAGTTTATTGTCAATCGAAGTCCCAAAAATAATATAGAGCGGGTTTGATAACAAAAATTGCCAGATAATGTGTTCTATATTTAGTACTCCACTCTTTAGTTTTCCTTACCTTTAATGGAAAAGTATTGTTTTCACCCAAAAAATTCGGAACAGAGATTTCAACGGAATTATACGTTTTGGGAATTTTTAAGACCATATGAGTGGTTTATGCTGGCTTTCTGTGTGTGTGATAACTCCCACAGTTTTTAAGATAGAGAGTTGAAAATTGGTACAAAAATCAGTCCTTACATGAGGTTATGCCGCCCGGAAAATCATAAATTTGTAGCGCCATTAACACATTTTGCTGAGTCTGCAAACATTTCTCAAATTTGTAAAAAATCGATTTTTTTTTCGATTGCGCTGATTTGCACCAATTATAACCTCTTTATGAGACAAACATTTCCACAGAATTTCTACCGCCATTTTGAATATATCGACTTTTGAACTTTAGCTCTTAAGTATTATGCCGTTTGGGGTGAAATTCGCTCCAATTATACCTTTTCTATAAGATAATTAATTCTACCACATTTCTACTTAATATCTGCTGCTGTTTTGGAATTTGGAATTGCTTTTTTAATTATTGTTATAGAAAATTTCCGAGCCGAGAGCGGTTTGTTTGAGTTTTATTCACCGTAAGAATCTTCTAATGTTATTTTAATTGAAACAATAAACTCTCAGTGGTCCATATAGGGACCATCTAAAAATAACCGTAAACGCCCACAGTAAAAATTTTAAAAATTAATTTAATTCATTCATTAAAATTAAATTAAGTGAAATATTGTATAAGTAAATTAAATTAATTAAAATTAAATAATACAATTAATTAGGAGGATGGTCTCCTGGAGGACCACCTAGCGTTTAGATCATAGTGCATTTTGTATACCCGGGAGTTAATGGAGTGTTTAATGTAAGGAAGACGTTAATAAACATTTGTTTTATTTTTAAATGTACAATTTAATGGTTTAGATAGTCAGCTCTTTCCTAATGAAATATTAGAGAATTTGTAGTTCAGAAAGTAAGCTCTAGCTCTTCTTTAGTGTTGCTTAAAGTCTTCGACAATAGATATTGTGAATTTCTATTATCTTTCCGAAATATCAAATTTTAGTATCGAGTTTTACCGTTAGATCTAATGTTGAGTAGTGTTAAAGCGCTAGTGTCGAGGGTAAAGAGCCTGGACAAGGGGTTTTATCAGACTGTGCGCTCTGGTCTAGTCTGCAGAGGTTGGCTCCAAGGCTTGGCTGTACTTTGGCCCTGTGTGGAAGGGCCACTCTAGCGCTGTAAGTGGCCCTAGTGTGTCTCTGTTGTTTTGTATTTAACCCTTAGAAGGGTGTTTCTCTAGTCCTTCTCCTAAGGAGAGATCAATATGGTGTGGAGACTCCCGGTCACTACCTCCGCCATCTTAGCCCTTCTCCCTTTTCCTGCTTAGTAAGAGGAGGGGGAAGTCATTAGTATGCACCCATCTGGATAAAGCCGAAAACCCCTTCACTGTCAAAAAGTTACATCCCGTATAAAACTTATATATTTAATATCTGTAAATAATTTCCAAAAAATACGCATTGCTTTTGGAAGGTAAAAGTAATTCCACCCATACAATGGCTAACTTAAATAAGTGACAAAAAGCAAAAGCAGATGCGCATGTCTTAATTTTCGTAGAAGAAGTTGACTTTTTTTCGTTTCATTTTTATATCAACAGATGGCGTTATTATAATAATTATAGAGTGTCAGTATAAAGGATCAACGGTTCTGTCATTTTTTTGATCCAAGGGTGTTTCAGCTTCAGGAATTTTGATTAATATTCTCTAATATATTTCGTGTCCTTATTAATTCAATAATGCGGCACCCGGTATTTGATAATTATTAATTTACAGTTCCTAAAGAATAGAGGCATATTTTTAACTATAACGGTCGAATGGATCATTTTCGATCTAAGAATATCCCAACTTAAAAGCAGAAATATCACTGTAGTGTAGCGGAATAATTATGCTATAGGGATAGGTCAGAGGGCACTTTTGCTATTTCCCACGAATTTTTGAAAACGACCCTTCTTTGCTTTGAATTTAAGATGCTCCCCTAATTTAAAGATGATTTTGATTGACTCCTTGCTTTAGTTGAAATTCACCCTAGAAGGTACTTTTTACCCCCCAATAGTAGTCTTTTTTGCTATTTGCAATGTTTATTTTTGCTTCCGAGCTTACCGAAGGTAACGGAAGCATTGTGTTCACTTTTGAGAACGAAAAACTTTTATGCCTCCGATTTTAAAAATTCTAAGACAGAAATCCGTTTCAGACATCAGGGGACATTTTTGGTCTCGTGTCTGTCTGTCTGTCGGTCTGTGTGTCCGCGAATTATGAAACGTGCGACGATAACTTGAGTAAATGTCGACTGATTTTGATGAAATTTGGTAGACATATTCATTTTACCAATGCCCAGGACGAGTTCGTTGGACAACGTTATCCGTCCAAGCGTTTACGAGCAACGCTTGCGTAAACGTGAACTTCAAATTTAAAATTGGAATTTTAGGTCGGGGAAAAATTGTAACTTCATCTATTCAATGAGACAAACATTTTTTTCAAATACAATTTTTTAGTAAAACCAACAGCGACACCGCTATGAAGTGTTAGAGATCGCAAAACTATATTAATAGTTTTTACACAATAAACAATATAACAATAATTTGAATGTTAATATAACAATAAAGTGCATGACAGGATGCGAGGAAGCTATGTGCCACACTAATTGGCAGTCTATTTTCTTTTTTACGAATTATTACTTTATGAAATATATACTTAAGATAGATCTTAAATCAACTTTATATTGGGCTGAAAGGAAACACAGGTCCAAAGTAGCCAGAGGTAAAGGGAAAAATTACAGATCTCATTTCTTCTTGTTTAATGTTTCTTTTAAATGACAAAATAAATATCTAATCGCCGAAGTTACATACCTCTTGTCTGAGAGTTCACTTTGACCGCTCACTTTTGACACAAATTGGTGGCTTCGACACCTTGATGAGCTTTTATTAGAGTAATAATTAAATTAAAGTATGTTTATAGTGTTAAATTAATGTTTGGATCTCTAAACGTATCTTAAACTTCGGTTCCATAACCAATCTGTTGACAATTGACAAATCTATTGTAGTTACATACATGGCTTTGTTGGCGAAATTAGCAGCTTTCATGCCAAGCGCACAGTGACTCGCAGACGACGCAGAGCATGGTAGCACAGTTTTTTTCAATCGTAATAATAGACGAGATCGCTCGAATTGAGACGCCAGATCCACTGATGTCGGGTAGGTCACGTGTGGCTTAGTACTTCTCTGCCCTGCTCTGCGTCTCAATTCGTGATGTTGAAAATTTACTGCGACGCCTGCGTCACAGCCAGGGCGCACATTGAGACGCAGGTGACGCAGGGCAAGGCAGCACAGTTCTTTTTTCAACCGCAGTTATATACGAAACCACACGAATTGAGACACCACACGTGGCCTACTCGACGCTAGTGGATCTGGCGTCTCAATTCGCGTAGCCTAATATAATTCTGCGATTGATAAAACTGTGCTGCCCTGTCCGGCGTCTCCTGCGTCTCAATGTGCGTCCGGCTTTAAAGTTGCATTAACTCTAATTGATCTTTAAGAGCTTCTAATTTGCTCTATTGAGCGCAGATTTGGCTATTGGTCTTGTCTTTGGTTTTTTTGCATAGTGTAGGAAGTAATCACAATTAATAGTTAGCGCAAAGCTTTATAAATATTAGGTTTAACAATAATTGGATTTATAATTATTATTAGAAGTAATAGAATTACTAATGTGATATGTTTAAGGATGATGATTATGGGAAAGTGACCGACTGTTTAGTTTAATAAGGTGAAGGTAACTGAATGGTTGTTTAATGTGAAGCTTTGTACTACACACGAGTAACCTTATTACTGTTACACTATATGATAATGTTTTGTTATTTAGTTAAGCGTCAGTATTATGGTTGAGGCCCTCATTTGGGGAGGGAGAGAGATTGAACGGTTGTTTCCTAATGGGGATATCGGCCCCTCGGTGTGAGTGTATAAAAACGTGGCTAATACGCGTGCACAGTACAGTGCGGCAACCTCGCAACCCCACCGACCAGTTGAAAAGGCAACGAAAATACTTACCTCCATTCTACAGATACCGACACCTAGGTGTGTTGCTACTCATGCAAACAGTTCGTAATCATCTTAAAATCTCTGTCCTCCCTACTATCACCTTTAATAGAGAGTTCTTACGATATAGAAATTGCCCTGAACAAGAGAGAGTTTTTTGCATATTAGCAATTGCTCGGTAAATAAGATTATTTGTATATTCGACATCTTGACATTAGTTTTACTAAAACCTTAGAGGGTCTTGGATAATATGATTTACTGGAATCAATTGAATAAAAGTACTTCCTGGATTTAAAATATACTCGTTGCTTGAACCGAGGAGATAGTTGTTCCTGAAGTTGTTGATAAAGTTCTTATGTATTATCAATCTTAAAGCGGCCTATACACCATCAACATTTACCACATACATTACTTTTTACAAAGTTGTTTACCCAATCTACAGTTTGTTTAACTTTGTTGGAGGAAGTTTTTTTTGTTTAAAATAAGTGAAGAATTATTGTTATACCTCATTATCATAATGAATTATGTAAAGAAGAAACTCCACGCTCATTAATTTTTATTATTCTCCAACTTGTGGACCAACATACAATTTAAACCACCCAACTACCCACAGATGATCAACGTTGAATTCAACATGTCATATTGACAACATAGTTGACCATCAAGTTGATCGTCTAAAGCGGTCTTTAAGGTGAGACAAACATTAACAATTTAAAATCTTTTCAATTATGAATTCCTTGTTGATTAAAAATTGCCGAATAAATTGTTATATGAGCCGGTTCTACATATTTATTTATCCAGAATAATAAAATAATATACCACAACTGGTCACTTTTGTACGATTTATTGATAAAAATCTACTGTTGAACAATTCCTGTTTTGTAAAGACCTCTCTGAGACCACAAGAGACCAAAACATTTTTAATTTAGACCATAAGTACTTTGAAAATTACAAAGATATCATGAAAAGCCTGTTTAATTGTTCGCATTGATGGTTGTCCATCCTTGCCCGGTTACTTGACGAGGTTTCAAGCTTTAGCGAAAAATAAAAACTTAAGTATAGTTACACTCTGTTTCCTACATAGAGAAGCACTGATGGTCAAATCTTTGGCTCCTGGACTCAGGACTATCAAGTATTTGTTAACCTTTTAGCGAATTTTCAAAGAAAATTACGCTATTGCAATGGATTCAAAATTTTTGAAAAAAATTTTCCATGGAAATCCGTTTTAGACCATTCTGAATCGATTCCAAAAATTTAACACTTTTTTTTTATGTATGTATATATATATGTGTCACTCCAGACGATATCTCCCCTTAGGATGCACTTAAAAATTTCAAACAAATTTTAAAATGTCAATAATATCAAAAGAAAGGATGAGTTCGTTGGCCAGAATTTTTGGAGTTCATATAGGGGTCACATTTTTACAATTTAGGGTCAAAAATAGCATAAAAACATGTTATTTCCATTTTACCCCCCCTTTTATATGAAAATAAGATAAAATTGTACATAACAACAATTACTGTACTCTTAACGAGCTTTCCAACGACATGCATCTTGAAGGGTAAATACTATTTTGACTTTTGTGCCCCGTACCACTGTGTATCATTTTTTTTTTTTTTCATTCATGCAAATTCTAAACCAAAATTTTCCTATATTATCATAAGCCAATAATACGCAGATTTATTTGAAAATTCGCTCATTAAGTCATGGTGCATGACTGGACTTTTTAATAACTGTTTCCATAAAAACCATAATAACTGTGAAATGTAATTAATGTTCCAGACATGTAATTTTCATGGGAAGGGCCATGCATAAAAATAGTAGGTTTGCTGTGGCTATTGGCTATTTTTTTTATAGTGTGACGTGGGCTAAAAAAAAGTTTAGGAAACACTGCTGTACAATATGATAATTCTAGTTCAATATGAGATGATACACTTACAATACTGTACCATTTTTATTCTTAAAAGTTCTTCCTAAAAAGTAAATTTATTAACTTTAATGAATTAAAATTGATAACTTCATTAATGCAGTATAAGTATTTTAGCAGTTCTTTAGACTGTTACTCCCCTTATAAAGAAAACAGAGGGAAGTAACAGTCTAAAGAAGATGTACGGAATGTTCTCCTTTAGACTGTTACTCCCCTTAATAAAACAGAAGTTTTGCCCTAAAGTACATTGGACGAAACATCACTTTATCTTAATAGTTATTTAGTCAGTCATTTATATTATAAAAAAGCATAGGGGAGAAACAATCTAAAGAAGTACCCAGTATTTAGTTAATTAAGGTTTAGTCTAAATGTGTTTAAAAGTGATTTGTACCAGGAAGATCGGAATGCACTAAAAGGAAATTAGTTTAAAGGTAGTCTTGACATGGAATGAGTTTGTATTTTGTTGTTTTTTTCAGCGTGATGTTTTAAAAGAGAAGGAAAGGAACGGGAGAACGGTATTATTAAAATGGCGGCTGTGAAGTGAAGAGTCTCCTCAGCTCTTGAAAGTCTAGTCCGAAATCAATCAAGGTTTGGTGACCCTAGCGAAGAAGGTGGTTGGTGGCCTCAAGCCAAAAAAGAACTCCTATGGAGAGAAGAGAAAAAACAGCCATCTTATATTAAAGAGTGGAACCGAGAGAATACTAGCGGACCTAATATAGATTATTATCGAGTTAGAGCGAGAGATAGAAGAGTGAGGACGATTATAATAGGTTGATATGAGTGAGTGAGTTATCTCGTGGTATCGTTATCTCTGTTACTCTCAAATAAGATCCTTTTACCTTGTCTTGTAAACTCGGAACATATTCAGAACCTCTGTTGTCTGCGACGCACAACTTCCAAGCATTCACAATATCACTTCTCCTTTATATTCCCAATTCAACAGATCACATTCTCTCTTCCAAACTCATAGAAATAAAACTAGTGTTTCTTGTATTGTTAATTACTCATTAACACTATCTACTAGTACATAAGGCGAGTAAAGAACTCGCGGTCAAAAATTACATTTATCTCTTACATCGGTCATATTTGTGGTATTTCATTAGATTGTTACTCCCTTTTTTTTTTTTTTAATTTTTTTTTTTTTTTAGAATAATATAAATTTCTTTGACTAGAAATGACTTTTAAGACAAAGGGATATGGTTAGCCCAAATGGAAAATGCATTTAGCTCTTATATCGGTCATACTTATGGCACTTCTTTAGATTGTTACTCCCCTATGTTTTTTTTAGAATATAAATGAATGACTAAATAACTATTAAGACAAAGGGATGTTTAGTCCAATGTACTTTGAGATAAAGGAATATCACACTTAAATTTTTATAAGGGGAGTAACAGTCTAAAGTAGAACATTACGAACACCTTCTTTAGATTGTTACTCTCCTTTGTTTGTTTATAAGGGGAGTAACAGTCTAAAGTAGAACATTACAAAAGAACTTCTTTAGCTTGTTACTCCCCTCTATATTTTTATAAGGGTAGTGACAGTCTAAAGTAGAACATTACGAACACCTTTTTTTTAGATTGTTACTCCCCTCTTTTTTTTATAAGGGGTTGAAAAATTATCAAGGTGCCATATTAATAATTTATCGTTTTTATAATTTATCATAAAAAACAACTTCTTCTTGGCGGGGAATCGAGCCCGGCCTCTCTCCGTCCGCGCTTAAAGCTATTATACGGAACCGTTTTCAAGGGTTAACTGACAGTCGATAATTTACATATTTATTGGATTACAAGCCATCGCAATGCTCTTTCGGTGGGTATTTAGCTGAAGGATTATATAGGTATTATAGTATCAACATAAAAAGAATCAGTTTTAAGGCTACTATATTCTACATTCCATTTTTCCCCTCTTTTTATATCTCGTTTATGGAATATAATAAATATTTATTTTACTTGTATATCATAATCAGATTTATTCTGTTAATTTTATGTATGTACCACATATATTATATATATTTATTCATATGTAATAGATTAATAATAATTTAACAAGGGATTCTAAATTTCTATCTCCTTGCTATTGGACCTCTAGATGCTTTTGTACCTTCATGAAAATGTATTAATGTATTGTTTACTTTTGTGTAACAATTAAATATTACTTCTGAGCTTATAAAAGGTAACGGAAGCTATGTGAAGCAATCGTTCTGAATAACGCAATTTTTTGGTACTTCTTTAGGCCCAATTCACACACGAGTGGCGTATGGCACTGAAGTGGCAATGGCGTGGCTCTGGCGTGGAGCTGGTTTGTGCCACCTATGTTAACCTATGGCCTAATGTACACTGGTATGGCATGGCACTGGCGTGGCAGAGGGGGTCCACCATGACCGATCCTCGTCAGTCCCACGCCATCGCCACGCCAGTACCACTCGTATGTGAATTGGGCCTTAGATTGTTACTCTCCTATGCTGTTTTAGAATGAAAATGACTTTGACTAACTAACTATTAAGAAAAAGGGATGTTTAATCCAATGTACTTTGGGACAAAGGAAAATCCCACTTCTGTTTTGATAAGGGGAGTAACAGTCTAAAGAAGAACGTTCCGTACACCTTCTTTAGATTGTTACTCCCCTCTGTTTTTATTATAAGGGGAGTAACAATCTAAAGAAGAGCCCATTTATTTATATCTCCGTTTTAAAAAATTCTAAAAAATCCTGAAATTCTAAAACACAATATTTTTGTTTTTGTGTCTACCTGTCGGCCTGTCGCTTAATTTTTGCGAACCATAGCTTAAAAACTACTCATCCGATTGTAATGAAATTTAGTAGGTCATAATTAGCCCATTGTTAGTCCCATATAATTTCAACTTTCTGCACCTCTTTCATATGCGTACAAACATACAATTATTTATAGCTATATATTCACAAAAGTACTGATCTGATTTTATGACATTTGTTTGTCGAAAGTAGCCTGCAGATAGCTCCAGATTAATTTCAACCGTCTGCGCTCTTTAAAATTTGCTAAATTAGACTTTATTCGTGTAAAATAGACTGTCAATTAGTGTGGCACATAGCTTCCTCGCATGCTATCATGTACTATAACAATTATTGTTATATTACTTTATTGTTATATTGTTTATTTTGTAATAAATATTAATAGTTTTAGCGATCTTTAACACTTCATAGCGGTGTTAAAAATGTTAGTCTCATTGAATAGATAAAGTTAGATTTTTTCCCCGACCAAAAATTCCAATTTTAAATTTAAAGTTCACGTTTACACGAGCGTTACTCGTGAACGCTTGGACGGATAATGTTGTCCAACGAACTCGTCCTGGGCATTGGTAAAATGAACATGTCTACCAAATTTCATCAAAATCGGTCGACATTTACTCAAGTTATCGTCGCACGTTTCATAATTCTCGGACACACAGACCGACAGACAGACACGAGACCAAAAATGTTTCCTGATGTCTGAAACGGATTTCTGTCTTGGAATTTTTGAAATCGGAGGCATAAATGTTTTTCGTTCTCAAAAGTGAACAAAGTGCTTCAGTTACCTTCGGTAAGCTCGGAAGCTAAATTATAAATAATTTGGGAGAAAATTAAATAAATTTATTAATAATGATTCGTTCATCTTTTAATATAAGGTTTTTCGAGCTGAGAACAAATAAATGTGCTTGAGAAAAATGTGTATGCTCAAATCTAAGGTTATAAAATAATTCAATAAAAATTAAAAAAAAATAAATGGCCTCTTTTAATTGCAATACAACAGAATAACGTGGGACGTGCCTGACTAGTTTTAGAATTAATTAAAATTAATAACAGATTGTATCAAAATGGTGAGCTACTTTCTTCTTTTTTTCATAAGGTATGAAGCGCAGATAAGAAGGTGAAGAAATAGAGGACGTCCGTGCAATTCAAATAGCTCGGAGCAAATCAATTTAACACAGTCCAACTATTCCGCCATTTTTATTCTGTCAACTCTGAAGGTAGAGAAAAATAAGACATCTTGTTTAGTGTATAAGTTTAATAACCCAACAAAAACATTTGTGCAAAAAAACAATGAGCCATGTCTCCCACCAAACTCCATCCCTTACTTGTACTGATGATGTGTTAGACCTAGTAGAACTTACTTGGACAGGGGGAGACTTAGCTAAGCCAATGATATCACAACATATTACGTAAGATGGCTTATTTTTTTCACAAGTGTTTTGTTGAGATTTCATTTCTTTTTGTAATTAATTTTCGTTTCTTAGCCTCTTGTACTTTTTGAACACATACTATGTATATGTACTTATTATATAATAATTAATAATATAAGGAAAGAACATAATAGGGAATATATAGTTATATGATCGTTCTTTTGAAGAAGGGGTTCAAAACGAAAAGGCAAAGTGGCAATATAACGCGTGGGGTGTTCTAATTGAAATAAACAATTATCTGGTGTACGAATGCGGACGAGCGAGAAGTATATGTCAACAATCTTCGAGCTTTTATACTCAATTCATATCAATTACTCTTATTCCAATATAAATGCAAGTTATATTTCTTTTATTAATTTTGCATAGCCGATATTTCTATTAGCCTTGAGAGGGTCAAAGAACCAGTTTCTTTTACGGATTTTGTAATTTTTCCCGTTATTTTTATATTAAACTCTACCTATATACAAAATTTAAGTTTCTAGGATTGCTAGAAGTGCCTTAGAATTATGATGAGTCAGTAGATCAGTGGCATAATATAACAAACTAAATGAACTTATAGAAAAAGAAGAATCAACTAATAAGGAGTGGTGTGAAATTTTTATTTCTGGTTCAGTTTGTTATGGACTCTAACTTTTACATATCTAAGTACATATCTTTAATAAGATAATAGAGGGGGGTCCAAAATGGCTTGAGATGGTTCCAGTGAAGGATGGTACGGCTGTGCTCGACTTGGCCGGGGCACTATCGTGCTCCCAGAACCTATTTATTATTTTTTTTTTTTTTAACAACATGAATTCATTGTTGATTACCAGTTGCTATAGAGGTACTATTCAAGTGAACAACATTAATTTATTGTTGATTACCAGTTGTTATAGTGGTGCTATTTAAAGTAAACAACATGAATTCATTGTTGATTACCAGTTGTTATAGTGGTGCTATTTAAAGTAAACAACATGAATTCATTGTTGATTACCAGTTGTTATAGTGGTGCTATTTAAAGTAAACAACATGAATTCATTGTTGATTACCAGTTGTTATAGTGGTGCTATTTAAGTAAACAACATGAATTCATTGTTGATTACCAGTTGTTATAGTGGTGCTATTTAAAGTAAACAACATTAATTTATTGTTGATTACCAGTTGTTATAGTGGTGCTATTTAAGTAAACAACATGAATTCATTGTTGATTACCAGTTGTTATAGTGGTGCTATTTAAGTAAACAACATGAATTCATTGTTGATTACCAGTTGTTATAGTGGTGCTATTTAAAGTAAACAACATGAATTCATTGTTGATTACCAGTTGCTATAGAGGTACTATTCAAGTGAACAACATTAATTTATTGTTGATTACCAGTTGTTATAGTGGTGCTATTTAAGTAAACAACATGAATTCATTGTTGATTACCAGTTGTTATAGTGGTGCTATTTAAGTAAACAACATGAATTCATTGTTGATTACCAGTTGCTATAGTGGTGCTAATCAAGTGTACAATATCAATTCATTGTTGATTACCAGTTGCTATAGTGGTACTAATCAAGTGAACAACATCAATTCATTGTTCCGTTGTTATAGTGGTGCTATTCAAGTGAACTATATGAATTCATTGTTGATTACCAGTTGTTATAGTGGTACTATTCAAGTGAACAACATGAATTCATTGTTGATTACCAGTTGCTATAGTGGTACTAATCAAGTGAACAACATCAATTTATTGTTCCGTTGTTATAGTGGTGCTATTCAAGTGAACTATATGAATTCATTGTTGATTACCAGTTGTTATAGTGGTACTATTCAAGTGAACAACATGAATTCATTGTTGATTACCAGTTGCTATAGTGGTGCTATTCAAGTAAACAACATGAATTCATTGTTGATTACCAGTTGCTATAGTGGTACTAATCAAGTGTACAATATCAATTCATTGTTGATTACCAGTTGCTATAGTGGTGCTATTCAAGTGAACAGCATGAATTAATTGTTGATTACCAGTTGCAATAGTGGTACTATTCAAGTGAACATCAATTCACTGTTGATTACCAGTTGCAATAGTGGTACTATTCAAGTGAACATCAATTCACTGTTGATTACCAGTTGCAATAGTGGTATTAATGAAGTGAACAACATCAATGTATTGATGATTGCGTTGCAATAGTGGTACGAATCAAGTGAACTACGTCAATTCACTGTTGATTACCAGTTGCACTAGTAGTATTAATGAGTCAATCTATCATTTCACTGTTTATTCCCAATAAATGTAGTGGTACTAATGAAGTGAACAATATCAATCCAGTAAAATTTTTATTTTATTAATAGCTTGCTTAATTTAATAACCAATTCATTTCTTTATTGTTTCTTACTAAGCATGAGTAAATAGAAAACATTTATCTCTTTTAACGATAGAACCATGTATGGGCGCTATTCCTAATACATATATAACAGTTTATTCAGTGCTTTAGTAGTATGTATGAGAAACACGGCGTTTCTTATAGACTAAACCTTCACAACACACGAGCTAGCTGGGCTTGTATATAATGTAAAGAAAATTATAAATCTAGTCAACATATCGAAACCTTATTAAAAAAAAATAGAATTAATAAATGGTTTGTTTTATAGTTGAAGCCGTTATAATGTTAATATAGATTAGAGACGGTCTCTACTGGAAACCACACACTTGGCTTTGAATACTAATATAAAATTGTTCTTTTGTATAACTAAGCTTGGTGGTGGAGAAGGCTTTACGGGTTGGGAAGTTAGACCGGGAGACCGATGCACACCGCTCTCTAGCCCCACTCTGACAAAATACCCGTGGAATCTTTTCTCTCTCCGCACGGTATAATATAAAAAAAATAAAATAAAAGGCAATGCTACCAACACAACCCAGATATACTTCCCTCGATAAAAAATAAAATAAATCGAGCTGTGTAATTCTAAAACCTGCCACGCCCTATTTTTAAACCAATCTCATTGTCACCTAATATTCAGTAGGTAGTTTAATAGTGAAAATATATATATAATTAGAATAATAATTTATAGTAAATATTATTACTTATTCATATTAATTATTTAAAATATATATGTTTATTTGTATGTTCATCAGTTGTTTATTTTTGATTATTTTTATTTCTAAATAATAGGTTAAATAAAGGTTTTTATTTGTAGGAAGGTAACGGAAGCGATGAGATCGTTTTAAAGAACGAAAATATTTGTATCTACGATTGATACGAAATATAAACATTGTATCTCTGTTTAGATGCGTAGAAAGTGATTATTTACGTACTTGTATTCATTGCGCATGCGCGTCTCATAGTTCTGAAGAATTCCTCTTACTTACCACGCTAGCGCGGTAAAGAAGAGGTATTCTTCAGCTTTACGCACGATTAGCGAGTTTGTTTACATTTAACAAAACTAATTTGCTGTTCTTTTATTAAAGTAATTGTTTATATCGAGATTTTAGTGAAAAACAATGAGTGAATCAAGTGACTTTGACGAAAATGTGGGGAATAATACTCCTCCACAAATAATTAATTCGGCAAAAAATACAACTCAAGAAGTAATGCCTCTTTATCAAGAGAGAGATACGAACTTACATACAAGTTTATTTTTTTCTGTATTTATTATTTAAATCTAACAATCGTAGATAAAGTACGGTACGCAACTCGTGCGAAAACGACATTTTGCATTGCTCGTGTACATACATTTTGCATCCCTCGCTGTCGCTCGGGTGCAAACTCCACACTCGCATGCAAAATGCTTCTTTCCGCACTCGACGCGTAATGTACTATAAACTCAGAAGAGGGTAATTATTTGGAATAAAAATCCTTTTTAAATAGATTTTTTTATTACATGGTATATGGTATATTAAGTAATGTTATATACCAAATTCATTGCAAATAATGCCCTGCTACGTATATTGGAGAAACGTCACAACTGTTCAAGAATATATTTCATTAACATTTAAAAGACATCACCAATAATTAATGTCTAATTTATTTAATTTCCTACCCGTTATTTTAACCTGTCAAAATTATTTTCATTTTTCACATGAATTAAAGTATCAATCTAGCAAAATTTAAAGAGTTTAGACGGTTGAAATTGATCTGGGGCTATCTCCAGGCTACTTTCGACAAACCATCAAAATTTCTTAAAAATCAGTTGAGTACTTTTGAAGAAATAGCTGTAAATAAAAGTATGTTTGTGCGCATGTAGAAGAGAAACAAATGGGCGCTGAAGCTTGACACTTATATGGGACCAACAATGGGCTAATTATGACCTACCATCTAATTTTCAATAAAATCGGGCGAGTAGTTTTAAAGATATGTTGGTTCGCAAAAATTGAGCGACAGACCGAGGGACATACAAGTAACCAAAAATGTTCCCTGATGTCTGAAACGGATTTCTCTGTCTTGTGGAATGTTTGAAATCGGAGACATAAAACTTTTTCGTTCTTCAGAACGATCACATAGCTTCCCTTACTTTCTGTAAGCTCGGAGGCAAAAACGAGGGTAAATTAAATAAATTTGACAATAATGGGACGTAAAAGCATAAAATTACTGAAGTATACGAAATAGGACGCGAGGAAGCTATGTGCCACACTAATTGACAGACTATTTTAAGTAATTTTCTTTTTATTTAATATTTGAAATTATATTTTACTTTTATACTATAACATTATACTTGTTGAAGGAAGAGAAGAAATTAGGTGGTTTCATTAATATGTGTGACCTTGGCACTAATTCAAACTATTTAATGTTTCTATTCTTTATTTCATTGCTTGTAGTTTGACATCTCTACATTTTGAATTGTTCAAACTGAATAGAAAAGCTCAAAAGTAAACTAATTTTTATTATTGGCTTATTTTAATAACAAATATGAATTTAATATGGACCACTTTAGTTAGTTCATTTCCAATTTATCGATCATTAAAGTTATGATTAAATTGTATTTATCGATCAGGAAAGTTATGATTAAATTGTATTTATCGATCAGTAGAGTAATGATTAAATTGTATTTATCGATCAGTAAAGTTATGATTAAATTGTATTTATCGATCAGTAAAGTTATGATTAAATTGTATTTATCGATCAGGAAAGTTATGATTAAATTGTATTTATCGATCAGTAAAGTTATGATTAAATTGTATTTATCGATCAGGAAAGTTATGATTAAATTGTATTTATCGATCAGGAAAGTTATGATTAAATTGTATTTATCGATCAGGAAAGTTATGATTAAATTTTAAATTATTCAATGTACATATCACACTATTGTATATCGACTTCATCGATATGATCTATATCCATTTTATCGATTAACTCTGTTCGTCGATTATCAACCAATATAAAAATCTCATAATTGTATGAGCGAACTTGATTTACCAGAAAGACGACGTATGTTGCACACCTACACTTATAAGTATCTACCGCCCTTTGAGGTTAGGAAAAACAGTAAAATTAAAATAATACTGGTTCTAAGCAAGATATCAAAAATCTAATCACAGGCTTCATTCCTAATTTTAATTCTGCACAATTTGAGCCCTATTTCAACTCCCTATGATAAATAGTACAGGCGCCATTTTAATTATAGTTGTACCGAGTTTTATCGTTCTATTGAAATGGTGCCTGTACTATTTATCATAGGAAGTTGAAATAGGGCTCAAATTGTGCAGAATTAAAATTAGGAATGAAGCCTGTGATTAGATTTTTGATATCTTGCTTAGAACCAATAAAAATTTCAATTTAATGATTTTTCTAACCTCAAAGAGCGGTAGAGCCTTAAGGCAGAAACACACTACCATCACGTCACGTGACATCATGTGACGTGATATCGCATGAAAAAAGTGTGCGGTGCTGATTTAGTAAGGTTTGTATACTATACATTGCAGCTACACTATTATCACGTCACGTGATGGTAGTGTGTTTCCGCCTTAAGACACTCATAGATTGAAGTGTAAAGTGGTTGATTCTTCCTTCCACTTGTTGCTTTGTCGTTTAACGTGCAATATAGTTTTTTTGAATTAAGGGCATCAATATCAGTTTAAATTGTTATCGCACGGCAATTTAAATTCATCGCTGTTTTCCCTTTTTTTAATCTGTCTTTACGATCTATTTTTATGTATTTATTTAATTCTAATGGTTTTTTTTATACCCATATTGCAATCTTCTTTCTTTATGGGTATCTTATAATTTATGGGTCTTATTACATCTCTTTAATTTAAAAATATCTTTACTTTATAAATAAATAATAAATATATGATTGTTATTGCCTAAATATGATTTTTTTTTTTTTTTTTTTTTTAAATGAGTATTGATATACTTAAGTGGCATTCTTATTGTCTCCTAATTAAGTACTTGCCTAATTACTATTAAATATAATAATAATAATCGTTTATTTTGTTAACCAATAAATTAAATACAATATAAACATTTGTAACAAAACGGTAGCCTTGGTCAGTGGACCGTCAGGCGATACTATTAAATACATGATTGTTGTTCCCATGTATATATATGATTTTTTTTTAATTAATTATTTATATACTTAAGTACAATTCTTATTTCAACCTAATTTTTTTGTTAAGGATCACATTTTTAAAAAAATGTCTACTTTCTCACATACGTAGTATATAGTAGAGAAAGTATTGTGATACTTCCAAAGTTCGATTTTGAGATTTTAATTTACACGTTTAATGGTCTCCTGAGCATAAAAATAGTAAACGAAATGTAAACAATCACCTGTTCAACACATTTTAAATATGTTTAATAACAAAATTGATACGATGGCATTTAAAATCAGTATGTATATGATGAAAATTAAATTAATTTTTGTTTCCCGTATCGTGCATATTTGAGTTATTTAGGTGCATGTGTCTTCCAGAAGATATTTTTGACAATGTTTTTGTCACGTCTTAGGATAATTATTTTTCTTTTGGTGTCGATAGATTTTTAAGTGTATTTGGTATTTTTTCCTGTAATCTATCTGGTTGAAGCTGTGTACTCCGGTTACACAGGGCTCCCCCCCCCCCCCCGGGGGGGCTGGATTCTAGCTATCGATCGCCTTGCTTCAAGCACCCCTCCTCATGCCCTTACCACCAATTAGCCCTTCTACTCACCTCCACTCTCTTCTTCCGCTCTCTCACAAGCCCTTTTTTCCCCCCTATAAATACATATTTACACGAACATTCCCTTCCCCCTCCACTTTTTCTATCATTCTCATAGATTTTTTCCCCACCTTTTGCTTCTTTTCTCATTAGCTGAACGATGATCAATGGTTGGTGGTAGCATATTTGAATAACCTTTATATGATTTGTTTATTTCATTAGTTATGTTTTGTTCTAATAGATAATTAGGAAGTGGATTTGAAAAATAAAAAAAAAAATAAAAGTTGGGCGATCAATTTGAAAATTGATCATGTGTCATAACATTTAATTTTTTTTTTAATAAATATTTTTGATATTTTTACTTCACTCTTCACAATTTTTGAAAATTTATCGTCAACACCCTGTACATTAATTAATTGGACTCTATTAATTTTTGGACTCTATTAATAATTGGACTCTATTAATTTTTTTTAACTTCTTAGTTTAAGACCAACTAGGCGAGGAAGCTATGTGCCTTAATTGGCAGTCTATTTATATTAATTTCTAAGTGTCAACCATGGGAAATAAAATGTATAAAATCTCGAAATCAGCTTATCTTGTAAACCTCTCTTTTTATCTCCGTAGTAAGATTAAAATTAAATTATTTTATTTTGATATTTATATATATATATATATATATATATATATATATATATATATATATATATATATATATATATATATTTTATAATCCTCCTATGTTTATCTTTGGTTTTTGGTCTCGAGCTTACCAAAGGTAACGGAAGCATTTTGATGACGTAATTTTTACTTCTCCAAATTAAAAAAAAAATCCTAGACAGGAGGACTATATTTTATTATTGAATGAAAATAAGTGTTACCCTACTGAGAATTGAAACAGGTCTATTTAAACGCCCTTTCAGTTCCCATATAATGGGACGTGAGTAATTCATGTACATGTGCAACACAAATAGAAAGATTATTTTATATTAATATTAATTTTTTTCTCTGATTTCAGGTAAGACATTTCTGTTCACTTCGAGTTCGCTTTTAAATAAGGTACTTTATTATTATTATTTTTTTATTAATTTAAAACTAAATATATTTTTCATATTAATTATTTTAATCAATAGTTATTTTTTATAATGCTAACCAAGGAATTTAAATACCCAAAATCATATTTATTGAATTTTCATGTATTTAATTTTTTTGTTGTTGATATTTAATTGTTTTAAGATCGCATGAGTCTATAAATTTGGATTTTAAGAAATTCTAGTCTGTGAAGACGTTTTGAGCCTAACTTTGTATCAATTTTAATAAAATTTGGCGTAACTACATTATTAGTAGAATAATAAAATCACTTTTTCCGCGTTTAAATAACAATAATAAAACCCATAAAAATAGCTTAAGATAATAGAGTTCAAAGATACTATTTTAGAGACTTGATAATTTGGTCAGTTTTACTAATTTGGTCAGTTTTACTAAATTGGTCAGTCTTTTTATGGATAATATTACTAGTGCATACATATATTTTTTATTTGATCTTCCAAGATTTCTGTAGTTTTTTAGTCTGTTTATTTATTTTTTTTTAATTAGATATTGAGGTATGAATTTCAGGATTTAAAATTTAAAAGTAATTTCAGATTGTCCGAGTAGTATTTTTGAGGCATACATTAATTCTTTTAGAAACAATAGTCAATAAATTAACTGATTATAGTTTTATTATGTGCTAATTTCAATATGCTTTGTATATACCTACCAAAATATATGTACCTTACCTACCTACCTTGTATACCTATGTATATTTCCCTTACCTACCTACATTGCATCCCTACCTATGTACGAGTATGTTCCTTACCTACATACCTAGTATATACCTACCTGGTATACCTATGTATATACCTTACCTACCTACCTATGTACGCGAGTATGACCCTTACCTACATACCTTGTATACCTACATATGTACGTCCTTTATCTACTTACCTTGTTTATACTTACCTATATGCATGTACCTTGTATTCCTACGTATGTATGTCCATTACCTATACCTACCTTGTATTACTTATGTATATAACACCTACCTAACCTGTACCTACTCGGCTTATGACAGTTTTTACTCTCACGCGTAATTAGGGGATATGAAAATTTTCTGTGTTGAAAATTATTGAAAATTAACAGATCAACTCTTCAGTTTATATTTATAATTAAATGATAACATGACTAATTTGTTAAGAAAATTTGGATCAATTTAAAATCTAAAGTGTTTCATAAACTTAATCATATTATTAGTGTAATATAATGTAATATGTATCATGATTTTACACTAAAAGCAAATTAACTAGAAAAAGGAAACATTACAGTTTTAAATACAAGCGAGTTATCAAATAATATCTTCAACCATTTTACTTGGAAAAATGTTTTTTAAAAAAATTATTCGGACACACTAAAAAAAAAAGCTCCCCCTTGTTTCCGACTTATTGATTTAACGTAACCGGCCAATCAGAGGGAAAAGAAATTTTACACTGCGTCCACTAATACGATGGAGAGACACAAGTAACTATGGGTGGAGGTAGATGAGACCAAATATCGATTTCTCCGCCTCTTTTCCCGTGCTTTGCCTTGCACGAATTCCCGTTAATATTTCAATTTTGCAATGTTCCAATTATTCTATCAGAAATTGTTTTCTTTCCCAGATATTAAAGTTTCTTGTGGCCATTTTGTTATTTCATTTTATTGATACCCAATTTATTTAACAGATGGCAGTCTTGTATGATGTTAACAATATCGTGGAGAGATGATGTTAAACATGAGATATGTTTTATCTTATAACCTTCCATCTGAAGAGATGATGTTAAACATGAGATGTTTTATCTTATAACCTTCCATCTGAAGAGATGATGTTAAACATGAGATGTTTTATCTTATAACCTTCCATCTGAAGAGATGATGTTAAACATGAGATATGTTTTACCTTATAACTCTAATCTCTGAAGAGATGGTGTTAAGAGATTCTCATCCATCTGAAGAGATGATGTTAAAAATGAGATATGTTTTACCTTATAACTCTAATCTCTGAAGAGATGATGTTAAGAGATCTCTCATCCATCTGTAGAGATGATGTTAAACATGATATATGTTTTACCTTATAACTCTAGTCTCTGAAGAGATCTCTCATCCATCTGAAGAGATGATGTTAAACATGAGGTATGTTTTACCTTATAACTCTAATCTCTGAAGAGATGATGTTAAGAGATCTCTCATCCATCTGAAGAGATGATGTTAAACATGAGGTATGTTTTACCTTATAACTCTAGTCTCTGAAGAGATGATGTTAAGAGATCTCTCATCCATCTGAAGAGATGATGTTAAACATGAGATATGTATTATCTTATAACCTTCCATCTGAAGAGATGATGTTAAACATGAGATGTTTTATCTTATAACCTCCATCTGAAGAGATGATGTTAAACATGAGATATGCTTTATCTTATAACCTTCCATCTAAAGAGATCATGTTAAACATGAGATATGTTTTATCTTATAACCTTCCATATGAAGAGATGATGTTAAAACAAGAGATATGTTTTATCTTAAAATATTCCATCTTTTAATTCAATGATTAAATTAAAATTGTAAATATTTAGTCTGTAATACAAGAAAAACCCTGAAATGCATATTATATATTTTGCTGTTTTAGCTAAAAGGAAATTAACTTTCCTTTTTTTTACTTTCTCACGTACATAGTATATAATATAAAGAGAAAGTATTGTGATGGCACGAAAATCGATTTTGATATTTTCTGGATTTACACTTTTTAAAGAGACCTTGAGTCCGAAAAAGAGGGGCTTTCAAAAATGTCTGACTGTAATCTGTAGCCTGAGCAGATACGTAGAGTCTAAACTACTGGACCGATTTTGATGAAATTTGGCATTCAGGTTCAGAAAAATCCTACCCTGGTCGTTATTGAGAAATTAATTTTAGCTCTCTGTTTTAACTCTAGCTGAAAAACTGTTGGAGTTATGCGTGACACAGATCCGAGACCCGGTCTCGGGTTTTTAGGGTGAAAACAATACTTTTTCTTTAGTTAAGGAAAAGTAAAAAGTAAACAACCACCTGTTGTTTACTTTTTAAATATGTTTAAAAATAATTCAATTAATTGAGTTCTTGTGGGATTTAAATACATTATCAACATCTATATGAGAATGTTTTATTCGATTTATCGGGCTGATTTTTCATTATTTTAAATGCTTACCTGATATATTTGTACAAAGTTAAATTGCTGAATGTAGTCGATCATCAACTAGTGTAAATTTGTTGGTTTATTACCACCTTCGGCAGAGACTGATGTTGTTTATTGACCTTTAAAATATTAAGTTAAAATAATCATCCTCTTAACAAGAGCTGTACTAAATTTATGTAAATTAATTAAGTGAGAATCCATTTAACTCAATGTTACGATAATTGAGAATAAACAAAAAATAAATTTAATTTAAATAATGGAGTAGGTTTTGATAAACGTCAAAATCTTTTAAATGTATTAACTTTTTCACTCTATGGGAGTTTATCTTGATTCTCAAGTTATTTTCCACCATGATAAAATAGTTTTAAAAACACATTTATATATTTCGCATATTTCATGACTTGTTTCAATTTTCATTTCCTAGTGGGGTTTTAGTGAAATTGGTTTTTAGTTTTAGGTTGAAATTGAAAATACAAAAAAAGGGAAAAATCATTTTCCCAAATGAGATTTAGTCGGGGGTTTGGCAGGATATTTTGGTTTGTCCCGTGGAATAATCTAGTGCTATATAAGGGAGGCCACCGTATTGATCTCCCCCCCTGGTTTCACCCCGGTAGGGGGGTAGGGAGGTGGAGGAGGTTCTCACAAAGAGTAAAAGGAGAGTTTGGCGAGATGGGATCTCTCTCACTCCACAAGCCTTCTGGCTATATACTAGCCTTCCTTAAATGTTTAGTGGGGTTTCGGAAGCTTTGCTCCTAGCTTGCTTTGCACCCGACAAAACCGTCCCTATTCCTCTTTCCAAGGCAAGAATTCTCTCTTGAACTTCTACCTGTTCGAGACCTAGAGCTTGGAGCACACCTTCAGGAGGGTGGAGTTACCAGAACTCTGACCTCCACCTTCCAACCGGTGTGTCTTCTCTAGCTTCTTCTTCTTCTCCCGATTACATTATACACAAGCCGCTCTCTTCAAACATACTGAACAAAATCCCCATATAACCCTCCTCCTTTTTTTTATATACTTGTTAAACGAATGCTCCGCTTGGAGCGCCACCGATCCCACCTACTTCTCTCGGGTCATGTCTCCGTGAATACAAACCGAGGGGGAAATAGAACATGCGGACATCACCTTCCTAATTTAACAGCCGACAAAACCTCATGTCCCAAAACCATCTTCTCCACCCACCAAATAGAATATCAACGTGTTTCCAATCTGACTCTGATCCTCATTTCATTTTAAGTGTTCCTCAACAACAATTCATCGAAAACACTTACTCTAATTTTAACAATACCAAATCAATGTAAAACATCATTATCTCATTTTTAACAATTCCATATCCTCCCTCATCGTAACACCTTTAGTTAACACCATCAAGGCGATGAGGACAACATTCAATTTTTCCTTATTATATTACTATGAAACACACCATTACTGGTTTGTATTTAATGCATAACTAACTGTACTTTTAAGTTGCATATGTGAACAACTGTTCACAGATCTTACGATTAATCTCTTAATTAATGATTTGTATATGGTTTTACCTCTTAAATTATATTGTTAACAATGTTTAAACTAGGAGAAAAGATGTATTCCTTCTCTCTGCTTGTAATTCCCATGAAACCTCTGCTAGAAAAACATTTGTTACGATTCCAGAGGTCCTCAGTCATAGCTAGGACGATAACCAGAACGAGAACTACTCAACCATGAATAGCTTTGATCTGATCGCCCTAATAAATCCGGGGACATGGTCACTGGTCACCCTCGGTTAAAGTATTCGTTTTCTTAAAGAGAAGACCCTAGTATTTGTTCTCTTTTCTACATCCGTCAAGTTTTCAGTGTTTCCTGAAAATGAAAATAGTTTCCATTTTCTTGAATATTTAATGTGATAACCTTAATAATATTTTTTGATAACCGCCCAGGGGTTAACCTAAGAGTTGAAACTTGAAAGAAAAATCAGTCCTTACTTCTAGTAGTGCCGCTCGGAAAATTAACTTTTTCCGCCGTCTTGAACCCAGTTTGCTGAGTCAGCAAACATTTAAAAAAATCGTGAAAAATTGAAAAGTATCTCTCTGTATGACAAACAAATCCACATTATTTAATTTTGATTGACCGCCATTTTGAATTTAACGATTTTTGGAATTTTGAAACTTTGGTGGTTAATAATACCGAAAGTATATATTCGTTTTTGACTTATATCATATTGTTGGAACCGGTAAAAATTAAGGAACAAATATAAAAAAAAAACTATGAACTTCCATTATTTATTACAAAGTTATAAGCGAACATATAATTATTATCAATTAGTGCGATACTTTTGTTATAAACATCATAGTTTATTGAAGCGAGCGTAGCGAGCTTCCTACATTCAACGAAATATGCTCCGTGTCTGTCTGTCTGTCTGTCTGTCTGTCTGTCTGTCTGTCTGTCTGTCAGTAACGTTCACGCGTGTGACGATAACTTGAGTAAAAGTTTACCGATTTAGTTGAAATTTGGTATACATGATCCTCTTACTAATACTCAGGCTAAGTTCGTTGGACAGCGTGATCCGTCCAAGAGTTCGCGCGCAACGCTCGCGTAAACGAGAGGTTCAAAAATTAAATTGGAATTTCAGGACGGGAAAAGATTCTATCATCATCTATTCGATGAGACGAACATTTTTTACAAATAACATTTTTTAGTAAAACCAACAGCGACACCGCTATGAATTAATAAAGATCGCTAAAACTATTAAAGCGGGCCTAAACGTTTAAAATAGAGAAAACAACCTTTTTACCGATATCTTACGTTCTAACGTAACGATTTTAATAAAACTTCATAGACACCATCTGATGCACAATTGAAACAGGCATGCAAAATTTCAATTTGATACATGCAGTAGTTTGTTTGTAGCAAAGAGATACAAATTATAAATATTGAAATAGAGATGTGTGGTTAGTGGAATAGTAAGAATGCGGGGTGGTTCCCTTACTACTAGCCGCTGCACTACTACCAGACCCATTATCTATCAACTCATCATGATTCACAATAATCTTTTTTTTCAATATTCAATATATATTTATTACTATACGCTCGCTTCAATGATAGAGCCACGCGATGCCTAGTTTAAATCTGTCAAAAAACCGCCAAAATTCCAATAATTAAAAACACGCCCAATGCTGCTTCCTCCTGGAGAGGCCACTTAAGTAGCCTCCAAAGTGAGGAAATAGGAAATGTTCCGAGGTAACGAAAAGTAAAAAATTGAGAATTGCTTTTGGATTCTTGATTCTATAACGAACAGTATACAGTACCTTTGGCGCATTGAACCTTTTTCGATACAAAACGAAAAAGAAAAAGAAATATATGTACGTTGAGAGTGATAGCTTTCTTATTATTATTATTTTTTTTTTTTTTTTTTACTGTCGACGGTTGCAGAAGTTACCTTTTGTATCTGTTGTATCTGGGTACACGCAGGTTTGTCACCTCATAGAACCCTGTCACTAAAGCCTTGTCCAGCACGTCTTGCACGCCCGCCATTGTATCTTCCCCCCACTACCTGCCTTTACCTCCGCTCCGCTGTTTCCTAGACTCAGGTTCCTTTCTTTCCTTCCTAAAGAAGCTTTCAAATGAGATGTGCCACGCCCTTGTCTGCGCTGAACTCAGCAGTTCGCTTACTGAAAATGGAATAGAAAAAATGCTTAATCCTTGTTAAAAGAAAAATTTGCAATTCATGCGAAGGTTTTATGTAGCTTATAATTTGAATTTATTATTTTTCCCAAAATGGCTTACTGCGTCTTATGCCTCCTTTGTTTGAAAACTTGTTGCTATTTACTTTTAAATATTTGTCCCTTCAGAATTCCTCCTTATAAAGGTCAGCATGGCATGAGATTTTTTTAACACTTAAATTCCCACATTAGGGCGCTTTTTCTTCCTATAATAATATATATGTTGGTTTGTCTTAGAACTAATTGCATGGTTTTTTTAGGGTTTCGTAGGCAAAATGAAGACCCTTGTAAATTCCTGCTCTTGTCCGTCTGTAACGCACCAGATCTCCGAAAGTACCTCTACATAAAAATTTGAAACTTTACAGTTATTCAATTGTAGAGATTCCAATAAACACCTTCGCCTTTACAGTTATGTTACATCAGAGACGGAACTAGGTTGCTGAGGCCCGTGTGCAAGATTTTTTTTTAGCCCCCCCCCCCCCCTCCAAGATGACCAAATATTTTTGGCGCCTCATTTTTCAGGATACACATAACATTTGTAATAAATTACTACAAAAAACCATTATTTTATGATAAAAAAACAAAATAAATTATATTCGTGTAAAAATGGAATACACTTTAGAATATTTTAATCAAAATCGTCGGAACCGTGTTCGAGAAATATGTTTTTCACTTTTTTCATAGTTTTTAAGGAGTAGCGCCCCCAAATTTAAAGGTAAAATTAATTTCTCCTCGAGTATGATTTTTCTGAACATTTATGCTGAATTTCGTCAAAATCGGCCCAGTAGTTTAGGCTCCAGGTGTCTGCACAGACAAACGACAGACATTTTTTAAAAACTACTTTTTTGGACTCAGGGGACCTCAAAACGTGTAAATCCATCAAAATCGAATTTCCGCGCCATTACAATACTTTTTCTTTATAGGGAAAGTAAAAAAAGCAAAAAAGTTGCCTGTAGTGGTACTTTTTTACTTTAGCATCCCCCTATATCCCTTTATGTTAATAGTTATTTCGCCAAAGGAACATTATTCAGAGTAGCATATATTCCTTAGTCTAAATTACTGTTAAGACGAAGGGATCCTACTTTAGCCTTAAAAATATGTCTTTTATTAACTTTTTTATATTTGAGGTACTGCTGCAGAGCATTTTAGCGCTCAAAGTTCTTAGCATTTTTTCTGTAAGCGCATTTTAAGTTAACATAGAACCCAGCAAACACCGTCTTTCTTCCTGCAGTAGATTCTGGAGATATTGAGTGGATCGTGTTAGGTGGCCCCAGTTTAGGTATATTTTACAAGTTAAGAATGTATAATTAATTTAAAAACTTACTAAAGATAGTTACATTTTGATGAAACATATACAGGATAATACAAAACATTAACACTCTAAAATACCCAAATGTATAAAAATCACGTCATGATGTAAGTCAATTTTTTATAATAATAATATTATCTTAATAAGCATTTAACATCAACTTTCTCAAAAAATGATAATAATAATTATAATTATTATGTGGAAAAGAATATAGATACCAACCACAGAAAAATAATATTAATAATAACAATGGTAATAAATAAAATATAAACTAACTTCGCCTTTTTAGTAAAATTATTCTTTATTTTTTATTCATTTATTTATTTTTTTTTTTTTTTATTAATTAATTAATTTTTTTTTTATATAACTGGCCGAGCGGAAGTGAGGCCCCCCTTACCCCGAGGCCCGTGTGCGGCTGACCCCATGCACACGGCTAGTTCCGGCACTGTGTTACATGTTATAACCCAAACACAGGAAAATGATAAGGAAGCATCAAATAATCATCCCTTAAAATTAGGGGTTGAAGTTTAAGGGGTTGACAATAATTTAATAACAGAAATGTATAATTTGGGGTGTTCAGTGAAAGAGGAGGACGGCCTGAGTATAAATATATATTTGGTTTCGTTTTTGTACCAGTTCATCTTTGAGCAATGTGTCCTTCAAAATTGCATTTTCGTGTGCCCCCCTCCCCCTAAATTGTTTTTAACAAATGAACGAGAAAATCTATATAATAAAAATCAATATTATTCAAAACAAAATACGGTTTTATAAGGAATTTTTAATACCTCGCATATTTGTGAGAAAAAACGTTTCCTCCCCCTAAAATCTTAAAATAGTAATGTCATAGGAACGGATGAGACTAGACAAGACACTTCGGATTTGTTTCATTGCGTTTCGACAGTAAAAAGGCTTAGTTTCAATTCATTATAATAAATAATTCACAAATTTTAAATTGCTGCCATCTTGATATTGCTGGTTAACGAACTCTCCTATTTGTTAAATTGCCTACGGACCCTTCATGTGTGTTAATATCTCATACTTGGCCAATTTATTTATGTATATACACCTTAATATGCTTAGTTTTGTCAAATTGCCGAAGGACCTTTTATATGTGTTGATAGCTCATACGTGGCCAATTTATTTATGTATATACACCTTAATATGCTTAGTTTTGTTAAATTACCTAAGGACCTTTTATATGTGTTGATAGCTCATACGTGGCCAATTTATTTATGTATATACACCTTAATATGCTTAGTTTTGTCAAATTGCCGAAGGACCTTTTATATGTGTTGATAGCTCATACGTGGCCAATTTATTTATGTATATACACCTTAATATGCTTAGTTTTGTTAAATTACCTAAGGACCTTTTATATGTGTTGATATCTCATACTTGGCCAATTTATTTATGTATATACACCTTAATATGCTTAGTTTTGTCAAATTGCCGAAGGACCTTTTATATGTGTTGATAGCTCATACTTGGCCAATTTATTTATGTATATACACCTTAATATGCTTAGTTTTGTTAAATTACCTAAGGACCTTTTATATGTGTTGATAGCTCATACGTGGCCAATTTATTTATGTATATACACCTTAATATGCTTAGTTTTGTTAAATTACATTTTATATGTGTTATTGTTTGTGCCTTTACAAAATAAATCAAGTATTTCGTTTCGTTTTCTTTTATAGATGAGATGCACCGAGAAAAATAATTTATCAAATTGGGTGTATAATGTCAATTTGTCTAGAACAATGATGCGTATTACTGCCACAGTAATTATCGTCTAGATTTTTTTAAAAAACGTATATTGCATCTAGAATGTTCAATTTTTGGTTGTATAAATTGTCCAAAGTCAAAAGTAGAGGACATATCAACTGTCTTTTAATTTTAAATTAATGTGTATTCAATATAGTTCTATGGATTAAAGGTGGTGAAAAATTAAATCAATATTCAAAATACCTTATAGGCCGGAAAGGCGGCTTTTTAGAAAATAATCTCTGAGGGTGAGAAAAGCTCCTTACAGAGAGCCCTTAGGGCAGTTAACCGAAATGCTGAGGCAAAAACTTATAATTCCTTAAAAACGAGAGGGAACATTTTCAAATCTTTGCTCAAGAATCTTTCCTTCTTGCCTCGAGGCTCTTATGATCTTTGGACCTCTTGAACACCAAATTTACTTATTTCTTTGATTAAGGTATAAATGAGATAATATTTAACTTGAGGCGTTTGACTTAGTTCCTTTCAATCCATTACGTAGGGCCGAAACAAAGGGTCACCAATACGATTCTGAGACATGGACTCATGTTTTAAAGTGGATACATTTTTGTACTTGATAACAGAAGAAATTGCCGTATTGCAAAAAACGACATGAAAAATGTGGCGCTCTTAAACATGGTAATAGCAAGTTAGAATATAATAGGAGGTTGCTCGATTTTCACTTTTATTTCCGCTTTTGTACTACATTTATTTTATGGTCAATATATGGTCAGCACAACCAATTTTTTTCATTTTACCTATAGAAACGCTGAAGTATTTAACTATACTATCAGGAGGTAGCTCGTTTTTCACTTTTTAGTACTAAATTTCGCCAATAGGCGAGCACCAATGCAACCGTCTTTAAAGGGGCAGGTGAAAAGATTAGCTATACTGTTGCCTAAACTGGATTCAATGCCCAAGAACATATCCGTGATTTAATATTTTTCCTTTAAGTGAAGAAAATTTAAACACTGCCTTACCTATGATTAGATTTCATGAAAGGTTATATAAATGACAGGCTATTACATTGTGTGTATAATTTAAAAACAACCAGAGAAGCAGGGTTCGATTCCCCGCCGAGGAGAAGTTATTTTTATGATAAATTTTGATAAAATTATCAATTATAATTAAGTGTATCTACGAAAACTAATAAATAGAAAACATTGGGCTAAGTAATTATGAACTCGTATATGATAAAGTTTGTCTGAGTTGTCTCGGACAGAATTTTTATTTAAAAAAAAATAAATAAAGTGTGTTCCTGGAAGAAAATAAATAAATGAACAAAAAGCGAATATTATCTACGTATTTCCACACGTCGACAATGCAGGGCCCTTTGGCCCCGCCTCCATCATTGCTTCACGCTTATTGGCATTTCGCACCGTCTTTGCCTCTGGTATGGTTTTTTTTACAAAATAAATTTTTATTTACACATTATTATTATTTTAATTCATTACTTTCCTTTTATTTTCATCCTAATAATATTGGGATGAAGATATATTATATCTGGGATATTTAGACTGGAAATGTCATTTTTTTATTCTTTTTTTTTCAAACAACAATATCCCATGACAATGAACAAATAGAGAGTATAGTCCGAGTGCAGTGTTGAACGTATATTGTGTCATAATATTTTTGGATAAAATTCGACCACATTTCTAGTAATTTTATTAAATTTTTCTTGGCTTACAAGACCTTTTTAAGACCTTGAATCTAGATGATCAGAATTATGGTGCCACTAAAAATATCCAACAAGGAATGGTTACAAATTAAAATTTGCTGTAAATTATAATATCAAATATTGTATTATTTCTATCGTATTCACAAAATGTTTTACTTCTACTCTTTACTGTTTATTTTAAAGGAAATAAAAAAATATTTACTGTATGACGTATAACGTTATCAGTTAAACCATTATGTGTTCTTTTGTTTTACTGATTAGATAATAATTATAAAGACTTTCTTTCTAAATGTTTTATTTCCATCTATTCATTTTGGACGTGACTTGTTTCAATTTAATAAAAACATTTTATACAAAACAAAATCTATAATAATCAAGTAGTTTTATGCATATTGGTATAATTTATTATTTAATATTTTATTAGTGCATGAGTTGTTATTTTATGTCAATAAATTTATTAACAAAAATTTATAATAACCTAAATTCAATATATTATTTTCTTATATATATACGTGTACCTGGTATTTATACAAAGAGAAAGTATTGTGATGGCGCGAACATTTTATTTTGAGACTTTTATGGATTTCCACGTTTTGATTCATATTTTTTATTTTTTTTTTTTTTTAAATGTCTGTTCGTCAACTGTAGTCTATCCAGATGTTTGGAGCCTAATCTGGTGGGCCAATTTTGTCTGGTTCGGAAAAATCATACCCCGAGGTGAAATTAAGAAATGCAGTTTAGCTCAAAATTTGTGTGCAATTTACCCCAAAAACTGAAATAAGTGGTAAAAATCATTTCTCGAAAATGGTTCGGACGATTTTGATTAAACAAAATTAAAAATGTTGTCCATTTAAATACGAATCTATCCATATAAGTTGTGTATACCCGAGAAAAATCTAGTTCCCGAGATATTGATGAATAATTACAAGATAAAAAGATCTTTTTATATACTACGTTTTGTAATTTTCTTTTGAATCATAATAATATGTAATGTTGATATTATAATTTTTATTTTTGTATAAAATGTTAGTGAAATATAAATAGTTCCAAATTTATTTACTTCACACAAATGACAACCGTCTAGAGCAGTGGTTCTTAACCTTTTGGTAACCACGGCCCCCTTAAAATCTCCAACTATAATAAACCTAGTATCTAACTACCTTTCGAGGCCCCCCGGTTAAGAACCACTGATCTAGAGAGCTGATCTTAAACCTATAAAAGGGCAAATCTTTGAACAACGGATCTCACCAACACCGAATCTAAACCGTGGCCATCGATATGGCCCCGTGTAGGGGAGGGTAAGAGAAGAAAAATAAGTACAAGTAAAGAAGTACAGATGTAGAAAATATAAACCGATATCTAGTACACAAGTGTAGACAAACCTGGTTGTCATTGTCATACGTCAATTAATTTATTTCTATTTAGCTGTCATTCAATGTTTACCTCTTAATAAAAAATCTCAAATTTGAAACCCGTAATAATGAAGATCGTAAAAATATGGGATACGCAGATCCGTCCCTAGGGGGGGGGTCAACCGGGTCAATCTGACCCGGGCGCCACGTCTAGGGGGCGCCGCCAGGCCCCCTTCTTAACTACTAGGTGAATTTGGCAATAAGGGGGGGGGGGGCAAAGATGCCTTTGACCCGGGCGCCTAAACCCCTAGGGACGGCCCTGGGGATACGTCAAAACAAATAAATAACTTGCGGATTTTTTCCGAACTAACTTTCCATACAGCAAAATTTGCTGAAAACGAATTAAATTCTGCTGAAAGATGGGTATAAGTATTAAAATTATGCATTGTCACCGTGTTCTGAGCTGTTCTAAAAGTTTCAAGTGCCTTATCTATTCGGGAAGTTAGTCAAAAATCGTTTGCAAGATTTGTACCGGACAAACAAACAAACAAGAAAGCAAGCTAATAAGAACGTAGTAAAATAAATCTGAATTTATAGAAAAAGAAAATCAAAAACAAATAGTCAACAACCACCTGTTTAACACTTTTGAAATGTTCAAATTGATTTATTTGAACATCATTCTACTTCTTTTTACTTTCCTCATATACGTACGTAATAAAAACATATTATAAGCAGAGAAAATATTGTTTTAGCGTAAAAATAGTACATTACGCGTCGAGTGCGGAAAGTAGCATTTTGCATGCGAGTGTGGAGTTTGCACCCGAGCGATAGCGAGGGTGGTAAAACCACACGAGCAATGCAAAATGCCGTTTTCGCACGAGTTGCGTACCGTACTTTATCTACGATTGTTAGATTTAAATAATAAATACAGAAAAAAATAAAGTTGCTGTATGTAAGTTCCTATCTCTCTCTTGATAAAGATGACATTAATTCTTGAGCTGTATTTTTTGTCGAATTAATTATTTCTGGAGGAGTATTATTCTCCACATTTTCGTCAATGTCACTTGATTCACTCATTGTTTTTCACTAAAAACTCGATATAAACAGTTACTTTAATAAAAGAACAGCAAATTAGTTTTGTTAAATGTAAACAAACTCGGTAATCGTGCGTAAAGCTGAAGAATTCCTCTTCTTTACCGCACTAGTGTGGTAAAGAAGAGGAATACTTCAGAACTACGAGACGCGCGCATGCGCAACGAATACAAGTACGTAAATAATAACTTTCTACGCATCTAAACAAAGATATAATGTTTATATTTCTTATCAATCGTAGATAAAATCTATTTTAATATTTTGATGGATTTTTCACGTTAGCCCAAACGTAAAACCCAAACTATTTAGGTAAAATTTTGCACACATCTTCTTTAAGTTTGTGGGCGCTGGCCAAAAGCTTTGAAATTGATGAAGACATAATATATGATTGAACTGAAAGTAAATTGTCACCTGTTCAACAATTTATAAAAGTGTTTAATAATAAATTAAATTTATTTAAATACAATATCAGTATGTATTAAAAGAAGATTTTGTTCGGATACTCTTTTCTAAAATGTTAAAGTTAATTTGGCTTGACTTTTGAATTACCTCTGCATTAATGTTGCTTCTTTTAATACTACATGGATAATAAGTTGTATCACAATCATTTCAGTTTAATCTTATCTTGTATTCTTTATGTATTGCAATTGCACACACAAAAAAATAATAATAATAAAAAATCGGTCCGAGACAACTCAGACAAACTTTCTCATATACAAGTTCATAATTACTTACCCAATGTTTGCCATTTATTAGTTTTTGTAAGTACGTTTAATTATTATTGAAAATTATATCAAAATTTGCCATAAAAATAACTTCTCCAAGGCGGGAATCCTCCGTCCACGTTTGAAGCTATTTTCTCAGGAACTAGATTTTTCCCGGGAAAACTGCTTATATCGTTGGATCCGTATTTAAATGGACTACATTTTAGAATTTTTTAATCAAAATCGTCGGAACCGTTTTCGAGAAATATTTTTTTTTCACGTTTTTTCAGAGTTTTTGGGGGGTAGCGCCCCCAAATTTGGAGCTAAAATTCATTTCTCGATTTCGCCTCGGGGTATGATTTTTCTGAACATGTATGCCAAATTTCGTTAAAATCGGCCCAGTAGTTTAGGCTCCAGGCGTCTGCACAGACAGACGACAGACGACAGACGACAGACGACGGACAGACATTTTTTAAAAACCACTTTTTTGGACTCAGGGGACCTCAAAACGTGTAAATCAATCAAAATCTCAAAATCGAATTTTCGCGCCATCACAATACTTTCTCTTTATATGAGAAAGTAAAAAAATGATTTTATGTAAGTTTATAAATCGTAACATTTATTTTAAGGTGGTTTGACCTTGCATGTCCTTGTTGTATAAAAAAAAGTTGTTTTTGTAGTCCGAACTTCAGCAGCTTCTACCTTCGTACAACTTTATTATAAAAATTTATTTATTGTGTATTTCATATTGGGGGAAAAATAGAAATTAAGCAAAACTTGAAGCAAATAAAAATCGAGTTAGAAATGAAATTATTAAAAAATAGAGAAGTAATAATAATAAAAGAGGGTAGAGAAAAAAAAGAAAAGAGGATTTTGTAATAACGCTGTAGAAAGGTTGTTTTTTCTGGTTTGAAAGAGAGGGGGAATGTTGGTGTGGAAGTGAGTTAGAAGGTTTTAAAGAGTGAGACCCCCCTCAAACTCTCTCGTAGAGTATACGTGTATAATTCCATTCATAACGGGTCTCTAGATATAGTTCCACGTCTGGCCGCAAATAGCGCTACGACCCCTTACCTCCCCACTACGTCTCCCCCCGATAAACCTTCCTACCTCTCGATCAGCTGATGTTTCGGTCAGTGCGCCGCCGGCACCCGTGGTGTTCGCGTCGTGGTGCTCTCCGGCCTCAATATTTTTTTTATTATTTAATAAAAAGTGAAAACTCCCGTTTTTTTTTTAATAAAAAAAAAAAAAATAAATAAAATAAAATAAAGTGTGTTCCTGGAAGAAAATAAATATATAAACAAAAAGAAAAAGCAAACATTATCTACGTATTTCCACACGTCGACAATGCAGGGCCCTTTGGCCCCGCCTCCATCATTGCTTCACGCTTATTGGCATTTCGCACCGTCTTTACCTCTGGTATTGTTATTTTTTACAAAATAAATTTTTATTTACACATTATTTTTTTTTTTTTTTTAATTCATTACTTTCCTTATTTATTTTCATCCTAATATATCTGGGATATTTAGACTGGAAATGTCATGTTTTGATTTTTTTGTTTCTGATATCTTAATACATATCTAGGCTGTGTGGTTTAGTTATTACATATATCGATTAGCTAGTCTAGTATGTTGCACTGGACTCATAGTGCGCTGCCACCCTAAACCCCCCTTTCTTCCTAACTCCTTGATCATACTATGTTATTGATTTGGTTCCTCCACCTCCTTTAAACCTTTCTCTTCCAAGCCTACCTACTTAACAACTGATAATATAAAACCGAAAGAAATCTTTACAAACTTATCAACCTCATTTTTAAAATAACTTCCAAGTTAATAGTTTCTTAGCAAATAACCTTGGATATCATTTCACTCTTACATTAAATGTATTCTTTAATTAGTTGTTAATAACATCTTAATATGTTTGACACCAATTATTATATTTATCTTAAATAAATCAATACACTTCTAACACTGAATACATTATAATGAATCAATTGATTCGTTGCTATTTAAGATCTTATTACATCGGTTTAGGATCGAATAATGTAATTTAAAAGCAAAATAATATAAATAAACAATAGCAAACAAGAAAATCTTTGATATTTTATAACAACAAATTTTTTTTATATCAAAAATATATAATAACAAAAAAGTAAATCAAACTAATATGTATTTCGATTTGAAACTATTTAAGATTTTACATACTAAAAATTAAAATAAATTAAAAGATTTGTGGGTGTATTTCATACTATTTAAGTTTTAGGTACTAGCATTAGGATGAAATTACAATCAAATCCTAAGTTAATATTTACTATTTATTTGTAAATAGATCCTATAATTCTTAGATCCTATAAGTTCGTATAATTTTAGAATAGAATTTAAGTGTAACAAAAACTATATTATACATATAAATAAAAAAGGAACCCTAAAATTAACTACCTTAAATTTAAAATGAAGTCCTATTATACTGCAGTTTAACTGAACTTAGTTCTTAACCAGTTCAGTGCTACCTAAATTATGGGGAAGATAATATACAGATAGGAAATATATATAATTTTTGTGTTATTGCTGTATTTGTTTACATTCGAATCACCTGTTAACAATGTCCTTGAGAAAAATATATATATTTTTTAACTAAAAACCCGCAGCAAATCTCGCTACTCTTTTTCATAACAAACAAGCAATGGTTTCCTTTACACAATTAAAGTTGTTTATTTTGAAAACTATTTAAGTTATTTTTAGAATTTTCAATTCAGTCAATCAATTTGAAGCAGCATAAAAGTTGACTACTCTCTTTTTATATCAACAAACACTTGATTCTTTTACAATTGTCCTTGAAACCAGTTAACTTTTGTTGACTATTATTTAAGAATCATCAATTTGAAGCAGCATAAAAGTTGTCTACTCTCTTTTTATATCAACAAACACTTGATTCTTTTACAATTGTCCTTGAAACCAGTTAACTTTTGTTGACTATTATTTAAGAATCATCAATTTGAAGCAGCATAAAAGTTGTCTACTCTCTTTTTATATCAACAAACACTTGATTCTTTTACAATTGTCCTTGAAACCAGTTAACTTTTGTTGACTATTATTTAAGAATCATCAATTTGAAGCAGCATAAAAGTTGTCTACTCTCTTTTTTATATCAACCAACACTTGATTCTTTTACTTGTACAATTGTCCTTGACACCAGTTAACTTTGGTTGACTATTATTTAAGAATTATCAATTTGAAGCAGCATAAAAGTTGTCTACTCTCTTTTCATATCAACAAACACTTGATTCTTTTTCATGTACAACTGTCCTTGAAATCTGTTAATTTTTGTAGACTATTATTTAAGAATCATCAATTTGAAGCAGCATAAAAGTTGACTACTTTTTTTATATCAACAAACACTGTTGATAATTTGACCTGTTGTGCAACTGTCCTTGAAACCAGTTAACTTTAATTAACTATTATTTAAGATATGTACAAATCATTTACTTTAACTTAAGAAAAACTTCATATAAAGGTCTACTACTGTCTTACATAACAAATATAATATGTATCTTCTGCAGGTGATAATGTCCTTGAAACCTATTAATACATCCTTCGCTATTATATACCAATGCATATAAGAATTATTAAGTGTATTATGCACTGAAGTTGACTTCTATTAGCCTTAAAAAATATATATTTGTATATAATTTACTGCTAAAACCTGTTAATATACCCTTGATTGTTATTTAATTAATTTTTAACTTAATGCTGCAAAAGAAAAGATAACGATTTTATCATATAAACAATAAACACTTAAATCTTTTACAGGTGAAAAATGTCCTTGGGAATCTTTTAGTACATCCGTGACAATTATATTTACTTTAGTATGCATTATAATACTGCAGTTAAAGCCTATAACTATACTCTATATATCAATCAAAATAATTAATTAATAACAGGTGCAAATAGGTCCTTGAAACCTGTTACTATACATTTTTTAACCATTATTTAAATAATTTTAGCTATCTTGATTTAATGCTGCAAAAAAAAAACAAAAAACAAAAAACAAACTAATAACACTGTTAATCTTTATTAGATGTACACGCCATAAACTGTATTAACAAGTTAATGGAAACCATTTTTATTTAGATATTACTATATTATTAAATGAATTTAATTTGTTTAAACCTAACTCTGCTCGAACTCAAGCGCTCAGCGAACACTATATAGCTCGAACAGGTCGTATATCTATATTTGCATTTGATTTATCTATATTTCTTTAAGGCTATTATGTCCTTTAAACCTGTTAAATTAATTAATTTCATTAACCCAATTCTTTAGAATAAGGATGACTCCTCTTAAACTCTCTTATCAGATTATTACTGTTATCACCATTATTTAATTAATTTAAGCTGTTTACACTTAACGCTGCACAAACATCGCGAACTCTATATCTAGCTTAAACAGGTTAAAGATCTATCTATATTTGTACCTATTATCTTTAAGGGTATTATGTCCTTTAAATCTTTTAATTTAATTCATTCTGATTAATTTATGACTACTCTATAAACTCTCTTGTATTACTTATAAGTAAAATATGTCCTTAAAACTTGTCAATGCCTCCTTGATTATTATTTCAGATTTATATTATATTATGCAATTTACTTGCATAAGCTAATTTTATTAGACTTAATAATTTTGATCATTTGATTATTTAATAGGTAAAATAATACGGTTACGTTCTAAAATTATCGAAAATATCCTTGGGAACTATTTTAAATATTTATGTATAATTTGCTTAGTTTTATAAGATACTCTTAAAGGAATAAAAAGTAAAAAAATAATATTTATTATTTTTAGGTATAACTTGAATGTATCTATAAAATTATCCTTGAAAACTTCTTCTATTAATTTGTTATATTTATTTACTTATTTGTTTATTATTATTGTTATTGGTAAACCTAGACTAAGAACTGATGGCACTCGACCTAGACAGTTATTTACTACGTTTTTATTAGCTTGCATTCTTGTTTGTTTGTTTGTCCGGTACAAATCTGGCAATCGATTTCTAACTAACTTCCCGAATAGCTAGTCATTTGAAACTTTTAGCATAGCTCAGAACACGATGACAATGCATTATTTTAATACTTTTAGCCATCTTTCAGCAGAATTTAATTAGTTTTCAGCAAATTTTGCTGTGCTGAAAGTTAGTTCGGAAAAAATCCGCAAGTTATTTTATTTGTTTTGCCATATCCAATATTTACGCAATCTTCATTTTGACTGGTCTCAAATTTGTGATAGATAAACATTGAATGACAGCAAAACAGGAAATATCGATTATATTATTTATCGATTATATTATTTGAAATAAATCGATGGCATGCTTTAGATTTGGTGTTGGGGAGATCCGTTGTACAATGATTTATCCTTTTATAGGTTTAAGATCAGCTCTCTGGATGGTTGTCATTTATGTGAAGTAAATAAATTCGGAACTATTTTTTTTTCACTAACATTATATATTATATAACAATAACAATTATATTATCAACATTACATACGATTCAACAGAAAATTTAAAAACGTAGTATATAAAAAGTTCTTTTTATCTTGAAATTATTTTAATGTTAACTCTAATTATTTTGCTCTTATAGAGGTTATAGACTAGTTTAATAAATAAACAAGTACTTTTTTATGTAGTAAGGATGTTACTTTCAATCTCTCACTATGAAAGCTTGAAAGCATCTGAGAGCTGCTTTGATACCTCTCAATAAAAGCCTACTAAAATCTGAAAGCTGATGCTTTGATCGATATCCAAGTATTTTACTACGTGGTGTGACAGTTTCTTTCAATCTCTTACAATAAAAGCCTAAAAGAATATCTGAAAATTGCTTTGACAAATTAACAAGTATTGCTCCCGAGCTTACCGAAGGTGGATTTAAATTGTTCTAAAGAACAAACATTTTTTATGTCTCCGATTTCAGAAATTCCAAGACAGAAATCCGCTTCAGATGTCAGCCAACATTTTGGGTTTCGTGTTTGTCTGTCGCTCAATTTTTGTGAACCATCGTATCTTAAAAATGACTCCTCCGATTTTAATGAAATTTGTATATGGTAGGTCATAATTAGCCCATTCTTAGTCCCATATAAGTTTCATCTATCTGCGCCTATTTGTTTCTCTTTCACATGCCCACTAACATACATTTATTTACACCTTTATTAAAAGTACTCATTTGATTTTTTTATGAAATTTGGATGATTTGTCGCAAGTAGCTCAAAGATAGCACCAGATTAATTTTAACCGTTTGCACTCTTTAAATTTTGCTAAATTGATACTTTATGCATGTAAAAAATCAAAACATTTTTGACTAATTAAAAAAAACGAGGGGAACATTTAAATAAATTAGACATTATTGGGTTGCAAAAGCATAAAATCAATATACATAATTCGTAATATAGGATGTAAGGAAACTATGTGCCACACTTATTTTCATAATATTTTTCTTTGTAGCGAGACAGTTTCTTTTAATCTTTTACGATAAAAGCCTAATATTATGTGAAAGCTCTGAAAGCTGCTTTTATAAATGAACAAGTATTTGTCTATGTGGTGAGACAGTTTCATTTTAATCTTTCACGATAAAAGCCTAATATCATGTGAAAGCTCTGAAAGCTGCTTTTATAAATGAACAAGTATTTGTCTATGTGGTGAGACAGTTTCTTTTTAATCTTTCACGATAAAAGCCTAATATCATGTGAAAGCTCTGAAAGCTGCTTTCATAAATGAACAAGTATTTGTCTATGTGGTGAGACAGTTTCTTTTTAATCTTTCACGATAAAATCCTTATAGAATCTGAAAGATGTTTTGTTAAAAAAGCAAAACAAATTTTGTTTTGGTTTCGTGATAAAATCCTATTTTAGAAACTTGTATAATATCATTAATCTCTTCTCTCCTCTCTTATATTCCTTGGGTTTAACATTATTTCTACACAATAATGCTTGTAGAAAAATAATGTACAAGCTAGTGTACGATTTTTTTTTTTCTTATTTGTAGATTATCTTTATAAGTCACCAAGAATGTTTTTTATATTTATATTGAATTTTTCTAAAAACAAAAAATAAATAAATATGATGTTAGGTACAGAAGAATATCGATTTCTATTTGTTAGTTTATCGAGTTTTTTTTCTATATTATGTTATTTTGTTAAAAATGATTTAGAAAGTTATTCTACTGCTGTGCATGTATATGGAAGCCGAAGCAGTGCAGTAAAAGGTTATATTGTGTTTACACTGCTCTGTGTTTACTGATGAAGTGATATCCCCTCCCTATCTACTCGAAACTCCCTCAACTCGAAGCCTATGTCATGATGGCGTCCATGCGTGGTAACTGAAGCCTTCGCACCATCTAACACTACACACCACTTATCCTGTTAACATACTCAACTATATAGACTTTGGTCTTTAGATTTTTGAGATAATGTTTTCATACTTCATATTTAAAAAAAATGCATACTTACTTTTTGCTTCCGAGCTTACCGAAGGTAACGGAAGCATTGTGTTCACTTTTGAGAACGAAAAACTTTTATGCCTCCGATTTTAAAAATTCTAAAGACAGAAATCCGTTTCAGACATCAGGGGACATTTTTGGTCTCGTGTCTGTCTGTCTGTCTGTCTGTCGGTCTGTGTGTCCGCGAATTATGAAACGTGTGACGATAACTTGAGTAAATGTCGACCGATTTTGATGAAATTTGGTAGACATGTTCATTTTACCAATTCCCAGGACGAGTTAATGGACAACGTTATCTGTCTAAGCGTTCACGAGCAACGCTCGCGTAAACGTGAACTTAAAATTTAAAATTGGAATTTTAGGTCGGGAAAAAAATCTAACTTCATCTATATTCAATGAGACAAACTTTTTTTTTTTACAAATACAATTTTTTAGTAAAACCAACAGCGGCACCGCTATGAAGTGTTAAAGATCGCTACAACTATTAATAGTTTTTACACAATACACAATATAACAATAATTTGAATGTTAATATAACAATAAAGTACATGATAGGATGCGAGGAAGCTATGTGCCACACTTATTGGCTGTCTATTTTTTATTATTTACTTTCTTCTCTTAGTATTATTGCTTCCGTGTTTCAGCAAACCATGTTATTATTGTTTTCAAAGATTTTATTTTTCATGTTTTTATTAAATTATATCTAATATTTAGCTAATTTTATTATGTAAAAAATTGACGAATCTTACAGAGGATTATGATTTTATTATTAATCTAAATTAATTGACAAAAAAAAAAAAAAAAAAATTCAATGTGACTACACAACACATCAATTAATGAAAAAGGATGTGATGGGAAGATGACCTTAGAGGGTCGAAACGTCTCACAAATTAATAAAGAAATGAAAACCATCTAGTTTTTATTTTTAAATACACACCTAAAAATCCATCAAAAATTAATTATAATTTATGTTGTTTAGTATACAGTATATTAAAAGTATAAAAGTTTTCACGAGAAACAAAAACATAAGTTCATCAGTCATAGTTAAACATAACTGTCAAAAAATTTAACTATATCATTAACTGTGCCTTGGCGAGGTAATAACGTAGTTAGTCTAGTTTTTGTCTTTATTCTGCTCACTACTTCCTGTCGGTGTAACTTTAATATTCTAACAAACATCTTCTGACTATTTTCTTAAAGGTACTGTATATAGATTGAAAGTTTTAGTCCTTGTATATTTTAAATTATTATTAATTTAATTGTTATAATAAAACTATAATTATATTCATGGAGTTTAGGATGGTAGGTTTAATAATAGAATTATTTAACTAATTTTTCCTAGTCTGGTGATAATGTAGTTATTAGACTGTAAACGTAGTTAAAAGCGAATGTAAATTCGTGTAAGAAGTGAAATAATGAACATTAATGTTTTGACTGATTCTTTCCCTTATCGATTTTAGTTATTATTAAATAAATAAATTAGCTTCTTTATTGGGTCACACAAAACCACTAAAATAAACTAACTTATAAAATATTATACTAACAATTTTTAATTATACTGTATTTAAAAATTGTTACGTACATGTTTATGTTGTTCTACATCATCAAGGCTAAATATCTATTAGATAAGCTTATAAACAGTACAAGTAATCATTTTAGTTACTTATGACAATTATCTTAATATTTCTAGCTGTAATTGTAATTTTACAAAGCACGTTCTAAACTCATTCGCCACTAATAACACATTAGAAGCTACTAACTACCTCTAACGTTGGATTTCACACATTATCCACTCATGGCTTCCTCTGGAAGATAAAGAAGGCTGTGGAAAGCCTGTATTTATAAAATAAGGGTTTATCGTCGTTGAAAAAATAACAGAATTGTCAATGCTTAGTATAGAGTAGTTGAGGTTACGACCACCAGGAGTGAATTGTTCACTTTTAGAGTATATGTGCGACGTACATTCTTTAATTGTAACATTTTAAATTGACTATACTCGTATATACCTAATTCATTTAAACAGATTAGTATAATTTACTGTGTTTTTGTGTTCTAAAAGTATTTATATTGTTACTAACTGGGTTCAAACTTGTGTATATATAATGAAAACATTCATAGGCATCATTATTTTTACGATAGTAAGAATTACTTAACGCGTATGTAAGTAATTGTTGGTATTTTTTTGTAAGGAGAGTTTGAAATAGTTTTTAAGTTAAAAACGAAACTGGTAAAAGAAAGAAAGAAGCAGGTGTGCCAACCCGGCCATTTTGTCCCTAAACCTCACCCCATGAAGCACAATCTCTAGCCTGTGTGTATATTTAGTCGATAACTCCCCAAACATTAGTTTCCATCTGAGTTGTAGTTGAGTATACCGGAGCCTCGTGTCAAACCATCCAGACCTTGTAAAAACATCTTGCTTCTTTTACTCTAAATAATAAAGAGAAAAAAAAATCCGGTTTTAAAATACCTCACCTACCTGTACCTTGAGGGATTTTGTTATACGGTGTTAACTCAGCTGCCATCTTTGCTTTCGTTTCTTAACTTCCTTACAAAACAGCTTACTTATCCTTATGTTATTGCATCTTGCATTACATCAAACAACGTTTTGGGTTTTTTTTGTATCATACATATTAATTTTAAACCAAAAACGTTAAATTTTAGGTACCTGCTCCTCAGGGATTTGTCATACTGTGTTAACTCTGGTGGCATCTTTACTTTCATAAAACTTGCTTACTACCTGTACCTGTGATATTTTATTTAATGTGTAAATTCTGCTGCCATTTTGTCATTTCTTAATTTTCCCTATTCTCATTATTCTTGTACTATTACTATTTTTTTCTTACCGTGTGTTATTAAGAATTTCGTTCTAATAAGATCATTTCAAAGTTTAATCTTCCTTACCTATTGTCATAGATATTTGTCAAGCTATGTTAACTTAGATGCCAACATCTTTACTTTTTTTTCTTAATTTCTTTACAACTTAATAACCTGGGAATTACCATGATAAATACCATGGTAATTTGGATTATTGTGTTAACTCAGCTGTCATTAATTACTTTCACTCTTCGATTTGCTTGTAATATACTTGACTAACCTATTCTTAACCTATTACATGTTTTTACTTTCTCATATAAAGAGAATGTATTGTGATGGCACGAAAATTCCATTTTGAGATTTTGATGGATTTACATGTTTTGTGGTCCCCTAAGTCCAAAAAAAGTGTTTTTTTGTAAAAAAAAATGTTTGTCTGTCGGCTGTCTGTGCAGGAGCCAGGAGCCTAAACGATTTTGACATAATTTGACATGCATGTTCAGAAAAATCATACCACAAGCCACAAGGCGAAATGGAGAAATAAATTTTAGCTCCAAATTTGGGGGTGCTACCCTCCAATAAATTTAAAAAACGTGAAAGACTATTTTGATTATTATACAATTCTAAAATGTAGTCCATTTAAATACCAATCTAACGATATAAGCCGCTCTCCCGGGAAAAATGTATTTCCTGAGAAAAACGTGGATAGAGAGAGGCCGGGTTCGATTCCCCGCCCGGGAGAACTTATTTTTATGATACATTTGGATGAAATGTTCAATAGTAATTAAATATACCTACGAAAAATAATAAAACACTGGGCTAAGTAATTATGAACTTGAATATGAGAAAGTTTGTCTGAGTTGTCTCGGATCGATTTTGTTATATATTCAACTGTTTCGTATAAAATATGATAGTTCATTCCTAATATAACAATACTATTAGTCAAATTTTAGTTAATTGTACCTAGTGCATTTGTTACGATATATTAGCTCAGGGGCTATCTTTAATTTATTAACTTTTTACAACAAAACTACTTATTATCATCGTCAAAGCTTCATCCCTAAGAATAAGCCATTAGGGTTTTCAAAATGGTTCCTGTAACTAAAAATGTATACTTCTTCTATTTTTTTTAAACAACTGATAATTTTTACTCTTTGAGTTTTATCATCTATTTTATTATCTATTCCATTATCAACGCATGGGCTTATCTCATTCCTTATTTAGATATCAGTAGACATTGAAATTGTAAAACGTAAATTGTTAGCTTATCTTTTGAGAAAAAATGTTCTGTATACTTACTAGACTACTGAAAATACCGAAGTGCATTTGAAATTTTAGTTAAGAACATTCATAAATAGCAAGCTTTAGACAAGATCAAAAGTGAGTTCATAATTAATATTTTTTAGTGTTAAGATTCTTATAATCTGGAAATGTATACCTTAGTGCTTTATGGACGAATTAGTGTTTTTACCCTTGATAGCTTAGAATTTCAGCCTTATTGAAAATATGCTACCTATTTAGCTTTATTTCAGTGTCTGAGGAAATGTCAAGATTAAAAAGTGACTTCATTATGAATGTTTGGTTATTAGTTTTAAGCGTTTATTATATGGTTCACATAGACTGAAAATGTTACTTGTTTAGCTTTATTAAAAATATTATATTTAACCTTGGAAATTTGGTATTTTAGCCTTATTGTTTTAGCATTATATGGCACTTGGTATTTCGTCCAAATTTCTTACATTATAAACCCTTTAATAAAACCGTGTAATGTTTATAGTTGCATTGTAATGAAATGGTGTGTTGATAATTACGTACAGTTAATTTTTCGTGTAAATTCTTCTGAAATTCTGAAAGCAAAAGTGCTTCTCTTTCGTTCCCATATTCTACTGAGCTCTTTTCGAAAGCTTATATTAAAAGGTCTTTTTATAATATGGCTGATGTATTGATTATATTCTCGGTGTAAAGTAGTTTGACTTGTCATCGTAGTTGTAAAGCCTCCTACAAGTACTGAAGTTAACTCGTTTTCGAGGTTTTAAGATTCCATTGGATGTTAGCAAGTTTTATTTTCAGTCTGGAATGTTTAATGGACTGTATTGAGTTGAGTTTTATATTATAGTTTTGCTATCAAGTGAAGAGAGATTTTTTTTCCTCGGTTTGTCGGCAGTACGGCAGACAAGAGAAGCCTATTCTACCTAAGCTCCGCCCACTCTCCCCATATTTCCGTGTCAATCCCCCTGAGAGTGGTTCTCTTTCGCTCTCGTATTGCCGAGAGCTTCCCGAAAGCTTCTAGAAAGGTTTTTAGGAACGGCGCAGTTAACTCGATCGAACACAGAGAGCTGGAAGGGAGGGAGATGTCCACCGAACCTGATGTACGATGTTTCACCGTTCCATAACACAGAGCGAAGGCTTTCTGAAGCTAGTCCGATGTTTTTACAACGGTTTGTATAATAATGTGGCCCCCACGTATAGCCCTCATCCGGGCTACCGTCTTCCTTCCCCTTACCATTCCCTTTCTACTATACACATACTAAATAAAGACAAACTATTTAAAAACAACCTTCTTTTACTTCTTCGTTTTCAAACAAGTAACAAGTATCAAAATTCGATGTGAAACCAACAAAACATTTAGAAATATTTAACTACTTATCATATCATATCGTGATATTTGAGATTTTTTTTGCATTTACTCAATTAGATTCAGTGATTAAAAAATCTTATATTTTTAAACTTTCATTTGTGACTCTGATAAAAATGAGTAGTTAAGATTACATACAATGCTTAATAGTGTGCAAAAAAGTGTCTGACTACCATCAAGCTAGAATTTTATGTATAAGTAAATCTTATGGTGCCTTTTAAGAATATGTGGTCGGCTAAGTTCGTCTGCGGTACATAGCTTGGCAGTAGGCATTTGAAAAAAAGAAACCAATGGAGAGTGGTCATGTCCCGCCCTTTTTGGTGGAAAATGTGATTTTCATGATCCTGAGTACGAACTTAGTTAGTAGACCAAACAAAAAGGGGCCAGCGTGGCCGAGCGGCTTAAGGCGCTCGCTCAGCTATCAATAAGTCGAGGCGACTCAAGGTCTGGGTTCGATCCCCGGCCATGATACTCTGAATTGCATCTATGAATCGCGGACGGTGCAGGGCGAGGGACACCCCCTATGGGGCACTCTTCCCCCACTCTTTAATGTGGGATTGATGTGTGATCCGTGTCATGATGATGTGATTTGGATCTATGGTTCGAGGACGTAGCAGGACAAGGGACAGCCCCCATGGGTGCACTTTTCCCCCACGCTTAGACGCTCGCTTATATAGCTTACTAATGACCACACCATACTCGCTTCGGCGGTACAATGTACAAAAGTATGATGTGTGAAGCGGCTGCAACTCTCTACCACGGGGCGTAAAAAGGGCCTAAGTGATGGCCTAATTGCAAGGTTCGAACAAGTGGTTCGTCCTACCCCTTCTAGTAGGAAGTACTAGACTACTACTACTATAGTAGTAGACCAATAATCAATTTGTTGGTAGTTTGTCACTTAATAGTTTACTTCTTTAATTTGGAGTAATATTTGACTAACTAACCTATACTAAGGACTAACTAATTGATGGTTCGTCGACAGTAGCCCGTAGATTGCCCCCCAGATTATTTTCAACCGTCTGCGCTCTTTAAATTTTGCTAAATTGACACTTTATTACATGTAAAAACAATTTTGACAGATTTAAAAAAATGGGGGAAAATGAAATAAATTGGATAATAATAATAAGTTTTGAAAGCATAAAATCATTAAAGTATACAAAACAGAGCGCGAGGAAGCTATGTGCCTCACTATTTGGCAGAATATTTTAATAATTGATAATCAAGGAATTAATTTAAAGTTGATTTATAACGCATCCTAATCAACATTTTAAATCAATTGTTAAATGATCCAAATAAAAAAGCTATTTAATTCTTGTGACATTGAATTCGAGTAAAAATAATTAATTTGAGCACGACAATATAATAAATTATGGTAAATCTTAAGAATACGCTACGGTCTATAGAAAAGATGGCGGGGCCTCACTCCAACGTATTTTTTGGACAAAGGGATATCAACTCTCCTATGAACAAATCATACATATATAATTTCTCAAATGTTTAAATCATACAAATGTAATGATTGACAAAGGTACTGTACTGTTTTTAATCTCGTAAGTGCACAAATTAAACAAAGTTGCCCCGCCAAGCGATTCTCGACCGTAGCGTTAACTTAATATTAGCCTAAATTATTTATTTATTAAATTAATAATCATATTAGAGTTACGCCCTTAAATCACATTTTTTCTTCTTTTTTTACTTTGCCTAATGCACTTTTAAGAACGCAATTTATTTGATCTTATAACACCTTTTTATCATCTTAGTTTTATATTTAACACTAAATAAGAACTGCAAACTCTTTAAAAATATATAAATTTAAAAAAAGAGTGAAGTGAAATGGTTTAAAAATCAAGAGAGTTTAAAAGAGATTTAAGTTAAATTTAACTAGTGATGGAAACGGACTAAAGAGGGGGAAAGACAAACAGATCACAAAATTAAATTTCTTGTTTTAATTTTTACTTCTCGTCTTTTTGCCCGTTCTTAATAGAATTCGAACGGGGAGGAATGTTTTATAAATAGGAGTTGGATAAAATTAGAACTGAAACGTCTTTTATATCAACACACTGGGGGGATTTTCAACTTAAAGACCACGAAAATTATAATTCAACCGATTCTGAGATTGTTTTCAAAAAATATTTTTTTAATGATAATGCGTTTAGATCGTAGTTAAAATGTTTAATTGTTTGTTTACTTAACTCTCACAATGATTGAATTAAAAATAGGTTAGTGAAAGAAAAATGTACAAAATAGAGCTTTCCGAAGGTCGATTAAAATATTCATTTCAGAGTACTAAATTTAATTTGAAGAATCAAAACTAAAGAGTTGTTTAATAGAATGTATCATAACAATATTTTGTTCTCAACAACAAGCGTTTGTTAATAAATAATATAAAATTGCTGTGACCGGTGTCAAAATTGCTGTGACCGGTGACAAAATTGCTGTGATCGGTCACAAAATTGCTGTGATCACTCACAAAATTGCTGTGACCGGTCACAAAATTGCTCTGTCTCTTTCTATGAACCTGTCTAATCATAATTATGAAGTGGTACCACAAACTCTCAGTCAAAACAACATTCATGTGTAAAAAACTATTATTTAAGGCTTTATCTAATAGCAAATTAGAAGTTTGCTCTTTTCTAAATAGTGCACTGGTGTCACTTCAAACAAAAAACTGCTTTCGACCGTCATCATCCAGTGTCTGCTGAATACTGTCAGGTACAAGAAGGAGCCAGTGCATTGCTGAATTTGACTCAATCTTAAAGTGAAGTTCACTGTTTTGTACTGCGATATAATTTGATGATTCTTAATTTTTCTAGGCCCTCTCAGTCTCTAAAGAGCTGATGATGGACTGCTGGCTATTAAAAGCTAGTTTTGCCTTTATTCAGCTATCTTATGATGGACTGCTGCCTATTGAAAACCAGTTTTGCCTTTATAAAGCTAGCTGATGATGGGATGCTGGCTATTGAAAGCCAGTTTTGCCTTTATAAAGCTAGCTGATGATGGGATGCTGGCTATTGAAAGCCAGTTTTGCCTTTATAAAGCTAGCTGATGTTGGACTGCTGGCTAGTGAAAGCCAGTTTTTCCTTTATAAAGCTAGCTGATGATGGGATGCGGGCTATTGAAAGCCAGTTTTTCCTTTATAAAGCTAGCTGATGTTGGACTGCTGGCTAGTGAAAGCCAGTTTTTCCTTCATAAAGCTAGCTGATGATGGACTGCTGGCTAGTGAAAGCCAGTTTTTCCTTCATAAAGCTAGCTGATGATGGACTGCTGCCTATTAAAAGCCTACTTCTTTCAATTATGATAACTTATAATTTCTCTTGGCTCTCTGTCTCTAAAGAGCTGATGATGGGATGCTGGCTATTGAAAGCCAGTTTTGCCTTTATAAAGCTAGCTGATGTTGAACTGCTGGCTAGTGAAAGCCAGTTTTTCCTTTATAAAGCTAGCTGATGATAGGATGCGGGCTATTGAAAGCCAGTTTTTCCTTTATAAAGCTAGCTGATGATGGAATGCGGGCTATTGAAAGCCAGTTTTGCCTTTATAAAGCTTATTAATTGTGGAGACACTATCTTATTCCTTTACCTCAAATAACTTATTGTGAATTAGAGCCAAACTTATCAGTTGCTTAAAATTGAAACAGGTCAGTGAATAATGACCAACTTACGTGGTCGATGAAGGTCTGTGTCCATTAAATATTATTTAATTGTGTTTTTGCTTCCGAGCTTACCAAAGGTAGCGGAAGCTATGTGATCGTTCTGAAAAGCGTTTTTTTGTTTTTTTTTGTATGTCTCCGATTTCAAAAATCCCAAGACAGAAATCCGTTTCAGACATCAAGTTTGTCGCTCAATTTGTGCGAACAAACATATCTTAAAAACCATAACGAGGAAGCTATGTGTCACCCTAATTGGCGGAGTATTTTTTGGAAGATATAGGTGTAAATAAATGTATGTTTGTGCATGTATGTTGAGGGTTATATCAAAATTTATCATTAAAATACTTCTTCCCTGGCGGGTAAACGAACCTCTCATGGTCCGAGGTAGCTATAATCAATTTAAAAACTTTGATTATGGCAAAATATAGTTTCATAGTTGGTGAATGTGAATCACAGTAAAAATGTATTTCTATTTGTTGTAGACTGAATTTAAACATGGTTGGCGTATTTTTTATTAGTTAGCTTATATTGACTAAAGAAGTTACGTCATGCATTATTGATTTGGATTTGAAGTGAGACTGTAATGGCCTTGAGTGGTCTAAAGCTGTAATCTTAGTATCATTTATATGTTCTAACTACATCATATCAGGGGTTCCATATCGAGTCAGATTATACACATAACTCTATTAATATATCATATTTATAATAATCGTCGACGTATTATAACTTTAAACCATCTTCTTTTTCGTTACATTATTTTTGTTGTGAACAAAATTAACTTAGAAAGAAGCTGAATAAAATCCCTTTAAAAATCAATATTGAACATTTGTTAAAGTATTAAATATATTTGCGTATTACTATTGTTATCGTATTTTTTTTTATAAAATACCGATATGTTTCATAATACAAAGTATAGTATCGATTGTGTTCCATAAAATAATCAATTTACTTAATATACCTTCATTGATTAGCTAGTTTAAGTGCTCTGTTAAATTCTCATAAATGAGGGAGTATTTCATGACCCATTACTGAAAGAATTTTCAGTGCTTTTAAAGCAGTATGTTGTCACCTTAAATAAACTTAAAAGAATCCATCTTCGGGATACTGATTTCACTATAGAAACATCAATTGTGTCGAGTTAAGTCAAGGAAGCCTAATACCTGTGAGTGAACAAGACTGCACATTGGATATTGTATAGTATAGCAATAACTAATTTTTAATGTAACCGGTCCTGTTTGATTTTACCTATTGTGACTTTTGCCTCAATGTTGGTGCCTCAAGGTAATGGAAGTAATGAGGATATTCTGAGAAAAAAAAAGATTTTTACATTCTCATATAAAGAGAAAGTATTGTGATGGAGCGAAAATTCGATTTTGAGACTTTTATGGATTTACACGTTTTGGATGTCTCCTGAGTCCAAAAAAGTGGGTTTTAAATATTATCGGTCTATCGTCTGTCTGTGCAGATGCATGGAGCCTTGACCGATTTTGACGAAATTTGGCATACATGTTCAGAACAATCATACCCCGAGGAGAAATCAAGAAATAAATTTTAGCTTCTAATTTTGGGGCGCTGCCCCCCCAAAAACTCAAAAAACGTGAAAAAAGGTGATTTCTCTAAAACTGTTCTGACGATTTTGATTTTAAAAAAATCTCAAATTTAGTCCATTTAAATACGAATCTGACGATATAAGCCGTTTTCCCGGGAAAAATATAGTTCCGGAGAAAATAGCTTTAAACGCGGATAGAGAGAGGCCTGGTTCGATTCCCCGCCGAGGAGAAGTTATTGTCTTGACAAATTTTGGTGAAATGTATGTATACCTACGAAAACTAATAAATGGAAAACACTGGGCTAAGTAATTATGAATTCGTGTATGAGAAAGTTTGTCTGAGTTGTCTCGGACCAATTTTTTTTTTTGTGTCTCCATATTTAAAAAATCCCTATAGGCAGACATACGTTTTCGATATTTGGGAATATAATATTTGGTCTTGCGCTTCTGCCTTACAAACGCGATTTTGATGAAATTTGAAGGGTATGTCATAATTTGTACACTGTTGATCCCATATAAATGTCAACCTTCTGTGTACATTGTTTTGTCTTCCGCATGCGCACCAACTTATTAACACCTATACCTTTAAAAGTGCTTATCCGATTTTAAAGAAATTTTCACGTATGGTCGAAAGTAGCCCAATAGATGGTCCTATATTAATTGCAACCTTCTGCGTACATTTTTCTTGAAACTATGCAAGAAGGTTTGCTGCAGATCTCAAATGTATAATAACCTTTTATTAATTCTACTATTAAAAAATAAAATAGTCACTTTAAACTAATTAGAAACAAAATTGATCTTTAATTAAGTGCATTTCTTTCAGCATGGTTAAAAAATCAAAAATATATCGTGTGGGATATATTAAGTTATAGTTCTGGCTAGGGTCCAGGAGGCTGTCTGCCGCGTTGTTTGAATACTCTGGGCAGATTACCAGAAGCACATTGTGTCTTTCCCTTGACATAAAAATAACTATTATTGATAGTTTACCGCTAAAACCATCTCTTGTTAATATTGTTAACTTAAATCTATGTTTTACAAAAACATTGTTTAAAAAATATGTTAATAGTTTATTTGATAAGCTGTTAAGTAATTTGTTATTAATTAAAGACAATTTTGTAAGGCTGTTTTACATATTGCTTGTTTTCGTTGGATATTTTTCAACGAGTAATCATTTTGTACTGAACTGAAATTTTGAAAAATTATAATCTATGTTTCAAATTTATCCCAAACAAATTATTTGTGCACGATAGCTTTTGGCCTTGATAAAATCATAATTAGTGTCGTTTATGGATGGAATTAGAGTTAAATTTATTATATAATTAGAATTTTTAGGGATATTTTTAGTTATGGAACTGCACTTCTTAAATCATTCGTACGTATATATTATATAGAGAACTTATACACACTAAACACTAATAGGTAAGGATATTTTGTTATTCAGGTGGCCATTCGGCAACATTGTCTGATAGTATTGGCTAAATAAAGATCCTTATCATGTTTGCGGCGCTGCCATATTGAACTCACCGAGATTATTAGTCGACTAAATAAAGACTTGTACCACACTATAACTATACTTTATTTCTTTCTCCGGGTCTACGGTTGTGGTTGACGTTCCTGTGGTCATAGTTGCATCGATAAAGATAAGACAAGACTAGATAACACTTTTTTAGTCACTGATAAGATTACTTATAGAAGAAGGGATAGTGGTCTTAAGTTAATGCTTATGTAGCTCTAAATAAACATTTACATTGATATTCTTCAAGGTTATTGTATAATGAAGATGTACTATAACAAAATTAATTTTATGTCGTGTAGTTCTATAAAAAAAAGTAATATTTTTACCATATCGTGGAACTTATTCACGAAGAATAACAAATCTAAGGTTTCTTGTCTCAAGAAAAGCTAATATTCCAGCCATTTTTAGTGTCGGTGAGACGAGCATATTGTGAAACAAATCTCTGCAAATTAGTATGGCACATAGCTTCCTCACGTTATATTTCGTATACATTAATGATTTTATGCTTTTACTAACTATTTATGTCACATTTAATTTCCCACTCTTTTTTTAAAATATCTCTAAATCTTTGTTTTGATTTTTTACTTGAATTAAAATATCAATTTAGCGAAATTTAAAGAGAGCAAGATGGTTGAAATTAATCTGCGGCTATCTATCTGCTGGCTACTTTCGACAAACCATTCAAATTTTATAAAAATCAGATGGGTACTTTTGAGGTGTAAATAAATGTATGTTTGTGCGCAAGTTGAAGAGAAACAAATGGAAGGTTAAAACTTATATGGGACCAACAATGGGCTAATTATGACCTACCACCCAAATTTCATTAAAATTGAACTTGTAAGATCTGATGGATCGCAAAAATTGAACGACAGACCGACAGACATACACGGAACCAAAAATCGTCCCTGATGTCTGAAACGGATTTTTGTCTTGGAATTTTTTAAATCGGAGACCTGAAATTTGTTCGTTCTTCAGATCGATCACATAGCTTCCGTTATCTTCGGTAAGCTCGGAAGCAATAACTTAAAACTTAAAACAATGGTTTAAAATCTAGCTATTTAAACCTCTGTCTCAAATCATGCTTGAGTTTTTTTTTCTTGAATTTTTCTACTTGTCTTACCGCGGCTTTAAAGATGACCACTATTGATTGTAAGTTGGTTTATAACCAACATTGGTAAGTATTCAGTGTCGGTAAGGAGAGCTGACATGTGGAATAAGACAGGGTAAGTGCAGACTGCAGGTGTTGAGACAGAGGTTTTAAAATCCAGCCGTTTAAACCCCACAGATTTAAACCTCTGTGCCAACTCTTGCACTGACTTCTCTTTAACATTTCTACTTGCTTCACTGGCACTTAAAATAACCATTAAATGCTCAATAAAAGTGAACAATAAAATACTTATAGTGGATAGATAGAACCTTTTCTTATTAAAATCGAAAATTTAGTGAACAAAATAACATCTTTAAAAGTATTTAAATCACACATATCTACTATATTTTTTAAAAACAGGAGAGAGCAAATATAATACTTTGTTAAAACCCTACCAGTTTGGTATTTGTTTTCCTTGCGTGCATACTGAAGGTAACGGAAGCTATGTGATCGTTCTGCAGAACGAAAAATTTGTAGGTCTCCGATTTAAAAAAATATAAGACAAAAATCCGTTTCTGACATGAGGGGATTTTTAGTTCGGTGTCTGTCTGTCGGTAAATGTTTGCGAACCAACATATCTTAAAAACTGCTTGTCCACTTTTATTGAAATTTGGATGGTAAGTCATAATTAGCCCATTGTTGGTCCCATATAAGTTTTACCCTTCTTCGCCTATTTGTTTCTCTTGCGCACAAACGTACATTTATTTACACCTATATCTTCAAAAGTACTTATCTGATATTTGTGAAACTTTTATAATTTATCGAAAGTAGCCCGCCCGCAGATAGCCCTAGATTAATTTGAACCATCTGCGCTCTTTAAATTTTCCTAAATTGATACTTTAATACATGTAAAAAATCAAAACAATTTTTACAGATTTAAAAAACGGGGGAAAAAATTAAATAAATTGGATAAAAATAAGTTTTAAAAGCATAAAATCATTAAATTTTACGAAATAGGATGCGAGGAAGCTACGTGCCACACTAATTGACAGAGTATTTGTATTAATGATGTTAATTGTTTAAGACAACGATTTAACCTTAGAACTACGGGAGGCCATTTAGTTGCCCTTAATCCCCCCTTACGACACGTGATGTAGGAATGATTTTCGCCTGTCTAAATATAGATATTGATTACCAATTATTAGTGAAATTATTATTTACGATATCAAGAAGGCTGAATATCTAGGCTACTATAAAATATAGTAGGTAATGTTAAGGTTTTTTAAATACATAGTGTTATGTACTATGCTGACGAATAGTTTTAAATGTCTTTCCGGTTAAGCGAAATCTAATCTACACCTCTTTTGTGTCTTTTAAATGAAACAACATGGCTGCCAACTTTCTTCTTTTAAAAAACCTCTAGTATCCTTTAGGATATCCTTCTTCACGAACAAATTCCATTCCTTCGTGACTTAGATGAATAAAGATTAACTTCGAACGTGTTTTTAGTAAAAAACATAATTTGTTAGTTAAAATAAATATGGAGGAATAGTTCGAGATTTAGTAAATCTTTATTTAGATGGAGTGAAGGTGTTGTGTTTATACGTGTTTTAATTGTCCGCTGTACAGCAGTGTAGCATCCTCCCGGAGCTTTTTTATAAAAAGGGAAAAAATGATGGTAGTATTTGACAACAGCGCTTCTTGTGGTGGGTTTGCTCGTACGAGACGCATTGCACTCTCACCTCACCCCCACTCCTGAGGAATCTACTTCCCCTCCTATAGACCTCCCCGGGCCTTTTGTGTTCATTACCCTTCAGTCGCTCTTCAGCCTCTAATAACATCGGACGTATACGGTATTAAAAAAAAACAAAGCGCGTTCGTTTTTATACATTTAAAAAAAAAAGTTCCGTGTTCGACAAAAAAAAAGTGGTGGATTATTTTATATTATGTATAATGTTGTTTCTTAAAAGTTACGGTGGAAAAGTGCTCTTATAAATGGATTGGATTTAAGGAAACATGAACAAGGTTATTCATCAAACGCCGACCATTCTGTCGTATTTCTCCGCAATACATCATAACGATCAGGTTTTTATCCAAGTGATTATTCAGTTTCTTTTTAAAAATGTGTTTTTCTTTTGGAGGGAGTAATGTGTGACGTGTTCGGGTTGTAGATACAAAAGCAGTGTTGTGTTTTGGAACGGTGTAAGGTGGAGAGGGACCCCAGCCGAGTCTGAGACCTACTCGTCAGCTGATTCAATCTAGTTATAACCTCTCATGTTTTATAAATATCCTACTCAATCAATATGGCGGTTCCTTCAGACTTTTAAACACCCTGACTTTTATTATTTTTCTCTCGCTCTCGGTTTAACACCATCCACGCCCATATAACTGAAAGAAACACCATAAACATATTTTTTCATCGCAGAAAATCAAAACAAACTATAATTTTAAACTAATTCTTATCTTTTCCTAACAGTTTATTTACACAGTTAATCCGAATCGATCTTTTTTCTTTTTTTTCCTTTCTTTATCATTTTGTCAGTTTGGTTCTTGCGTTATGGAAGTTATACCTACGCCGTGCCCTCATTTCTTTTTCGTTTTTTTTATTACCTCCATTATAATCGTTTCTCCCACAAACATTTTTTTTTAATCTTTAACCAAGCTGAACGTTTGTTTCGGTTCTTCTTTAGGATATCCTTAGGAAATCTTTTTTGCTTTTTAATTATAGAGATTCTTCTCCGCCATGTTTGTCAAGATTGATTTTTTTTCAAAGGAATTTCTTTTCGAAGATTCTGTTTCTCTTTTTTATTAAATGGAACATCGACCTCCGTTTGAATATAATATTTTTTCATCTCACCTTCAGTTGGCAATATTGATTTATAAATCGATTTATTATATTATTTAAAGATTAACTCAACAGTTTATCTCTGAATAAAATATAGATTGTACAATTTACTTATCATATTATTTAACGTTTGTTTTAAGTTATAAATCTACATCATCTATAGATTATTAATATATTAAATCATCAATTCATCATATATACAACATAACTTTTATTTAAGTTACTTTTTAATTATTGAATGTTTGTTTTAAGTTTTAAATTTACATCATCTATAGATTATGAATATATTAAATCATCAATTCGTCATAAATAAAAGATAACTTGTATGATTTACTTGTTATATTATTCAGCTTTCGTCTGCATTATCTATAGATTATTAATATATTAAATCATGAATTCATCATAAATACAAAATAACTTGTATGATAAACTTGTAATAATATTAAACTTTTGTTAAGTTACAAATATAAATAATATATTTTTAATACACAGCTAAATACATATAGTACATTTCACTGTTGATAACCAAACTAAATTTATCGAATCAGAACATTTACCAAACATTAAATATTGTGGGTTTATTTAATCATGAACCATATAAATAACTCTACTAATGTCAATTGAAAAAAGTTATTTACTTGATTTTTACATTTATTGTAACGAAATTTCTTGTTTATTTACTTTTCTCTGTTATTCTATGTTTTGGACTTTCTAATGACATTGGTTTGTTGTTTTTAACTACTATTCTAATCTTTTAGAAACTGTTTCTACGTGGACGTTTGTTTATTATTTTTGAACTCTGAATACATATTTTATTTCAATATCATCAAACTATTTTTGCTAAAATTATTTTGAACATTCCATTTCGTTTTTTTTTTATTTTTTTATATTCTTTATTAACATAGCTTCTTATTATAATATAGTTCATAGTTCGTATTATATTATTTATAGACTAACTTAACAGTGAACTATGAGTAATAGATTAACTTATACGATTTACTTACTTGTATTATTGAGCACTTGTTAAGTTATAATTTCACATCAGCTATAGATTATTAATAAATAAATCTATAGATTATCATTTAAATCAAATATAGTTGATAGTTGCTCAACTACTAACTAACGTATTTAGTATTTATACAAATCCTTGTAATTTTTCTGCAGTTTTTCATCCTACTTTGATTGATTTATTGGGTTTCTGCCCATTTTTTTTTTTTAAATCTATTTTCGTGAACTCAACCACTGCCATTTAAAATATTATTTTTACAATGTTTCTTATTCTATTTTATTTATTTAATGGTTTTTATTTGGCTTCTGGCTACATTTTCTTCTCTGGATGGAATATTCCACTATTATCGAATATCAATGAAGCATTATGTATTGCTTTATCACATTAGTATATAAACAGTTTTGTTTTGCTGCAAATTACCTTTCAGCCTTGTTGTTAAATGTATTTTATTTCTGCCAGTTCCGTTGTCAAATATTCTGCGTTAATGCCAATAAGTATTTGCAGTAGCTGTCAATGCAAAATAAAAACGAATGTTTTCTGCAAATTATCTTTCTGTTTTCTTGTTAAATATATATTTTTTTTTTTCTGCTAGTTCCGTTGTCAAAGCTTTATATTCTGTTAATGCCAATAAATCTTTAAATGTTTTGGTGCAAATTTTATCTCCATTTTCATTTTAAATGGACATTTTCTGCTACTTCTGTTCTCAAAGCGATATACATATTGTTTTAATGCCTACATGTCTTTGAGTTAGCTTAGTTCATTGTAATTAAAGATTCTGCTGATACTATGTATGATACGGCCTCAGCTATTTTTCAAGTTGGGGTCAGAAGTTTACAAAAAAAAAAAAAAATAAATAAAATACTAATTTTCTCCATTTCATGGACAAAAAAAATTAAATCATGGATATATGTTTGTGCATTGAATCCACCTATCTTCATTTCAATGATCTTCCATGAAGTAGAGAAAATCAGTATACATTTGTCTAATTGATATAGTAGATGGACCTTAAGGTAGGAAATTATAAAAAATAATCCATTTTAATTACCATTTGGTCCGCTAGGAGCTCTGATAACATTTAATATAAAATTTAGAACTTCTATCGGTGAAATACAGTACTACAATGAATACAAGTGAAAACCAATCTACCTCCTATTACATTCTAACTTCCTAGCACGATATTTAAGAGCTTCACATTTTTCATGTCGTTTTTTTGCGAGAAGGTTCTTCTGTACCTCAGAGCTAAAACATATTTATGTTAAAAAAAATGCAGGTATCTCACTAGAATCGGGGCTTTTATATATATATATATATATATATATATATATATATATATATATATATATATATATATATGCTATATTTTTTTGTGGCTACTATTTAAAAACCCCAGTGTTCGACATCCCTGAAGATATTTCCAGTTCCTAAAGTAAAACATATCCTTCGTAACAGGGTCCTTACTATATAAACCTGTATTTTTTTTTAATATTTATGGATTTAAATGGAAGACTTTTATGGAAGCTAGACTTTAAAAGGACCTCCTGGACGGGGGGAGGCATTCATAATCAAACATGGCTGCTCCCCACACCATTGGACCATGCTCGGAACAAGTGGATGCCGTAACTAAGGGGTTGTCATTTAAAAGGAATGTTTGACTGGGTCTTGTAATTATATATCGTGTATGAGTTCAAAATCAACTCTTAATAAAACAAAATAATAAACTAAAGAAATATTAATACGTCTTTAGTTAAACTTTATTATTTTGTTCTTTTAGTTATTCTAACATTCTAACGTCATAATTTACGTAATTCTTGTGTATAATTTAAAACAAATTGTACTACTAAGAAATAGCTACCTTTTGATATACGTGATTGGCGTGTTCACTCTTAATTATTGTTGTCTGTTAATTGTTTCTTTTAGTTTATTTCTTTGTTTTATTATCTTCACCATCAAACGTGTTGCATAAATGTCTTTAATTTAGGTACAACAAACTGTACTAAATGAAAAAATGGCTGCCTTTGGATAAACGTTTGTCATTATCCGCTCTTAATGACACTCATGTTGTTTATGGTTCTTTAACTTTATTGTTTATCGTTATCATCAGAAATACTGTAGAGATACCAATTTAGTATCTGATTCTATAAACAATAATGAACAGCTTACTATTAAGTGACTTCTTTGTCTCATATACTCTTAATAATTTGTTGTTTATAGTTCTTTAAATTTATTGTTTTATGGTTATCATCAAAAATACTGTAGAGATACCTTTTATTTCAATTTATATACATATGCGTTACAGTATTCAACAAAAAATGTCTGCTCTGAATGACTGTTTACTTATACAATATAATTTGTTCTTTGTTGTTTATAGTTATTATTTTTTCGTTATCATCAAAACATTCTTTAGAGGTACCATTTACATTGATATATTATTCAACAAACCATAATCTTTGTCGTGTCTGCTCTTGTTGTGTTTATAATTTTTTAAATTTATTCACAATTGAACAATAAACTATAATCTTTAATTGCCTGCTTTTGATGGCTGTTTATAGTTTTTTAAATTTGTTTACAATTGAACAACAAACCATAATCTTTTTCGTATCTGCTCTTGATGGCTGTTTATAGTTTTTTACATTTATTTACAATTGAACAATAAACCATAATCTTTAATTGCCTGCTCTTGATGGCTGTTTATAGTGTTTTAAATTTATTTACAATTGAACAACAAACCATAATCTTTAATTGCCTGCTCTTGATGGCTGTTTATAGTGTTTTAAATTTATTTACAATTGAACAACAAACCATAATCTTTAATTGCCTGCTCTTGATGGCTGTTTATAGTGTTTTAAATTTATTTACAATTGAACAACAAACCATAATCTTTGTCGTGTCTGCTCTTAATGGCTGTTTATAGTTTTTTACATTTATTTACAATTGAACTACAAACCGTTATCTTTGTCGTGTCTGCTCTTGATGGCTGTTTATTGTTTTTTTACTTTTATTTACAATTGAACTACAAACCGTTATCTTTGTCGTGTCTGCTCTTGATGGCTGTTTTTAGTTTTTTACATTTATTTACAATTCAGCTACAAACCGTTATCTTTGTCGTGTCTGCTCTTGATGGCTGTTTATAGTTTTTTTTCTTTGTTATTTTATTGTTATAAAGTACAGTGCAGAGATTGTAATTTAACCTTACATCTTATTCAACGCACATTATGAAATAAGAAATATCTTTCTTTAAATGAACTTTTTTTTGTCTTATCTGATCTTGTACGTTAGCAGAAATACTATCTGCTCTTGTATGTTTGCAGAAATACCTTTTTACTTTTGTCACTTCTGCTCTTTAAAAAAATGATCTAATATGCAAACGCATAAATTATTTTAACTTACAATTATGTTAAATAAAGCTCTGTTTTGACCACTTAAGTTGGCTGGTCATTAATGTTCTATGTTCTCAAATAAGTAATTTTAAATAAACATTTTTTCTAATAATGGTTTGTAGTCAGCATTTTACTCTTTTATTGTAATTTGATGATACACCATTAAGTTATTCCTCTTACATCGTTGTTTTTTTGTACAGTTTTGATTTGATTTACATTGTTTTCTGTAATTAAAAAATCTATGGATTAAAAATTTCTAACACATTACTTTTAAAAAACCAATTACAAGACTTGTAGTTATAGAAGAACTCTAACCTTCATTGGAATGCTAACTTAAGCTTTTAATCTTAACCTTGTGCCCTAATCCTAATTTTCTTTTATATAATAATTATTCAACACTTTTTAATCTTTTAATTTATTGCATTTTTTTTTTACCTTTTCTTTTGTTGTTACATCGTAACATTTTAATTTTTTATTATACGTTTAAGATTTTTATATTTTTATTCCATTTTATATATATATATATTATATATATATATTATATATATATATATATATATATATATATATATATATATAAATAAAAATAAATCTCTGTTTTCATTTGTAACTTACAATTTACAATTATTCTTTGTTAGCTGTTAAATATTCCATTACTCAATCGATTACGCTTAATATTACAACTTGACTGACATTGAAGGATCAATAAACAAGGTTTAAGTTATTAATCCTCCTCTTTACTTATGTAAAAGATCCGTGACTTCATCACAACTCACAATGTAAAATTATCAATGATGGCCTTCAACCTTCTTCAATTTTTTTTTGTTTTGGTTTTTTTCATTATTATTACTTTGTTTAGTTTTAAATAAACATTATTTGTATTACAGGTATCTACTATAATCATTTTTTTAGCTTTATATTATAGGGAAGCGAATAGTACCTAAATGAAAAAAAACAATTTTTATTTTTTCATTTATTTGATAATAACGTAGACAAATTAACAGATTACGAAACGTCTAAAGTCCACTGTAGATGAAACATTATAAAATTTTGATTTGTTTTGTTGTTTTTAATATTTTATTGATTAAAAAAAATAGTCTACCAATTAGTGTGGCACTTAGCTTCCTTGAGTCCTATTTCGTACACTTAAATAATTTTATCCTTTTACCACCCATTATTGTCAAATTTATTTAAATTTTCCCCCGTTTTTTTTTAAATCTGTCAAAATTGTTTTGATTTTTTAGATGATTTTAGTACATATTATTAAGCAAAATGTAAAGAGCACAAACGGTTGAAATTAAGTTTAGGCTATCTGCTGGCTATACTTTCGACGAACCATCCAAATTTGTTATTCTCTTAACTTATTCACAGAGAATAAAAAATTCAAAAAGCAAGAATTCGTTACTTGCCACAAAAGAAGCTAATATTCCAAACATTTTTAGTGTCGGTGAGACAAATATAATGTAGTGTGGCACATAGCTTTCTCACGTCTTATTTCGTATACTTAAATGATTTTATCATTTTAAAACTTATTTTTGTTAAATTAAATTTTCCCCCCTTTTTTTAAATCTCTCTTGAATTGTTTTGTTTTATTACATGCATTTCAAGATCAATTTAGCAAAATTTTAAGAGCGCAGTCAGTCAAAATTAATCTAGGGCTATCTGCGGACTACTTTCGACAAACCATCCCAAATTTTATAAAAATAAGATGAGTACTTTTGAAGATATAGGTGTAAATAAATGTATTTTTGTGCAAGTGTGGAAGAGAAACAAATGGGCTCAGAAGGTTGAAACTTATATGGGACCAACAATGAGCTAATACAAACCTACCATACAAATTTCATTAAAATAGGACAAGTAGTTTTTAAGATATGTTCGTTCGCTAAAATTGACCGACAGACTGACTCGGAACCAACAATTTTCCCTGATCTGAAACGGATTTCTGCCTTAGAATTTTTGATATCGGAGAAATAAAAGATTTTCGTTCTTCAGGACGATCACATAGCTTCCGTTACCTTCAGTAAGCTCTGAAGAAAAATAAAATCTGTTCTTCTATTTTTAATTTGAAAAGTGGTGAACGTAAATCTATTAATTTTTTATTGCGAAGCTATTTGTATAATTTATGTAAAAAAAGTTGACTTGTATTGAAGTGGCAGTGCGCAGTTAGTGGTCCGTCTAATTATGTCTTTCGACTCCTTGACCTCATTTTTTTGGTCTTAGAAACTCACAGTTAATATTTAAAACTTGTGTTGACGATTCAATATGTTTGTATCCCACTATTTTTATTTGCATATTTCTACTTCTTTATTAGTTATTTCTTTGATGCATGTCACACTTTTTTAACTCTTAAAAATTCAGCAAGTATGTTAAAGAAAAAGAATAGTTTAGATTTGTCAATCTTATGTATCAAGTTTGTTATTAATTAGTTATATTAGTTTATATTAATTATATTATTATTAGGTTTGTTCCAACCACACCTCAAACTAGTTCCAAACTATGTAGTTTCAAACTGTACGACGCATGTGCATTAGCAAAAAACGTTCAAATGTGGTCCGATGCGCATGCGTCGGACAGTTCCAAACCAGTTTGAAGTGTGGTTGGAACAAACTTATTATTTTGAAACAAGTTCCATTTCTAGCAGCATTAGTAGCTTGTAATTTAGTTTTCGCTATTAAATATTAACCATTTTTAATATAATTTGAATACAAACATTTTAAGACAAGTATAATTAGTATATTTTAATTCTACTATAAATATTTATCCAAAAAAATACTATTTTCTATTAAGTTGCTTAATGGTTTCACTGGTACTGATGAGTTCTTGATGGTACTACTGTTGCTGATCAGTAAGTTGCTTCATGGTATTACTGGTACTGATGAGTTCTTGATGGTACTACTGTTGCTGATCAGTAAGTTGCTTCATGGTATTACTGGTACTGATGAGTTCTTGATGGTACTAATGTTGCTGATCAGTAAGTTGCTTCATGGTATCACAGTTGAACCCCGTTAATCCGGACACCTTACAATTTTTGTTTATTGTGTTTTACGTTAATAATTTAAAAACCTCGCTAATTCGGAAATCCCTCTAAGCTTGATGACCATTTGCCTGAATTTGTCCGGAGCAACGGGGTCCTACTGTATACTTATTACTGATCAATATTTATCTTCATAGTGACTTTTTATTTATGATACAAGACAATATATGTCGTACTTGATTCAAAGTGTTTCTGTGTTTCTATCATGTTTTTATTCTATCGCAGTTTTATTTCTATTTTTACCTCGATAGGCTAAGTTCGTCTGCGGGACATAGCTTGGTAAAAGGCATTTGAAAAAAATAAACCGGTGGAGAGCAACCATGTCCCTGTCCTTTATGGTGGACAATGTGATTTTCATGATCCTGAGTACTAACTTAGTTAGTTAACCAATAATCAAGTTGATGATATTTTGTTACTTAATAGGTTAGTCAAATATTACTCCAAATCAAAGAGGTCACCTTGGCATTGCCTATTGCCAAGCTATGTCCCGCAGACGAACTTAGCCGACCACATATTCTTAAAAGACACCAAAAGATTTACTTATACACACAATTCTAGCTTGATGTTAGTCAGACAATTTTTTGCACGCCATCTCCTGGACTATAATCTTTATCATAATTAATATTATCTCTAAAAAACACAAACATTATCTATAAAAAAAAAATCTGATTGTTGTAATTTTTTTTTGAGAGAGTGAATGTGAAAGTTTAAGAGAGCATTGATCGAAAAAACGTTTTTGAATGAAATATTCTTTAATATTTAAAAGTATTATTATAAAATACCTCTTTACACATTTTAAAAATAATTTGTTACTTGCTCGATATCGATATTAAAAAAATAAAATATATTTATCTGTAAGTATAATTATTTTTATGATAACATTCTTCTTATGAGTACTATTTATATTATTACGATTCTTTTAAAGTGCTTATTGTAAGAGGAAATTAATTATTTATTTGTATTGCACTTTACGTAGTAGTTGTGTGTTGTACAATGTATTTGTATTTAAATACGAGTGTATGAAATAATAATAATCTATGAATTTTTGTACTTTGACCTGTTTTGGTTTTGGTTACTATGGCTGTTGTCAAAACACGGATAGTTTCGTATTAGTTATTCATTGATTTTGTTGTGAACTATTTGTTTGTTTATTTGAAATGTTTTTTTGTTTTTTACTGGTCTTATATTATTTTGCTTTGTAAGTTTCATCGCACACCTATTACCCCAATTTTGAACCACTTCCCGTCTCTCAATAGTCCCCAAATTTTGCACACGGAAACAATTTAGGTAAAGAATACAGAATCAAACAAACAAATGTTGAAAATAAGACCAGTTTTTAAAAATGGTCTTTTTTATTAGGGTCCGTAGAAACCAAGGACCCTCATATTTTCCTGCGTGTGTCTATCCGTCCGTCCGGTCGCCTCCTCTCAAGGCTACACCTTTCGTCCGACCACTTTGAAATTTGGCATGTATGTGTCTTGTACCTACCCACATATTTTAAAAATATAGCGACTTAAAAAAAATATTTTTCAAAAAGATTAGAGTAAAAAAACTTAAGGGTTAATTTTTTTTATATTTTTGTTCGACACCACCGTGAGGGGTATCATATGAAAGGGACGTCGAGCTGATTACAAAAATATATAAACTTTGGGTATAACTTTGATAGGGCGAGCGTAGGCATGTTTGAAGTGGGTGTGAAACGTGTCCCCCACTCTCCTCTATCTCGCTTATGTGAAGTGAAAAAAATTTGAAAAAATTCCTGAACATTCTTCGACCAAAAGTAAAGATATTACTTTTTGGAGATTTCGAAAAAAATATTATTTTATTTTTTATTGACAAAATACGTTTTTTCATAATTATGGTCTTTTCGATGTATTTATATGGTTGTAGTCCGGTTTAGTGGCAAAAAAAAATACTTTATCAGAGTGTGTTTTGAGAATATCAGACCCATAGGATAGTTCAAAGTAAGCTTTTTAGCATTTTAAAAAAACACTATTTATACACTTTACAGTTAAACACTATACAGTGTGGCCTACGGACCCTCGCTGTGTGCTGACTAGCACACACTTGACCTGTTTATTATTTTATTTATAGAGTTATTAAAAATGCAGCATTATTTTGCGATTTGATTTGATCTATCTTTGATGACCTTCTTTGATCTATATTAAATTTTTGAGTCTTAATACTTCAATTTCTGCTTGTCCAGTTTTACTCGTATTTAGATTATTACTTCATTTCTAAGCCTCTTCTTCTCTATGGAGCTTAATCCTTTGTAAATACCTTCGCCTTCTCAGCAAAACGTCCTTTCACTCGACGCTAAGAAATCGGCGCCACTTTCGGAACTCCCAATCTCTATTGGAATTTCAATTATTTTTACTTTTAAACAAAAAATAGGAAAGTCAAATAAGCAATAAAGCTTATCAAATTAAACTACTTAGATAAGTTGCGATGTTAAAGCAAAAGAGCTATTAAAAAGTTATTTTTAACTTCAACTTAACTTTTTGTTTTTAAAACTTTGTTTTTAAAGTTTAAAATCATTAAAAAAAGTTGAAATGTTATTTATTAGTTAAGATTAAGGTCAAGTTATAAAAATGAGCTGTATTTATTATCTATATTGGTGCGGATGATCAAATTAAATATCGTTGAAAAGTAAGCTTTTTTAATGAAAATAATACATACATATATATATATATATATTTCTGAAATTATGGATAACTCCAGCTGTTTTCAGAATGTATGTTATTTTAATAATAATAATTGTTTGCTCTAGAAAGGTCACTGCATGTCCTTTGATAGTGCATAATGCATTTTTTCGTCCCTCGCAAAGCCTCAGTGCCGGATAACTGGACGTGCCGGACTACAGAGACTATATATATATTCTAGAGCAGTGGTTCTTAACCTTTTGGTAACCACGGCCCCCTTAAAATCTCCAAATATAATATACCTAGTACCTAACTACCTTTCGAGGCCCCCTGGGGGGTCGCGGCCCCCCGGTTAAGAACCACTGTTCTAGAGTACACATTTGAAACAATCAAAAATTTGTTACAATACTATACTATAATATATATGAAAGCATCAATTCTTAAAGTTTTAATAAGTGTACGTGTACATGTACGTGTACAGTGATTTAACTTTGAAAAATTCTGTATTATAAACCACCATTTTGAACCCGCGGAAACCATATACGTGTAAAATCCATCAACGTCGAATTTTCGCACTATCACAATACTTTCTCTTTCTGTACAAATATGCACGCATATAAACTATGTTTACGAGAAAGTGTAGGGATCAGATCCCCCACTTTATTCCTCATTGAGTTTATAGTAATAATTGTTTTAATAATTAAATTGTTCTAAGCTATTTAAAACACAATATATTTCTAAGTCTCCTTGATTCGCACGTGACCTTTTAAGTCATATCACATAGTTACGTACGTATTTACTCCACTAGTGAGATCACTAAATCACCTTGAAAATTGCTTATTTTTAATTACATATCTGGTCGTGTTCGGTTTTTTGCTCTTCGCAAATATTTAATCTTCCTTAGAAAAAAATCATTTTTTATTACTAAATATGGAGACTAGATTTTTAGTTTTTTAAATAAATTTAAAGCTAATTAATTTTGTGTAAATTCTTTTAATATTCATTTACTCCACGTGCCGATACATCAAATCTTAATTATTTAGAATAAACTTAACAACTTAATATAACAATGTATTTCATATTTTCTTTCAGTTCGTATATTTGTAGTTTACAATGGACTAAATTAACTTAGCTTTCGACCAAAATAATACGTACACATTATTTATATTACTTTTTTTTGCACACATTTAAATTTATGTGTATCCATATATATATATTTATTATTTAAATTTATTTATTTTCTTTCCAATATTCTGCATTTATTTGTGCGGAATGAAACTCGTAGGGCATATTATTTAAAATTAGTTAAAATAACAAAAGTACTACTATTTTTTAGCCCCTACTTGTTTCGACCTCTTTAAAAAATATTATCACTTTTATTTAAGTTTTTGTTTAATGATATCTGATGTCTGTTTTCTAGTTACTAAAGATATCTGGTCTGTTTTCTTTTTACTAAAGATGTCTGTATGTTTTCTTTTTACTAAAGATGATGTCTGCCAGTTTTTTTGATATTAAGATTTCTGTATGTTTTCTTTTCTACTAAAGATGTCTGTCTGTTTTCTAGTTACTAAAGATGTCTGTCTGTTTTCTTTTTACTAAAGATGTCTGCCAGTTTTCTTGTTACTAAAGATGTCTGTATGTTTTCTTTTTACTAAAGATGTCTGTCTGATTTCTTTTTACTAAAGATGATGTCTGCCAGTTTTTTTGATATTAAGATTTCTGTATGTTTTCTTTTCTACTAAAGATGTCTGTCTGTTTTCTAGTTACTAAAGATGTGTGTCTGTTTTCTTTTTACTAAAGATGTCTGCCAGTTTTCTTGTTACTAAAGATGTCTGTATGTTTTCTTTTTACGTATGTTTTCTTTTTACTAAAGATATCTGTGTTGTTTTTTTTTATTAAGGATGTCTGTCAGATTTCTTTTTACTAAAGATGATATCTGCCAGTTTTTTTGATATTAAAGATGCCTGTATGTTTTCTTTTCTACTAAAGATATCTTTCTACTAAAGATGTCTGTCTGTTTTCTTTTTACTAAAGATGACTTTCTGTTTTCTGGTTACTAAAGATGTCTGTATGTCATATTTTTATTAAAGATTTCTGTCTGTTTTCTTGTTACTAAATATGTCTCGTCTGTTTTTCTTCTTGCTAAAGATGTCTGTCAGTTTTCTTGTTACTAGAGGTCTTTAATTTTTTGCTGGAAAATTAATTGATTAGCTCTATTCTGGCCTCGTCCTTCGTCCTTTTACTTTGTTGAATATTTTAGTTGCTACTCTTATATTCGATTCTGTACTATTGTTAAGAAGTTCTTTATATTAAGTTAGTTTTTAAAACTTGCGGAACTTCTACTTTGTGTGCATTGTACTTGAAGTATTCTTAGCTTAAAAATGAGAGCAGGTGTTGTAGGTCAGTTATGGCAGTCATGTGAAACCGTTTATTCCCTCCTCCCTCATCCTAACATCTGTCTTTTTAAGCTGAAAGCCTTCATCAGTACAGAAAACAATGCATAATAATACATCTTGCCAACTTTCCTTTTATTTTGCACCACCATCACAGCTTTAAAACTCCAACCAACCGAATGATTTACTTCAAATATTACTTAAATTTTGGTCATAAACTAATATTTTATTTCATATATTTATATTTAAAAAAAAATTATAATTAAAAAACTAAAAATATTATTGCATAGGCTTAGTTTTGTTTTTCTTTTATTTTTAGGTTTATGAAAATTCCCATTGTTTAACAGGGTGTCCAGCAGCCTTGAATTCCTTGAACTCCTGGAATTATGCTTGAATTTTTAGGATGCTTGAAAAAACCTTGAAATGTGCTTGAATTATGAAAAACTTAAAATATGCTTGAATTTTGAAAACATTGGGAATTTTAAAGACCCTAGGTTGTCTAAAAGTACCCATAAATGTTGATTTTTTTTTTATTAACCGAAACACCCTAAACAGCATCAGTTCGAATAATCGACTACCCACTTCTCTGGGGTACAACTGCTGTGATTTGGTTGAATTGATACTATTAAAATTATAGTAGGCTGGAGGGTTTATTTAGAATGGAAGTCCTTCGAGTAATATTTTTTTTTATTTCATCAGAGCTTAGTGATCACTGATGAAGCTCAGGTTCCCATGGTGAAAGCTTTGATGAAATAAAAATATATGGTCGAAGGACTTTCATTCCAAATAAACCTTTTAGCCTACTATAATAATCTACAAGTCCAAAAAATAAAATCTCTTCTATTATAAAAGTAATTTATATTATTTTGCTGAACTCATACTGCTTTTCTCATATTTTTTTCTATAATTCGAATAAATCACTATTTTAATAACTAATGTTAATAAACCCAGCCTTGAATTTTATAGAATTGAGCCTTGAAAACCTTTAAATATGCTTGAATTTTACATTTTAATATTGCTGGACACCCTGTTTAATAGCATTCAATTTTTCTTGAATTTAGCATATTTGATTTGATAATGTCTAGGACTAGAAAAGGATTTTAAATGTATTTCTATTTTTCTTCTAACCTTTTATCTAGTAATCTATTTCTTCCACTTTAGAATGTGAGACAATGTATTTAGAAAGTTTATATTTCATTTTTTTTTTTATTAATTTTTTTTATTATTTATTTATTTATTTTTTTTTTTATTAATTAAGTGACTGCTACTTTTTTAATTTCTCATATGAAGAGAAAGTATTGTGATAGCGAGATAATTCGATTATGAGATTTTGATTGATTTACGCACGTTTTGAGGTCACCTGAGACCCGAAAAAAGGTGTTTTTTAAAAAATGTCTGTGCAGAGGTGTGCAGCCTAAGCTACTTACCCGATTTTGACGAAATTTAACATACATGTTCAGAAAAATTCATACCCTGAGGTGAAGTCGAGAAATTAATTTCAGCTTCGAATTTGGGGGCGCTACACCCCAAAAACTATGAAAAAAAAATATTTCATCTATAAATGAGTATTTCATCTAGATATAATATTTTATCTACTAACGGTAGAATAATCTAATCACTCGTCAGTAAAATTCCATTTTGCTGCCTAGTTACATAAATAACTATTTAAGGATAATAGGTTTTAAGATTTGTCTGTTTGATTAGTCCTTGCGTTAGAGGCAAAGTTAGATATTAATGGCTAAGTTTCATAGATTAAATATATATTGGATCAGATCTTTCGCTTAAGAGACCTGATAAGATTATGATCAGTGATTTTAAAAATCTTGTAGCGAAAAAAAAAAAAAAATGGAAATAAATTTATTATGTTTTAGCTTAAACACTAATGATTATATTTTACGTTTTGTGCAACACTTAAAAAAAAAAATGTTTTAGACTCACATCTTAAAAGAAAAAAAATGTAATGGAACCTGTTCTACCAGGTTTTTTAAAAAAATCCTTCAACTCAGGATCTGAACAACGTCCGTTACCTGAACTAAACAAAAAGGTATTTCCAGAGCATATTGGAAACGCTGTCTGGTTTACTGCCTACCTTACAAGCTTGTCGGTTTGTTTTTTCTATACCTCAGGTCTCAAAATGGCGCTGCTAAGAGAGTTTGTACCATGTCCTTGTTGATTAGTAAGAAACGTGAAACCTGAGTTTGAAGTTCAGGTACAGAAGAAGGTAAGGGGTTGAGTTGGAGAGTTTTTAAACATCCTCTTTCCTTGTTCGTTTTAAGTTTCTCTTTCTCATTCACTTACACTTTCGTCTGCACGTTTATCTCTCGCACCTTTTTCTTTTCTTCTTCTTGTTTCTTTGTTTCTCCTTTTTATAATTAGATTCTTTCTTTGTTTTTATTTTATAATCTTCACTCTTTTCATTTGATATATATTGTCTTCTTTTTCTTATTTCACCTCGTTCTTTCCGATCTCTTCTTCATTTACGTTCTTCTTAGTGCTTTTGTATTATTCCTAACTCTTTCTATTGCTTTTTTTTTTCTCCCTCCTTTTCAGCGGCAGCCCTGTTCTTCTTTTCTTGTATAGAAAGCTCGTTGGGGTCCGGGTTATTGGACTCGTGGTAAGGCATTGGACATCTGCTAACAGACTCCACAGGTTAGCCAACCTAACCTTAGAGCCTCTAAAAAAAAACACTAAACAATCATAATCTTCTACGTCTTACTTAATATAGATTTAGAAATCTTTTTGTATAAACAAACATTCTTATAATTTATAATAAACATACTATGTTCAGGAAAGATGATTAATTCATAACGCATATTGTTTAAATTTGCATTAGATACTTTTTATTCTTCTGTTTGTATATTTATACAAAATATGTGCTATGTGTTTAGATTAAAATGTTAGAAGGTCGCACAAATTCTTCGCACAATTGCTAGATGAATTGCAAGCTAATAGTTATTACATGCTTTTAATATCAATTTAAATATACTTTTAATAAGGTATCACATGAAAAATTATACTTACATATTTCAAGGTCATCACAGGTAAAAATCATTCTTGAGTTCTATTTAATAAAAAAAAAAAATATTTTAAAAATTGAATTGATTAGTATTTCCGCATTTATGCGGTGGTTTCGATAAAGTGTTTGATTTTTTTCTTTTTTCAATATTATTCACTTTTAAATTACGTAATATATCTATTGAGTTAGCTTCAATACATAGTTATGGGCATTTGAATTAAGTATTTGTAATAGGAAATATTAGATTAACTTGATTTACAGTAATCTCTTTAAGAATTTGATAAGTTCCCTGGAATAATTTTAACCTTAATGTTGGAAATTATATTTATATAAAGTTTAATATAGATAAAGTTTAAAATTAGATTTTTTTTCCTTTTACTTGATTATGTTTTTTAAATATAAAGCTTGTTTTTAATTTTTTTTTTAAATTTAAAATTTAGTTTTTTAAAGATCTTTATAACTTACTCTTGGTATTTTGGTATATAATTAATACAGTGTGCAAGAATACAATACCTTATAAAAATTTAAGATAGTGAGGAACAGTCAAATAAATTTCACCTAATACATTAATAATATTTATAATTTTGTATTAATAAATTTAAAAAGCAACTTTTAAATGTAGAAATTTTAATTATGCTATAAATATGCTATAAAATAAAAATAAATTAGAAAACTCTTTAAATTTTATTAATTATTACCTTAGCTTTTATGTTAATTTAATTATTAGGTACCTTTACAAACACCTTACATAAAATTATTTTTTTTAGCATTCAAAATAAGCATATTATTAAATTTAGCAGAAGTATCCAATTCAATTAACAACTTAAGGAAATAACAAATGTTTTAACTTAACAGTAACTCAAAATTCATGACGAAATAAGCGACATATTGTCCTTTAAGCCTAACATTATTTTTACCCTCAAATATTATCTTATTATTTCTAATATTATATCTGAAGTAGAGCTCGTATGTTATCAAACAGCTGATAAAAATTAAAAATACACGTAACATTCCATAATTGTAAACGTTTTACGTAATTATATCGATAACACTAGAAAACCAAATCGACTGATGCTCAATTTTTTTAATTATGTTTAAATACTGACCGATTCCTATACTGATGAAACAACTGAAGTGACTGATGACCGATTTCTTCACTTATGAACCAACTGAAGTGACCGGTGACGGATTCCTACACTGATGAACCAAGTTAAGTGACTGATGACCGATTTCTTCACTTATGAACCAACTGAAGTGACCGGTGACGGATTCCTACACTGATGAACCAAGTTAAGTGACCGATGACCGATTCCTACATTGATGTACCAACTGAAGTGATAATCTGTATCTGGAAAAACATATTGACTGATGCTCAATTTTTAGGGTCCGTAGGCAAAACCAAGGACCCTTATATTTTCCTGCGTGTGTCTGTCCGTCCGTCCTCTCGCGTGCTCTCACGGCTACACCTTTCGTCCGATCACTTTGAAATTTGGCATGTATGTGTCTTGTACCTGCCCACATATTTTAAAAATATAGCGACTTAAAAAAAATATTTTTCAAAAAAATTAGGGTAAAAAAACTAAAGGGTTAAAAATGTTACATTTTTTTTCGACACCGTGAGGGGTATCATATGAAAGGGTACGTCGAGCTGATTACAAAAATATATAATCCTTTGGTTATAACTTTGATAGGGCGAGCGTAGGCGAGTTTGAAGCGGGTGTGAAACGTGTCCCCCCCCCCCCCCCCTCTATCTCGCTTATGTGAAGTGCAAAAAATCTGAAAAAATTCCTGAACATTCTTCGACCAAAAGTAAGCTTTTTAGCATTTTAATAAAACACCATCAATAGGGTACTACTTAAACTATACAGTGTGGCCTACGGGACCCTCGCTGTGTGCTGACTAGCACACACTTGACCTGTTTATTTTATTTAATCCTTATGGTTACAGTTATGTTTAAATACTGACCGATTCCTACACTGATAAACCAACTGAAGTGACCTGTATCTGAAAAAACTGATCCTCAAATTTTTTATTTGATTCACAAGACTGCAATAATGTTTAAATACCAAACGATTCCTACATTGATGAACATGTTGGTTCGCAAAAATTGAGCGATAAACAGACATGGAACCAAAAATGTCCCCTGATGTCTAAAACGGTCTTCTGTCTTAGAATTTTTAAGACATCAAATTTTCGTTCTTCAAAACGATCACATAGCTTCTGTCGGAAGCAAAATCAGAACATGCTTATGTTTATTGTTTAAATTGACCACAATATCTGTGACTGAAGAAGAATATAAGTGAGTAACTTAATATCATAACCAATTCTGTATGATGGCATTTCCAATATCACTTGATTGTTAAGGCTTCCTGAACGAAAGTTCAGAAACAATAAGTCTGGATACTTTTATTTTCACTAAAACTTTTGAAATATTAAATCGTCTAGTTGACTAAAATCAGATTGGGGAATCTGATAAGTTTGATTTTGGAGTTCATTTCACCGCCATGATATTTTTTTTTTTCAAATTTTCTCATTTCATAACTTATCTGTGTAGAATTTTCGAGCTGGGGAAAAAAAATTGCGACACAATATATTTGATAAAGGTAATTGAAATAAATGGTTTTATAGTGTAAACTGTATATGGAGGTTGTGTTGCGGACAGAGTCTGGGGTTTTAGGGAGTGGCCGGTGGCTCCCTGTGACACTAGCACTGGATGTCAGATTAAACATGGCTGCCTCTTCCCTCCTCGGGCTATAGCCCCGGCTTTTATTCACCCGCAGTCTTTCAAAGTGAGACTCTCCCGAGCCTTCCTAGCTGTACAAGCTAAACACAGACCAGAGAATCCTCTAAGAACTCACTCTGTCCCATCACCAGTCGACCTCATCTATACCTTACCTCGGGTCGATACAATACAGCCCAGTGTCTCGATTTGTTTCCCCAAACGGTTTTCGCACTCACTTCCCATTGGCTCTGCGAGATACCGTCATCCCCTCCCCCTACCTACAACTATGTGACGTCATGCATTCTTTAATTCTTTCTTCATGGTTTTTTTATTTTGTCAGTGTCTCCTTGATGAACTTTTCTTTTTGTCGTTTAAAATGTTTATTTATTTATAACCTTGACAGACGGGAGACATACAATATATTTAAATGTTTTTTCTTAACTTAAGATTAATTTTTTTTATTAGTTTATAGTAATGTGACAAACCATTAGCTAAGGTCTTTATTTTTTTTTGTTTTCTTTTAAATTGAAAGAATTCATGATTTTAATTATTTAATTAAAGATTAGTTTTTTCGTCAAATTCCAATAGTGTACGAGTGTACATTTAAATGATTTTTTAAAAACATTTTAACCCTTATCAAAAAGAAAGGATGAAGGAATCAACTTTTCTCCACATTTATCGTGTCAAACATGTCCGAAAGAAACAAATATTCTAAACATTTATCGTGCCGATCATGTCCGAAAAGATCAACTATTCTACACTTTATCACGTCGAATATGTCCGAAAGGATTAACTATTCCACACATTTATCGTGTAGAAGATGTCCGAAAGGATTAACTAATCTACAAATTTAGTGTTTTGAATATGTATCACCTCACGTTACATTTATCGTGTCAAACATGTCCGAAAGGACCAACTATTTTACTCATTTATCTTGTCAAACATGTCCGAAAGGATCAACTATTTTACTCATTTATCTTGTCAAACATGTCCTAAAGGACCAACTATTTTACTCATTTATCTTGTCAAACATGTCCGAAAGGATCAACTATTTTACTCATTTATCTTGTCAAACATGTCCGAAAGGATCAACTATTTTACTCATTTATCTTGTCAAACATGTCCGAAAGGATCAACTATTTTACTCATTTATCTTGTCAAACATGTCCGAAAGGATCAACTATTTTACTCATTTATCTTGTCAAACATGTCCGAAAGGATCAACTATTTTACTGATTTATCTTGTCAAACATGTCCGAAAGGATCAACTATTTTACTCATTTATCTTGTCAAACATGTCCGAAAGGATCAACTATTTTACTCATTTATCACGTCGAATATGACCGAAAGAATAAACTATTCTACACATTTATCGTCTCGAATAGTCCGAAAGGATCAACTATTTCATACATTTCGTGTTAAATATGTATCATCTTACGTTCGATAAAGCTCCTAAAATAATGGAACGGCTCTTCAGTTTGTCAAAAATAACAAATTTTATAACGTTTTAATAAAGTATTATGTTAGCAATTTGTACATAGCATTAAAAATTAGCATTACACATCAATTTTGCATTTTATATTTTATACCCCGTGAGTTTCTACAAATAAAATTCGTTTGAAACTATTAATTACCTTTGTTTTATTATTGTTTTTTAAGAGTCTTAAAATAATATTTAAAACTTTATATTTATTTCTTGTTCTTTGTTTCAAACAAAATGGCTGATATTTGCACTTTTATTAGTAGAGAGATTATTTTGATTGGAAGTTAACATCTAGAATATTAGGAGGGAGTTGAAATTCAAACAGATTGGGCTTCTCTCTGATTCAATTGCATCCTTGAATCGATATTAGACTCAGAACCCCTTGTCAATTTCCAATGGTTACCTCCTCCTATTTCTTTAACATTGGACTCGCCTTCAATCGGTCATGCGCACATCTTTAGTTTCATGATGTATACCTTTTATTTGTAAAAAAAAGTTTTGTTTTTGTTCATCTTTTATTGTTAATCACTTAATAATGTTTTATTATTAGTTAGGATGTATTATTTTTATTATTATTTAGGATATATTATCTATTTATTTTTTATTGTAAATACTAAATTGAAATATATTAACACAATGTTGGACTATTAAGAGCTCTTTGTTCATTTACACAATTAATCAAATTTGCATCATTATTACATCTAATAATTATTATTACTTATTGACAATAAAAGTTAAATAAAAAGTGGAATTTATAATTTTTGTATGTATTAGGTCATGATTTGAATATTTTTTCATCTAATAACTTAATTAGTAAATAATTACAAGATAAAAAAATTTTTTTATATACTACGTTTTTAAATTTTCTGTCATAAATCATAAAGTCAAAAAATGTATCCTTTTATTTTCAAGAATTCCTGTTAGATTTTAAGCTTATTTTTACCTAATAATATCTATGTTGAGGGTTCCCATATACCTACCAATTCCTTAGTTGAGGGTTCTTATGTACCTACCGATTTTTAAGTTTAGGTTTCCTATTTACCTATATACCAATTCTAAGTTGACGGTTCTTATGTACCTACCAATTTCTAAGCTTAGGTTTCCTATTTACCTATATACCAATTCTAAGTTGACGGTTCTTCTGTACCTACAAATTTCTAAGTTAGGTTTCCTATGTACCTACCAATTCCTAAGTTAAGGGCTCTTATGTACCTACCAATTTCTAAGTTTAGGTTTCCTATTTCTCTACCAATTCCTAAGTTGAAGGTTCTCATTTATCTACCAATTTCTAAGTTAAGGGTTCGCATTTACCTCATAATTCCTATGGTGGAAAGATCATACCTACCTAATGATTCTAACGTATCATATATTGGTAGTTTACCTAATTTTATTTTTCCTCAAAGTTACTAATTATTCTAAAATATATAAATTCTGTCCTATTGTATTGTACATCTGTAAGAATCTTTGCTTATTAGTAACTCTTAAGAATTTTCCTAATTATACGAAAATTTGTAAATTAGAGATTGAAGAACTTTCTAAAAAAATAACAGTCTTAAATTACATCACGACTACAATTGCGGAATAACTCACTAATAAATCGGTTGGAGTTTAAAATTGGTTGTTTGCACCGCGATTTTGTAAAACTTACTTGATTATTATGGGTTAAAAAAAAAGATGGTTAATCAGTTCAATGATGGATCAGTTCAATGATGAATCAGTTCAATGATGAATCAGTTCAGTGATGTTATTTATTGTTGTATTTAATAGGCTTAAAACTCTTAATATTTTTTTATCAAATTCTAAATTTATTTCATCGTTAGAAGAACTTTTTATATGAACATTGAATTCTTCAAAATTTGAATTAAAAGTTTTTATACTATTTAACTTCTGATTTTGATTTTAAGTTCTAAGTTCGGAATCTTAGTTTCTTCGGTTTCTGTTTTTTTTTTCTTGGGTTGTAAAAAAGAGTTCTAAAGCCCCGAAGAAGATGGCGGTAAGTTGGGACAGCAAAGGTATTTCTGTCTCTCTCGCTTGCATTATATGTAGAGGTCCTCTACTCTTCTCACCGGAGGGGGGGGGGGGGTGGATTCTACTGCGTTGTATTGACCCGGTCCTCCATCTGCCCCGTGTTGGTTTTTACAGCCCCCCCCCCCCCCCCCCCCCCCCGTGGTACTCAGGCAAACTCGCATCGCAAATTGGAACCTGCGCAAAAAAAGAAACCGATACATTTGGGCCAAACTCTGGCAGGGAGGGCTTCTTTTTTTTTAAACCATATTCTTCCCCCTCCCTCTTTTCATCAGTGTAGCCCTTTCACCCACCGAAAAAAAAAATCTTGCTTTTCAACCCTTCATTTACCCTGTGGTAGCAAGAATTATAAAAAGCCAAGAGTAATGAATTAATAAATTGTTAATTTAAATTACCTTCATTCAATTAGGATGAATAATGGGTCATAAAAATTCTTCAAGTTAGTTATTATAAAAATGTATAATTTTTTTTGTTTGAGGCCCAGGAAAATTGTTAAAAATAATTATGAAAAGTTATATACATCGATAAATAATTTTTTCTTTTTTAACTAAATACCTATTTGTGTTTAAAAAGGTTGTAGCTTCTTAGCTGCGTTTAGTATTTTGTACAAAATATCTCTCGAAAGGTAAGGTAGATTTATTTTTGTCTTTTTAAAGCTGAGATTAAAGAATTTCTGTTGTAAAAGAGTATACCTGGAGTAAATTAGGCATATCGTTGTATCCACTGCGTCCGTTAGATGGCCGCTAGTCCACAAAGCTCCTCACCCGTTGGCACATCACTGGTCTTGACATGTTACCGAACGGACAAACGGGATTTTTTTTAACTTTTGTCCTCAAACGTTCACATTGTTCCTATGATCAACAGCGGTGTATGTTCCGCTATCTCAATGTTCCTACTACAATTATTAAGTCAATATCTTTCTTACCGAGGAGTGGTTAATGTACTCGCAACTCCACTGCCTGATTTCGAGTGAGTTCGATAACCACTTACACTATTACATATGATTCGATTGTGTGACGAATTAAACTAATTTAGTTGTAACTTATTTGTTTACCTGCTTGAGTGGTATAAAACCATTATTTTCATTTGGTATGTTGGTAAAAATAAGCTTAACCGGATTTGATTTTTTTTTTTGCATAAAATTCCTCTATCTACATTATTCTCAATAAAATCGCTTATATACTTTTAATTATTGTTATTTTATTTATTTATTTTTTTACCAATTTATATACAATGATTTGTACATTACCGTCGTCTAGTAATAACCTATTATTGTAGTTACAATCGATCTTTACCTATTAAATGTATTTCTTTTATTACATTTTAATATGATTAAGTATATCACATAAACGTAATCAATTTCAACTAAATTACTTTGTTACACCTGTTATTGCTATTTAAAAATTATCTTACATAGTTTACACTTGTGAGTTTTATTTAAATAAGAGTAAACTCGCAGTCATGTATACAAGTATTAGAAAATAGAAACTACTACTTATTTGCAGATTGTAACATATTAAACATCTACAGTCTTAATGGGTACACTCGCATACATAGAGTAGAAATAACTACATATTTGCACATTATAACACATTATAACACATTAAACATGTACAGTCTTAATGGGTACACTCGCATACATAGAGTAGAAATAACTACATATTTGCACATTATAACACATTAAACATGTACAGTCTTAATGGGTACACTCGCATACATAGAGTTGAAATAACTACATATTTGCACATTATAACACATTAAACATGTACAGTCTTAATGGGTACACTCGCATACATAGAGCTGAAATAACTACATATTTGCACATTATAACACATTAAACATGTACAGTCTTAATGGGTACACTCGCATACATAGAGTTGAAATAACTACATATTTGCACATTATAACACATTAAACATGTACAGTCTTAATGGGTACACGCGCATACATAGAGTTGAAATAACTACATATTTGCACATTATAACACATTAAACATGTACAGTCTTAATGGGTACACTCGCATACATAGAGTAGAAATAACTACATATTTGCACATTATAACACATTAAACATGTACAGTCTTAATGATGTGCAACTATTTTAAGCCTAATCTCGAGACTATTAAATCACCGTGTGGTAGTCAACACTTGAAGAACTTAATTATAAACCACTAACTTATTTTGTCCAATCTGTTTTTGTTTTTTTCATTCGGTTAGATCGTTTGTCTGTCTTATGTTCTCATTTCGTTGTTCTTTTGTTGTCATTGTCCTGGTTTCAATTTCTTGTCATATATCTAACAACCATAACTTATTTTTCAAGACCCTCTTGCACTGTAACTGTATCTTCTTTGGAGTCACGTGACAGCCATTATTACTTTGACCTCAAACGGAAGAACACTTGAGCTGTTAAGTGTCCCGTTCCTACAAGCCTAAAGGAATCTTAAAATCTTTAAAAATTCATGATTGTCCGGCGGCTCTTTTCCAGCGTCCCTTTTTGTACAAAGATAGTAGACTTTGCGCCCCTCTGGATCCCTTTTAATAACAGTTAAAAGCGTAGAGATATAAAGGTTATGTGCTAATTCGATTTTTCACTTGAACTTTGTTCGACAAAAGTAATAGAGATTTGTTGATTAGAATGCACTTGATGAAAGCAATAGTAATTAACTGAGTACTTTAATTAATGTTTGTAAACAATTGAAAGCGTTAGAGATGAAATGAAGTGAGTACTTCAAAATGTTTGTAGAGAATTGAAAGCGTTAGAGATGAAATGAACTGAGTTCTTTAATAATGTTTGTAGACAATTGATGAAAGCGTTAGAGATAAAATGAAGTGAGTACTTCAAAATGTATGTAGGCAATTAAAAGCATTAGAGATGAAATGAAGTGAGTACTTCAAAATGTTTGTAAACAATTGAAAGCGTTAGAGATGAAATGAACTGAGTACTTTAATAATGTTTGTAGACAATTGATGAAAGCGTTAGAGATAAAATGAAGTGAGTACTTCAAAATGTATGTAGGCAATTAAAAGCATTAGAGATGAAATGAAGTGAGTACTTCAAAATGTTTGTAAACAATTGAAAGCGTTAGAGATGAAATGAACTGAGTACTTTAATTAATGTTTGTAAACAATTTAAAGCGTTAGAGATGAAATGAACTGACAATTAACTTTCGTAAATGATTTTTCAGATAAGATATACTGAGTACTTTATTGAAATTTCGTAGACAGTTTTAACTGCTATAGATAAAATAAACGGAGCACAAAATTAATATTTCGTAGAGTGATAAAAGGGAAATTATTTACTGCTTCAATTCAGTTTTTATTTTCCATGCAAGAGATCAAATAAATTCTTATCGTGACTGATAATATTGTTTTCCTAATTATCTTCAAGAGGTAATCTTATTAACCTTATCAAAGAACTGATTTAGTTTATGATTCTAGTTTAGTTATTGCGCTATCGGAATGTGCTGCAATTAAAAAACACCCATTAAATTTTTACTTATTTGAATTTTGGATAATTAATTCAATTTTTTTTAATGTGTTTACCATTAATATATTTTTTTCTTATTTAAGGTAATATAGGTTTAAACGTACTCTCTTAAAATATATGTTGAAATGTCTAATTTGTAAAATGAATGTTGACACAAACAAACAAAAAAAAAATAAAAAAATAATGAAAGAAGTTATAAAGTAGTGTTGTTTCGTCTAGATTATGTTAATCTTATTGCATTCTAGCGAATAAATCTCAGAGAGCAAAAATAAAATCATTTATTTCTTTGACAATAATTGGTGCTCAATTTTGCTCTTGAGATTTTGTATTTTAATTTTAAATTGTAGATTTAATTATTTTTATTTATTTTTAGTTAAGCCAAATAGCTCAATTTTTATTATCGTATTAATTTGAGAGATTAGTATAAATAAAGATTACTGGCTTTGATGTGTTTCGTATAAAAAAAATACGTTTTTTGTAGTTAATCAGTTGTATAATGTAAATGTTTACGGTGTTGAAATTGAAAATAAAAATGTCGGAAAGAGAAGAGTGATTAGGTATGAGCTGTTGGGTGTAAAATGATTATTAAGCGGTGGATACGTGTGTGTAGTGTGTACTGAGCTGCGGTGCGGCCGTGTGGGCGGGGCGCGTGTTTAAAAGGCCCGCCGCTAATCGCGAGGGGCGCCCTCCACCTTGTTTAGGTCGTTAGGGGAATAGGTTGAGGGCTTGGGAGTTGAGCCCGGAGAGTGCTGCGAAGAGACGGTTGTCGGGTTCAACCTGTAGGGGAATGCGAGTCAATGGGTCGCTCGGTCGAGGCGAGTTGAGGCCGGTTAGAGGTTGGTGACCGAGACTGCCGGGTTCAACCTTGGAGAGTTGAAGCCGGTTGTTTTGTAGTCTGTGCTAGACTGCGGGATCTTCTCCTGTGTTTTCTATACAAGTAGAGTGTTGAATGGTGGCGCTGTGAAGCGGTAGCCGGGTGTATTAAAGCCGTGCTCCCCCCACCTCGGAGTATATTTAACAGTGTACACTTCCCCTTGGCCCAGTGAAGACTACAAACACTACCGGGGCACCCGACCTACTCCCCCCCCCTGCTTTACTCACTCATTCACTCCTCGCCCCCTCCACACTACACTCTATGTCACCCCCTACACACTACACTCTATGTCACCCGGCTATATCGCTCCGGCTAAATGACACTGAGTGACGTCTCACCACTTCTTTTCACTCCCCACTCGTGTATGACACTCTACTTGTAACGTTCTATTTTTAATTTTTTTTCTCTATTGCCCTCGACAAAAATATGTACCTAGGACCAATCTTCCTTTTTTCCTACACCCTTTTCAAACTAATTATATCTTGCCTTATTAACTATTAATAAATTTAACTTGACTATTTATTAGACCGTATTAACTTAACTAAGTACGTATTAATTAATCTCTTCGGACCAATTACAAATTTATTTATTGACTTAATTATTTCTGTATTATCGAACTTTAATAATATTTCAAAACAATTGTCTATTATAAAGACATTGACTATAAATAAAAAATAATTTTCATAAATTAATTCTACTCTTCTCTAATAACTACAGATTTATTGAATTTGAATAGTATTGTTTTTAAAACGCATATTTAACTGTTATAATTCTATTAAAAATTAACTGTAATAAACTTTTAAAGAAAATACCATTAAAAGAAGAATCAGATATTTTACAATGTATATAAAAAACCTTTGTATATTATTTAAAAAAATATTTCAACAACCTTGATAAACATTTTGTTTGGAATCTTCAGTTTGTAAGGTGCTACTGCAAAGTAATTTATCTAATGAATTGTTTTGTACAAATTAAAACAAACAAATACACGAATATTCAGGTTTAAAAATTTGTCTAAGTGAGAGACAAAATACATATTACCCTAATAAATAAATATAAAAGCTAAGTAAATTGTATTAGTTTATTTATTCAGTATTGAGTTTTAGATTTTTTAGTTGTATCTAGTAAACTAATCCATTAGATTTCAATGAGGGTGGAAGTAAATAAAATAGTCTGCCGATTAGGGTGCCACATAGCTTCCTAGCCTTCCTATTATTAGACGAATGATCAAATACAATGTTGATCTGTTTCGATTCCCAGTGGAGGCACACTTATTTTTAAGCAATATTAAATTTGCGCAGATAGTTCATATTGCTATGGGGCTATCTGTGGCCTACTTTGGAATAGCCATACAAATTTCTTTAATTTTGGATGAGTGAAGAGTACTTATGGAGATATAGTTGTTTTTAAAAAGAGGTTTTTCACTTCCGTTTAGAAAAATAAAAAAAAATATAAATATATACTCCAAAATTGTCCATTATACCCTTCCCCAAATTTGATTAAAAAGCTCCAATCCCTTACAAAATATCAAAATTAAAAAAAGGCACAACATAACATTATGGCTCCGGTAAACACAAATATTTGTTTTGTTACTTATGCCAATAAAGAGGGAGCCAGGGTGGCCGAGGTCGCAAAGACACCGGGCAGCTATCACTGAGTCGAGGCAACTCGAGGTCGTGGGTTCGATCCTGGGCCGTGATACACTGAATGCATCTATGAATCGCGGACGGAGCAGGGCGAGGGACGCCCCCTGAAGGGTTCTCTTCCCCCACGTCGTCTAGTGGGTTCGATCCGTGTCATGAAATGTGATCTGTATCTATGGTTCGAGGTCGGAGTAGGGCGAGGGGACCCCCTGAGGGGTCCTCTTCCCCCACACTTTGAAGCACGCTTATATAGCTTACTAATGACCACATTATACTCGCTTCGGCGGTACAATGTACAAATGTATGATGTGTGAAGTTGCTGGAACTCTCCACCACGGGGCAAGTAAAATGGGTCCACTGTAGGCCTGATTACGAGGTTCGAACAAGTGGTTCGTCCTACCCGTCTAGTAGGAAGTACTAGTTAACTACTATGCCAATAAAGAATTTGTTTAAAAAAAAAAAAGAAAGAAGTTTGTACACTGGCGAAAGAAGGCAATGGGCGCAGAAGTTTTATATTAATATGGGACAAACAATGAGCTATAATTATGATCTTGGTAAGATAATTGTTGTCTGAGTCCGTAGGCTCTGGTTTGTATCATGATGAATGCTAGCATTTCGTTGTTCTACGTTTCATCTTGGGTTAACAGAAAACAGAATGATGTTGCTTCTGGTTCAAAATTTTCTGGACTAACGACTAGCACCCTTTTATTGCTGTTTATTTCTTAAAACCTTTAATTAATCCACAATTATTCTGATAAGAACTGAAGCAAGTAATTAAAAAAGTATCAGAATAACGTAATAGTTAGAAGTATCAGATACTTTAAGTTTGAAGAACTTGGTACATACTAGATATCGTTCATGAGATAACGTTGGTCACTTAATGTTGAACTTACTTAGTGAATTATAAAGAATGAGTTCTTATGTCACTTACAACGACGTAAAATTCCTGTAACTGATCTCTCTTTAGTGACTAAAATAAACTCAGTATGTTGAGAGTAAATCTTTTGCTTTTACAATCAGAATATATTGGTCTTGTATAATTCATATTTACAATAAGACCAACATTATTTCTATTAGTCTCATTAGTTTAAATCTCTCTTTAGGAATTTAAAATTTAGAAACAACGAAGAGGGGGAAGCTTTTCAGATGTGATATTAAGCAACAGAAAAATAATTTTTGATATAGCCGGTCAAATTATTTTCTGTACATTTGTCTCCACACCACTAGCTTCCAGTTGATTATTTTGTAATGACCATGAGAGACAATGAAGAGGAAACGGATTTATAAAAAGAATGTTTAAATCAATTTAAATTTCACGACCAATCCATCATATTTAACATTTTTTCCAATACAGATCTCTCTTAATTAAAACTCATACTGATTTTTTTTCATACATTTTTTTTTCACTCATACTGTGTGTGTGTGTTTGTACCTTTACCAGCGTCTCTGTCTCTTTAAGAACTATAATTTTCCCTATTACTTCCCCGCTAATTCTATTACTTTCCCGCTAAGACCTCTTCTTAGTGATATGTAAATATCGATGATTTTGTCCCGCTACGACCTCTTCTTGATAATATGTAAATATCGATGACTTTTTTCCATTTTTTCCCCCCGCTACGAATTCATCTTTGTGATAAGTAAATATTGATGACTTTTTCCCCGCTACGACCTCATCTTGGGGACTTGTAAATATCGATGACTTTTCCCCACTTTTCCCGCTACGACCTCATCTTAGTGATACGTAAATATCGATTACTTTTTTCCCGCTACGACCTTATCTTGGTGACATGTAAATATCGATGACTTTTCCCCTTACGACCTCATCTTAGTGGTATGTAAATATCGATGACTTTTTTTCACTTTTGCCCGGTACGACCTCATCTTAGTGATATGTAAATGTCGATGACTTTTTCCCCTTACCACCGCATCTTAGTGATTGTAAATGTCGATGACTTTTTCCCCTTACCACCGCATCTTAGTGATTGTAAATGTCGATGACTTTTTCCCCTTACCACCGCATCTTAGTGATTGTAAATGTCGATGACTTTTTCCCCTTACCACCGCATCTTAGTGATTGTAAATGTCGATGACTTTTTCCCCTTACCACCGCATCTTAGTGATTGTAAATGTCGATGACTTTTTCCCCTTACCACCGCATCTTAGTGATTGTAAATGTCGATGACTTTTTCCCCTTACTACCGTATCTTAGTGATATGTAAATATCTAAGACTGTTATCTCGATACGACCATCTTAGTGATAGGTAAACATCGTTGATTTTTTCCCTCATTAGTTACTTGAATTGCTCTTTCGTTGAACTTTTTAAACTTCTATCCTGTGTAATTTAATGCTATGGCATGGTTACACATCGTTAATACATTTCAATTTTAAAAACTAGTTCAAAAATCTCTCCTTTTACCCAGATAGATTTTGGTTCGATTATTACTTTTTTCTTTTTTCTTTTAGAAAAAGTTTAGTATATATAAGTGAGTTTGGAGAAGTTTTTTCGCCTTGCACAGAGTATAAGAGGCTGTGATGTCGAGAGAGGTTTTGCGGGTTGCTTTGGGAGTTGAGAGCAAGGGTATTGATCACGTCAAATCACCGACCCCCCCTCTTTACCTCCCCCCTCTAGTTGGTTCGTGGGGGGTAAGGGTTTGGTTCTCCGGGGTAATATAGCCACCGCCTCCTATTGGCTTTCTGCCTCAGCCCTACCCCCCCTTCTATATTTTATGACTTTAGGCTATCTTCGCTTTCACTCGCACCCCGACATATTTCCTTCTAGTCTCGTGGTGGGTAGGGCTTGCAGAGAGAAGCATATTGAAAAATATTGAATTTGAAAATACTGGAGGGGGTGGAGAAAAAAAATATCAAGAGAATATTCATAAGTTTTTTTTTAGTTTTTTGCTTTGGTCTTTCGATATTTTACCATATATGTTATCTGTGTTACATTTACTTCTGTATAACAAGCCATAAGCCATAGAAGTATTATTTCAATCGGAATATTCCATAGCATCGAATCACTGTGTACATAGAAAGGTTACATTTTACATTTGGTCCAGGAGATAGCGTACAAACAAGTGTCTGACTAACATCAAGCTAGAATTTAGCTAAGTTTAGTTAGCCACGTTCGTTTACAGGACTATAGCTAAGATAGGCTTTTGAAAAATACAAACCCGTGGAGAGTGGCCGTTTCCCGCTTATTTTGGTGGGTAATGTGATTTTCATGAACCTGAGTACAAAATTAGTTAGTACACCAAAAAACAAGTTGATGCTAGTTATTCAAATATTACTCCAAAGCAAAGTGGTTACTGGTGACCTATCGAGTGACATACTACCATCAACTTGATTTTTGGTCTACTAACTAATTTCATACTCAGGATCATGAAAATCACATTGTCTACAGTCTACATCTACCAAAATAGACGGGACATGGCCGCTCTTCATCGGTTTGTATTATTCAAATGCCTATATTGCCAAGCTATGTCCCGCAGTCCCGCAGACGAACTTAGCCGACCACATATTCTTAAAAGGCACCAAAAGAATAACTTCTATACAAAATTCTAGCTTGATGTTAGTCTGACACTTTTTTGCACGTTATCTCCTGGACTAATTGTATACCTACTACAAACAGTTCGTGAGTTTCAATCTTAAAGCTGTATCTAAACCTGATAACATGATATAGCTGGTTTATAATTTATTTTTTTAAGACTTATTTACTGACCAATGATATAATTTTAATGTATTTGTATACTAAATTTTTGTCCTGTACTATAATCTGAAGAAATACCTGATTTTTAGTGGTATAGTTTTCTCTATGATGACGGTTTTGAAAGTACGGAATTAATCTTTTTAGAATGGTGAGCGCTTTATTCTTCGTAGATACTTGTACAACTATTTGATCAGTTCATATAAAAATATATTTTGGCTGAGCTATCAGGTTGGAAAACAAGACAGTATTGAGTGAATCTGTTTTATTTATAGATCGGTATGCTACTGGTGGGTTTTCTCCCTGTGGAGTCTCTATTTGGGACATTGTTCAAACTGTTTTTGGACTGTGTTAATTGTCAAGTCTGCATTTAGCAGCGTTACTTTTTCTAGTAGGATTTTTGATTCTTTAAATGCTGGTTGTTTATAGGTTAATAAAGTTTATAGGTCTGATATTAGTTTTTTTTTATCTTTTAAAGTTTTAATCTCTGAGTCAGTAAAAATATAAATTAGTTCTGATATTTTTAACCGTGTAATTGTCAAGGCTCTATTTTAAAAAGTGTTAATTCATAGTCCGATTTTAGTAGTTTAAATTCTGGTTTTGTTTACATATAACTCTAGTCAGAGTAAATAAGTGTTTTAATTTAATTTTTCATAAATTTATAGTCTGGTTTCTCTTTAATAAATAGGTTGTACAACAATTTATAGTCGGATTTAGTATGTTAAATTCTAGTTTTGTTTACATCTAACTCTATACTCAGAGTTAATAGTCTGGTCTTTTTAGTGGATTAGTTCTACAAATTTACAGTCTGATTTAGTAGTGTGATTATTTGTTGTGTCACTTTATAGTCTGATTTAGTAGTGTGATTATTACTTGTGTTACTTTATAGTCTGATTTAGTAGTGTGATTATTAGTTGTGTTACTTTAAAGTCTGATTTAGTGGTTTGGTTATTAGTCGTGTTACTTTATAGTCTGATTTCCGAGATATAATTATCATTCAAGTGTTCTTAGTGAAGTCATAATGTTCACGTGTTGTTGAACGTTTTTTTTAACTAGTAGTTTGATAAGATGAAATGAAAGTCTTGGAGTGATTTATTATTGAATTATTGTTTAAAAAAGACATGCAGTGCGACGTATTATAACATGCTTCGTGTAGAAACGAGTTTGTTTATATGCCAGATGCACTAAGAAGAACACCGTTTAAAGGTCATTTACTAATTATTTATTTAATTGTTAACTACTTAAAACTTTTTTTATATTTAGCATATGGGTAACATTTGAAACAGTAGGTGATACATAGTAGCTTTATTTATTTAAACATTATTATATATTTAATTTATCTTCACTTACTACTACATTGTTTTTACTTATATTCTACTTTTGGTACAAAATTACTGGAGATTATGTAGAACCTGATGTAGAATTGTTACTCCCCTATGTTGTTTTAGAATATAAATGACTTTGACCAAATAACTATAATGAAAAAGGGATGTTTAGTCCAATGTACCTACTTTCGGACAAAGGAATATCACACTTCTGTTTTTATATGGGAAGTAACAGTCTAAAGAAGAACATTCCGTACACCTTCTGTAGATTGTTACTCCCCTATGTTGTTTTAGAATATAAATGACTTTGACTAAATAACTATAATGAAAAAGGGATGATTAGTCCAATGTACCTACTTTCGGACAAAGGAATATCACACTTCTGTTTTTATATGGGAAGTAACAGTCTAAAGAAGAACATTCCGTACACCTTCTGTAGATTGTTACTCCCCTATGTTGTTTTAGAATATAAATGACTTTGACTAAATAACTATAATGAAAAAGGGATGTTTAGTCCAATGTACCTACTTTCGGACAAAGGAATATCACACTTCTGTTTTTATATGGGAAGTAACAGTCTAAAGAAGAACATTCCGTACACCTTCTGTAGATTGTTACTCCCCTATGTTGTTTTAGAGTATAAATGACTTTGACTAAATAACTATAATGAAAAAGGGATGTTTAGTCCAATGTACTTTCGGACAAAGGAATATCACACTTCTGTTTTTATATGGGAAGTAACAGTCTAAAGAAGAACATTCCGTACACCTTCTTTAGATTGTTACTCCCCTATGTTGTTTTAGAATATAAATGACTTTGACTAAATAACCATAATGAAAAAGGGATGATTAGTCCAATGTACCTACTTTCGGACAAAGGAATATCACACTTCTGTTTTTATATGGGAAGTAACAGTCTAAAGAAGAACATTCCGTACACCTTCTTTAGATTGTTACTCCCCTATGTTCAGTGGCGTATCCAGCGGCTAGGTCTGGAGGGGGCACATTCTAAGTCATATTAGTTTGGGGGGGGGGGGGATTCGTAGTGGAAACAAGAAAAGGGAACTAATTTTGAAAATTTGACCCTTCAAAACAGTGCGTTTATGCATTTCTGAGGTGAAATTGAATATGAGGTGAATGTAAAAATAAGTATTAAAAAAAAAAAAAAATACGGCGTATTTTTTTTTACTCTATCGGGTCTGGGCACGTCTGGGGGGCACGTGCCCCCTGTGCCCCCCCCCTGGATACGCCACTGCCTATGTTGTTTTAGAATATAAATGACTTTGACTAAATAACTATAATGAAAAAGGGATGTTTAGTCCAATGTACTTTCGGACAAAGGAATATCACACTTCTGTTTTTATATGGGGAGTAACAGTCTAAATAAGAACATGTCCTATACCTTCTTTAGATAGTTACTCCCCTCGGGTTTTTGTATAAGGGGAGTAACAATCTAAAGAAGTGCCACCTTAATCACATTGGGATAACATTTTATCTGCATTTAATGTTAACTTTTGTGAAAGAAATACATTTGTCTATATTTGTAGTGGGACTTAATTATTTTCTTTGATTATTGTCTCCACTTGTACAAATGGTTAACTTTTAACAATATTCCATCTTATTAGTGTTACAATATTTTATACGGAATATAGAATATATATAGGATATTTCTTTTTGGTAGAAGAAAGAAAAGTGTGTGGTATACTCTGCCCTATTTTGATTTTCCATATTTTTATTGCCTGCTTCTTTTCTTTATGTTAATATCTAAAGGAACTTACCTCTTTTGTGTATAGGGGTAGGAAAAGCGGAAAATGTCGGCCATATTGCTCCCCTTGTAGTTTTTGAGGGGAAAAATAAAGTTTTTCCACGGGTGTTCCTCGGTTGCACGGTAAGAGTTGTATAGTTGGGGTCAAACTCCCTGAGAAAAAGAAATGGGTGGGGGGTAGTGTTAAAAAAGGTTCGGTAGTGCGATGTTGCCGAATGAAACCATTTGCTTGGGACGTTTTCATTTCCATCCTAAAGGTTTTTGGGTAGGGTTATACACCGTCCGGGGGAGGGTTTCCTCTACTGCAATAAGGGGGGGATGGGATTTTCTTGTCAAGATATCCCACCCTTTACGAGGTTGACTGGCTGAAGATCCGGCAACACTGTGTATATCTCTGGCTAAACAGACAGGGATCCTATCTGGTAAGAGATTGTGGAACTGGTATAACGCCACCTTCAAGAGAGACCTCCCCAACCTCTGCTAAAATCAATAAGTCTCACCCAATATTCTCCTTCAACATCTTCAAATAGTTCTTTATTCTTTCTCTTGAACAAATCTCAAAATCTTATCTTTAATTGATTACTTTTTAACTCATATTCTTAGTTTTTTAATGATTCGGTCATTATGCGGGAAAGTACTCGCTTTCCTTGCAATCTCTGAGCAGATTCGTGTTTTTTATTGACTTCATAATCGACATAATATTATAAGTAAAAGTACACTTCTTCAAATGAAATTTGATGTTCATAAATAAGCTTCCATAAGAATTGTCCAAGATGTCTGTTTAAATGACCGAATTTATTTGGATACAGTTCTGACCTCATTAGAAAAACAGCTGATTTTGACACGTGATAATTATGATAGCAAGGAGAGAAAAAGGAAGAAGGTTATGTTAGAACGGCCGATGTGTCAGGTTACCCAAGGAAGAAATAAAAAACTGCGCAAGCCCTAATATGATCTCAATACAGTCTGGTGTTTATATGTAAAATGAACGTGTGTTTTATACGATACAGTACATACAGAATTTAATAATTGATATGTTTAAGAATCATCCAGGTCAATTATTGAGTTTACGGTAACGTTTAAGAAAGAAAAATTAATAATCTATAGTAATGTCCTGATTTTATTTAGCTTTTAGAAACTCGATTTAGTTCATTCCTTGTCTTTATATGAATCACAATAGTTTTAAATTTCTAATCTGATTTAGCTCACACTAGCTACGTTTATATGGCGTATTGAAAACGATCTCGATACGTTTTTATAATTGATGTCTGTTTACATGACTGTATTGACTTGGTATTTAAAAATATTTGGATACAGTTCTGACGACATTAGAAAAGCAGCTGATTTTGACACGTGATAATTATGATGGCTGTGAAAGAAGGTTCTGTTTGTACGGCCGATGTGTCAGGTTACCCAGGGAAAAAACAAAAAACTGCGCATGCCCTTTTACGATCTCAATCCAGTAAGGTGTTTATATATGTAACTGAAGATGTGTTCAATACGATACAGTCCACAATTTCGGTGTATCGACCTTGAGATGATCTAGATTAAATACGATGTGTTTACACGGAAACATACCGTATTGAGATAGTTTCCAACACAGTATATGTAAGCGTAGCTACTGAAGAGTAGAGCTGACTTTATAAAAGAAAAACAAGATACATTAAATAATTATTTTCTAACTGATATCTGTTTTCTGATTATTTCCCTTCAAGCTTTTGTGAAGCACAGATACATACTCCTTAAAACAACTAGATCTGAAAACAATTGTTTTAAGTTAAAAAAAAGTAACTATATTTACAGTATTGTGTACCAAAAATCAATCTATACAGGTTTTTACATAATTTCTCTATTTGTAATGACGTAATTCTAAACTATTATATATGATAAAAGCTTTCTAACTATGGACTGCTTCCTTCGATTATATCTTTGAATGATTTATTTCATTTCTTTTATTCTTATAATTACATATAGACAAAAAAGCGTCCCACATATATCGTTTACTTTTTATATAAAATATTTCACATAGGTATTATATTTTGTAGTTTCTTTTTACTTTAGTGAATGAGTCATACCTTTATTGATTATTTCTTATAATCTTTTTTAGTAAAGAGTGTAATTAACTTTTATTTTTAGTCAGTGAGTAATTATGATTCTCAATTTTCTAGCTACAATGTTTACTTACTAAAAAAATATTAGGTATGTGATTATAAAATATATTAAGACAAATTTTATTTAGTTATGTTTTTCAACTGAATTTTTTAATTTACTAAATTTTTTTATTGAGCTAAAGTTTATGAATCTTAAAGAAATAGGAATGAAAAGACAAGTTTTATGTCAAACTAAAGTAGTCAATATTATACCAACATTTTTTCTCTATTATTTGGATATCACCATCACTCTTTATTACTTATTTATCACAGTTTAGAACTTGTCTATGTATAGTGATGAAGTTAAATTTAACGTTAATCCATCCCTGGGTGTAAACCATCACCCGTAAACTAACTTTATAATGCTTTTGTCAATCCACAAAGTGATGTGATAAAACTTTTAACTATCCATAAACTATTCTGCTGGTGTATAAACCTTTTAAACAATCCTAGAACCCCAACAGTTGACTTCATAATGCTTTTGTCAAAACACAAATCGACGGGATATACCTTTTCACAATCCATAAACTGATCAGCTGGCATATAATCCTTTTAAACAATCCTATAAAATCATCAGTTGACTTTATAATGCTTTTGTCAATCCACAAATTGATGTGATAAAACTTTAAGCAATCCATAAACTGATCAGCTGGCAGCTGGCTTATAAACCTTTTAAACAATCATAAAATTATAAGTTGACTTCATAATGCTTTTGTCAATCCATAAAGTAAATTTGACAACTTTTAACACTCCATAAACTGATCAGCTGGCATATAAACCTTTTAAACAGTCCTAAAAAAATATAAGTTGACTTCATAATGCTTTTGTCAATCCATAAAGTAATGTGATAAAACTTTTAACAATCCAAAAACTGATCAGCTGGCGTATAAACCTTTTAAACAATCTTATAAAATCATCAGTTGACTTCATAATGCTTTTGTCAATAATTCACAAAATGATGGGATGTACCTCTTCACAATCCAAAAACAGATCAACTGGTTTCAAGGTGTGTACTTTATTCACATTACAAAACTGATCTGATAAAAACTATTTTATCTATTCATTGGTTAGACGATTTTAATAAACTTTTAAACAAAAAAAACAAATTTACTTAAATGTAACATTTGAGACAACAATTTTTTGTAGACTTCACACTTTAAAGTTAGATTTGTGTAAATTCAGAATGTTTTAAAAACTCTCAAGATAAATTTAAATTTTCTCAAATCTTTTCTTTTCTATCACTTTTTCTCTTTGATTATTTTTTAAATCCCAAACTCTGTTTAAATGTTTCTTTCTTTTTTTTTATCTGTTTATTTCTTTGAGTTTATTTAAAGAGCCCCGTAATAAATTGTTTTCTCCGGTCTTGTCTGCGGGGTGTTTGGAGGAGTGGGGGAAACGTCAGTGTGTAATATTCCGAGCGTAACGTGGTGTTCTGTCCTTGGAACCTATTGTTTCTTTATCTGCTGTTGCCTCTTTGCATAGACGTAATATAAGCTTCTGAAATTATTAAAAATAAAAAAATAATTATAATTCATATTCAAACAGTACTTGTTTAAATTCACTTTTACATTTTTTTATCGAGAAATGTAATAAAAAAAAAACCTTTTTCATTTTAAAAAGTCATTATAATGAATAATAATAATTCAAGATTTGTTTTTTTGAGAATTGGTGTAGTTCTTCTTATATGTAAATAATAATTCTTAATAATGAAATTCATAATAAAACTAGTAATGCAGTGTATAAAGAACTCTCGTAGAAAAAAATGCTCTTACATCAGCTATATTGAAAATATGGTTACTGTTGAACATTATTCGGGAAAACTTATATATTCTTAACTTAATTTGCCGAAAAAGAGCTTTAAAGTGATACGTGACATGCTATATAAGCATTAACTATTTTCCAAAACCAACGGCCATATTTGTTTTCAAAATTTCAAAAATGCAGGCAAGAATGGAAATTTTTTAGTCGCTTCCTACTCTTAAAGACCTTCAAAACTATGTACAATATGTTAAGCTTACTAAAAACTTTTTATTTAGTCGTCCGCCATTTTGGCCACCATCTTGACAATATTAAGTGTGAAATATTTTTTATAGTTGCATGTTCTTTTTCTACACTTAACAGATCTGTAAATTGATGTTTAAAATGTCATGCTGACTAAAAACTCTCTTTTTAGTCGTCGACAATTTTGGCCACCATTTTGACAAAATATTAAGTGTAAAATTTTTAATAGTTGCATTTGCATGGTCTTTTTCTACACTTAAAGATCTTAAAATTGATGTATAAAATGTCATGCTGACTAAAATTGTTTTGTTTAGTAGTCCGCCGTATAGTGGTCGCCATCTTGAAATTATTAAGTGTGATATTTCCATAAACTATACAGTTGTCACAAATGCTGAAAATACACCAGTGTGCCGAATTTCGTTCAGATTGGTAAATTTTTTCGCCTCTTATCGTTAGATAAACAAACAAACTTTTCAAAGCCAAACTCTCTAAAATGAAGAATTTAACTTCGCTCGTTCAAAATATACATTTTAACTCTAAATTTTGAAAGCTTTGCCTGATAAACCTTATAAAACCACTATTGGGTTTGTAAGGTTCCGATAAGGGTTTAGATACAGTTCCGAGGTTGGATTAGCCTATATGGGGCATCATGTATAGAAATACAAAAACTAACAAATATAATGCATACATAATTATAGTGTTTGCTGTATATTGATATAAATTGCATTATTTATGTATTCTTTTTCATTTCATACTCTCTTGAAAAACCAGAATACGCTACATCGAAGCCCAGGTAATCTACAACAGGTATATATGCCCAAGATTCCCAAAATCGACCTGCATACTGCTGTGTCTCAAAATAGAGGACTGAAGATGGAAATTGTATTAAGAGAAAACTTATAAAATGAAGAAGAATCCATAATTGGTGCATTTTTTATCAATATATAGAAAAGACTTTAATTATATGTGCCAGTTTTTTCATTTCTATACATGATGCCCCGTATAGGCTAGTTCAACCTGTCAGGTTGGAACGAGTTTAGGACTATAATTCGCACTGTATTAAAAACATGAAGGAAACCTAACAGTTAGGAAACCTTCCTGTTGATATTTGTAATTATTGACATAACTGCGCATGTCATACAAACCAGTACATGGTATTGTCAGAGGATCGTTGGGATCGTACAGTGAACGGTTCGCAAACGATCCCTACCGGGGTTGGAACAGTTTCGTGGACGGTACGAAACACTGTCACAAGTCGGCTTGGAACGGCTTTTATCTACTGCGCATGCCGGTGACGATCCCGCGGACGGTACAGTGCTTGGTTGGAACAAACCTAATAATAATAAATATGTAAATAAAAGATTTGTAGTGCATAAGTTTCATTTATTTCGTTTTCACGAAGAAAATCTAGTTTTTGAGATAACAACAGACAGAGATAAGGATATAAGAAAATGGGGGCAATAAAAACAAACATTAGGTCTATGAAAATGTATTTCCAAATCTCCTCGGACCATTTTTATTTATTTATTATTATTTGAGTTTGCTTCGACGATATACATAATAATAATATACAGAATGTTCATGAGAAAATTGAAATAAGTTTGCATGAGTCGTCATAAGCCGATTTTTCAACAACATTATATGTTTATTACTTCTATTACTGATTATTATTTATTTTTTTTAATAAAAACTTAGAAATGATCGAGAAAAATCAGTGTTGTGGTTCACTACGTTATTTATCTTTAATCTAGACCTAGACCTAGAATCTAAGGACCTATATTAAGCCTGTCAAATTATACGTTTATGAAATTTAAATCTGAGTGAAGGCAATTTTTCGTTCAATAAACTTTATTATTATACTCCGACTGCAATTATGAATAAAAAAGTATCCCGGTTATAAACTTAACTACGGAAAATGTTTGTTGGTAAAAACCCACATTTATCAGGAAAAAATAAACTAAATATACTATATTATAATAGTAATTGTTTCTAAACTTTTATACTATTGCGCTATATTTAAATTTATTTACTTTATATAATATGTTATCTGATTTAAATAATTATATCGGAATAATTGTGGTTGAGAAAAAAAGAAAAAAACAAACAAATCAAATATAACAGCTGTTATTTGCTTAAACGTAATTGTATTTAACAATATTAAGTTTATTCATTTTAATTTAATATTTAAAACAGTTGGTATATATAATTTATTTGCTTACGAATACATTTTTTTTTCTGTTTACGCGGTGTTATTGGAGTGTGAATATTTATTTGACGTTGTTGAAGGTGTTTATACGTACGATTGTTATTATGATTCTCAGTGATTTTATTGTTAGTTTAGGTGTTTTTATTTTTGTTAACCTTTGATTTAGTTAATTAAAGTGTATTTATATGTATTATAATTCTAATCAATTATTTAGTTTATAGTTACCGATAAAAAAAGTTAACATTTCGGTAGCCTGGTATCTTACTTAGTATACCTTTTGAAAGCATAATTGTAGATGCATTTCAGGAACTTATTCTAATATTGGAGAACAAATTGTTGAAGGTAATTTGTCTTTTTAAATGTTAAAAAAAAATATGACGATTGTTCATATTAAGTTCATATTGTATATATAGCACTCAGTTATAACACATAATTTTCTAATAAATATTTAGACGGAAGAATACAATACTCTAACTACTAATGTAAATAAAAAATATAGGTACGCATTTATTTGTTATATCGGTAATAATAATAATAAACATCGTGGATTTTGAGAAGGAGCGAGCGTGAACATTTAAAAATAATTAATTCTTTCTGCGCATCATACTCTAACAACTAATTTAAATTAAAAAAAATATAGGTACGTATTTATTTCTTTGTGATCGGTAATGAATATCGGGCATTTTAAGAAGGAACCAGCGTATTTGTGGAATGTTTTTTCTAAACAATAGTTGATATCTCTTACAAATATTTTTAAAAAATAAAAAAAATTAAAAGCAAATTTAAGATTGGGAAGTAAGTTGGTATGTCTATTCTTGGTAAATATACACTTGAACTCCCGCATATTTCTAAGTGTCTGATTGAAGTAGTTTAGTTGATTTAGACGAAAGAACATCATACTCTAACAACTAATGAACATTAAAACGAAAGAACATCATACTCTAACTACTAATGAACTTTTAAACGAAAGAACATCATGCTCTAACAACTAATGAACATTAAAACGAAAGAACATCATACTCTAACTACTAATGAACTTTTAAACGAAAGAACATCATGCTCTAACAACTAATGAACATTAAAACGAAAGAACATCATGCTCTAACAACTAATGAACATTAAAACGAAAGAACATCATGCTCTAACAACTAAAGAACATTAAAACGAAAGGACATCATACTCTAACAACTAATGAACATTTAGACGAAAGAAATAATCATACTCGGACACCCGCTTATTTCTAAGTGTCAAAAAACCGATTGAATTCGGTTTTTTTAATCTGTTCTTTTTTCCAATTTTTCGACCTGGTACTATTTCGGTAAATTCAATAGTTTTTTTTTTTAAATATCTAAAAGTGACCAATATCTAATATTGACCTTTTCACATAAAATATCCACTCACGCACACGTGCATACGGAAAATGTTGGGTCTAGGGGATTTTAAGGGGGGGGGGGATTTACTCAGGATAGCTAAAAACCCTGGAATTGGATTAATACTAAAATCAACACGAAAATCTCCATTAATAATGGTTTTATTTTATTATTTTATTTTATTTTATTTTTTTAAACGCCTATTGCCAAGCTATTATTATTATTTTTTTTTATTAAAAAAAACATTGTATTGATACTCGTAAAAATCTTGGTCGAACATTATAAACAGCGATATAACTGGGTAACATGTACTATCGATATATTAGGCGAAATACTCGAGATATATCAACCGACACGAGAGGAAGTGTTCAAAAAGTCATCAGTCTAGTTTTAGCGGTAAAGTCAAAGCTCTTCAAATTCAAAAACAGCATTTAATCTAATGCACTTTGGGACAAATGAATAAAAATACTTTTTTTGATATAAAAGTGTGAATTCCTTCGCCCCAACGCATATTGAACCAAATATCCCTTTGCCTTAATAGTTAGTTAAGTTAGTGTAAGTTAGACGTATTCTTTCGACCACTTTCGTTTTTCACTATCAGCAACTTTTTAAAGAGACCTCTGCTTTACTGTTAAGACATAATACGTACTTTTTTCATTCATACATATAAGTTAGATGTATTATTTCGTTCTTTATTTGTCAGCAACTGATAAATTTTGCTCTTGAAGTTTTCTTCAATGATAATTTAGATTTTTTAAATTTTTTAAGAAGAATTAATAAATTTTTTTAAAAAAAATGTTGCCTTATCAATTAAGTTAGGCAGTATTACTACCTTGTCATTTGAAATTCGATTGAGAAATAATTATTTTTTTTTAAGAATGCCCTTTATAAGTTGAAAAAGGTGGTATCAATTTTACTTTAAATACAGGATCATCTTCGTCTTCGATATCTTAAAAAGATACTCATGAAGAAATGACCTACTTATAGAAGTGATTTCTCGATATCTAGAAAATAGTACATCAATCATCTTTCATCTTGTATTCAAAATCTATGGTTAATCTGTTCTTAATTCTCTTAAAGTCATTCACAAATGAATCTTCCTTTACTTCAAAGAAATGGTGTCCCTTTGTCTTATCAGTTTTATGTATATAGGAAATCACTCTTCTATTATAACCAGTTATTGAAGAAAACTAAAATGCATTTTATCTACGATTGATACGAAATATAAACATTATATCTTTGTTTAGATGCGTAGAAAGTGATTCTTTACGTACTTGTATTCATTGCGCATGCGCGTCTCATAGTTCTGAATAATTCCTCTTCTTTACCACACTTGTGTGGTAAAGAAGAGGAATTCTTCAGCTTTACGCACGATTAGCAAGTTTGTTTACATTTAACAAAACTAATTTGCTGTTCTTTTATTAAAGTAACTGTTTATATCGAGTTTTTAGTGAAAAACAATGAGTGAATCAAGTGACTTTGACGAAAATGTGGAGAATAATACTCCTCCAGAAATAATTAATTCGGCAAAAAATACAACTCAAGAATTAATGCCATCTTTATCAAGAGAGAGATACGAACTTACATACAGCAAGTTTATTTTTTTCTGTATTTATTATTTAAATCTAACAATCGTAGATAAAGTACGGTACGCAACTCGTGCGAAAACGGCATTTTGCATTGCTCGTGTGGTTTTACCACACTCGCATGCAAAATGCTACTTTCCACACTCGACGCGTAATGTACTATTATTCATTATTTGATTTATACAACTAAGCGAAAGAGGAAGCAATTTCCTTTATCTGTTTTCATTGTAATTTTAATTCTAACATTTATGCGATCTAATTTCACATTTAATATCCATTCTTTTTGATTTTGTTTTTAGAATTAATTCATTTCTATTGCAGTTCCCTAATACATTTTATGTTAAAAGTGGAAATAGTGATTTTTTTTGTAACATTTCCTTACAACAGATTATGCTTGTGAATTGTTTCTTATTTGAGATGTAGTTTTAGTTTTGCCATTGCACAATTGATTGGTCGTGACGTTTTTCAGAGTAAATGACCTTTTCACCTCTGTTCCCTATGCGCCTTGGTGCCGACGCCGTTCTATTTAATTTGGCCTTCGTATTATTATATTCTAGTGTGCCCCCCTGTTTGTCCAAATGCAACTAGCGGAGTTTTTAATGTCACTTCAAATGCTTTTTTTTTTTGACTTTCTCCTGTACATAGTGTATATTTTGATTGCGCAAAAAAAACAATAAAAAAAAAGTTTTATGGATTTACAAGTTTTAAGGTCTTCAAAATTCAAAAAAGTCTTTCTGTGGTCTGTGCAGTCTGCGTTGACCCTAAACTACTAAACCAAATTTCGATGAAATTTAATTTACACGTTCATAAAAAAGCCCAGAGTTAAAGATGAAATCAAAAAATGAATTTAGCTCTAAATTTGGTGTATCAATAAGTTGATATCTCTAATTTAGAATAGTTATATTATTGACGATTTCTATATCAATTCCTAATGTAAATAAATGAAGTGTATTAGAAAAAGTACAGGAATTAAAACCGTGTGTGTAACATGTTTTTCTAATTACATGTACGATTAAACTTTTTTGTAACTTAATTACTGTCCAAATTACTCTACTGATTCTTTTTCTTTCACACTTAATCACTGCAAATTACTCTTCTGGTTCTTTTTCTTTTTCACTTGATCATTCCAAATTACTACACTGATTCTTTTTTCTTTCACACTCATACTTGATCATTCCAAATTACTCTACTGATTCTTTTTCTTTCACGCTTAATCATTCCAAATGACTCTATTGATTCATTTCCAATTTCTCTTCTGATTCATTTTCTTTCACACTTAATCACTCCAAATTACTCTTCTGATTCTTTGTCTTTCACACTTGATCATTCCAAATTACTCTACTGATTCTTTTTCTTTCTCACTTGATCATTCCAAATTACTATTCTAATTCTTTTTCTTTCACACTTAATCCTTCCTGATGGTCACCACAGAAGATGACCTATCGATTTAAAGTGGATTTTATACAATAGAGTTACTTATAATAAAAATAATCTTTCTATATTTCTAAATTAGTGTCTAATGATCACCTAACCAATTTAAAATCTTGCTTTAAATCTTTTATACTGATTCTTTTTCTTTCACATTTAATCATTTCCAGTCACCACAGTAGATGACCGATGATTTAAAGTCGATTTTATACAATAAAGTTACTTGTAATGGAAAGAGTTTTTTTATATTCCTAAATTAGTGTCTATTATCAAATATTGATCGCATAATAAATTTAAAATCTTGCTTTAAATCTTTTTTGGATTTTTTTTATATATACATACTTAGCATTAAATTTTGGGCATTTTTTGGGTGAATGTTGCGAATTTTTTGCGAATGTTGCGAAAAATGTTTATGTTATGTAGTATAAAAACTAATTTTTATAATCCACGTCTTATTATATTGAGTATTCATGTAGGAAAATTTTGTACGTTTTATTTCCTCGAATGTTAAATGTTTTATGTTCTGATTCATTCGTCATAATAACTGGGAAAAACTTTGTTACTTCAATCCAACTGTAAAATCATTTTCACTAACTTATCTAAGTCATAAATTATATAAAATATTAAACTATCAAAGTTTTTATTGTAGATTAAATAGAATTAAACTGGATTTTATGTTAAAAGAAATAAAGGTGGTTGAAACAAAATACAATTCTAAACTTAAATTGAGAAAAATACACATTTCTTTACATTTTGCTTGTACAAATACTTCGTTACATTATAGTGAAAAAAAATGCCACCAGGAGCGCTGCTATGAAATATTTATTTTGGTTAATAGTAAAAGAACCGCACTAATGTCGTAAAATATATGTACTATTTTCTAGGTGTCTAAACTCATCATTGTTTAGCTGTGTAAAATTATAAGAAAAATATACTAATTTTTTTAAAATGATTAAATTATAGTTTAATTTGATAATTGGTTTGAACAATTTTCAAAATGGCCGACTGTCTTTTGCACAGTTGTTTTTCTTTCTCTCTTCCTCCTTATTTTTCCGCCTCATGCGTCGTAGTATAACTAACTATGAGCCTAGCGGGATCTTAAATGTTATTCTATTATCCTTTTTGATTTAATTATTAAATCTATTAATGTTAATCTAGGTATTTATGTAATTTTATTAATATAATTTACTTCGTATAGTTGAGGACAATGCCTGTTTGTAAGCCGACACATAAAAGAACTTTAATAGTCAATTATTTCATGAATTGTGTTTAAAAGTGTCGTAATTTCTTAATAAATCGAGTGTATATAGATCAGTGTAATAAAACAGATGTTTAGAAGATTGTGCCGGCCATTTTGAAAAAAAAAAAAAAAAAAATGTTTCATTACTTAATAGATACTTCGGCATTCAAGTTTAAGACAAAATTTAAAATAAAATATAGATTATCTATTTAAAATATAGATTAATATTATTATAGAATATTTTAGAATGATAAATTTTATGTTAAGATAATTTAAAGCTAGTTAATAAATGTAGTTGAACCGTTGAATCTCCTTTTTTTTGCTTTCAAGGATGAATCTACACACACTAATGTCACATCTCCGTTGCTAGTTGTCATATGCATTCATTTTGACCTTGTATAATTCCAATTGAAAAATATATTTAAACATTTACTATTGTGCTTCACTTGATTCTTTGTTAATTTATTTTTCTGTAGTAAGTAATATATTTGTTTTTAAGTTATTCCTAATTCCTTTGTTTATTCCTTGCTTTAATGTTTCTTTACTTCACCTTTAAATAGGTATCGATCGAAACAATAACAATCGATAAATAATAAATACTTTAATTTGTTGTAATATGTCTCTTGGGTAGATGGGAATAAGTTTTGTCTTACTAAACTGTTCGTATTTATTCGTCAGTTTGTCTTTGAAGATAAAATATTCAATGAAAAAAATGTAGGTAAATAAATAATTCTTGAATTGAATATTTTTTTTGTTTTGTTTACATGTTGATTGAATATCAATTGTTATTAAACTTTAAACGTTTAGTGAGTTTAGAAAAACAAAAATTCTAACCTTCTTTAAGAAGGTAATATGGAGGTTTTATTACAAAAATATCTCGATTAATCAATATCGGAGTCCTTGGTATCTTTGAATCTTTTATGCAGACACTGTATGAATTCGTAATTACTAAAGTATTCTAATGTCATACGACTTCCACTGCACTTCCTTTTGACTGCGATGAATGTTGCCAAACCATACGCTCCTAGATTATTCTTCAACTAAGTATACTAACAAGTTTTTTTGTTTTGATTGTTTCAGATGTCGGCAGGATCACAGATCCAGATGGCACCCCAGGCCAATCTTATTGGACAAATCCAACAGCCTCAGAATCAGCAGCAACATAGTCAAGATTCAAACCTTAGCACTGGTAAATTGACTTTTATTTTAATTATTTTAGTTTCATTTAGACATTAAAAATCTTAGGAGAATACTTCGGAATAAGGAAATTGGAATTAGGTACTTACTTTTTTCTCTAAGTAAGAGTACTCCAGAGCTTAACCTGAAAGTTATAGATAGAAATCATGGTATGTCCGGATAGCAGCATTTCCGAACATAATTACTAATTACCTTTAAACTATGTTCAAATCGTTAGAGACTTCACATCATTATTGACGGTATTAAACCATAAATGTCGCAGCATCATGTCAATCATCCCATTTTAAAATGTAACACCGTCTTAGATTCTCATTATCATTCATGTTACACAATCATTTTCGACGGCATTGCCCCATAAATGAGGCATCATTATGTCCATCATCTATGTTACAATTACACCATCATCATAGATGTCAAACCAGCATCTATGTTACTCCATCATAGATGTCAAACCAGCATCTATGTTACTCCATCATAGATGTCAAACCAGCATCTATGTTAGTCCATCATAGATGTCAAACCAGCATATATATGTTACTCCATCATAGATGTCAAACCAGCAACCAGCATCTATGTTACTCCATCATAGATGTCAAACCAGCATATATATGTTACTCCATCATAGATATCAAACCAGCAACCAGCATCTATGTTACTCCATCATAGATGTCAAACCAGCAACCAGCATCTATGTTACTCCATCATAGATGTCAAACCAGCATCTATGTTACTCCATCATAGATGTCAAACCAGCATCTATGTTACTCCATCATAGATGTCAAACCAGCATCTATGTTACTCCATCATAGATGTCAAACCAGCATCTATGTTACACCATCATAGCACAAAGAAAAAAAAACTCATTGCTTCTATAAAAGATGATGCAATGATCAAACTAATATTTTACTTAAAACCAAATTATCATTTTTACCTAACTAGCTTACTAGTTTGTCATCTCAATCAAGGATTCATATGCAAATTGTTTGTCATCTTAGACCAGAATCAATTCATGTGCAAATTGTTTGTCATCTTAGACCAGGATTCATATGCAAACTGTTTGTCATCTCTGTCCAGGATTCATGTAAAAATGGTTTGTCATCTCTATCTAGGATTCATATGCAAATTGTTTGTCATCTTAGACCAGAATCAATTCATATGCAAATTGTTTGTCATCTGTATCCAGGATTGATATACAAGTTGTTTGTCATCTTAGACCAGGATTCATATGCAAATTTTTTGTCACTTCGGTCCAGGAATCATATGCAAATTGTTTGTCATCTTTGACCAATACAGTTTCGATTTCGTCTTAAATGGAACATGATTTGGGGTTTTTACTTAAATAGTATTAGGAATCAATTGTTGGATGTTGCCCATTTCAATAAAACCATTGTTGGACATTTTAATGAAACTATTGTTGGACAATACATCAATAAATAATTATTAGAGTAATGCTGCAATGATCATTTTCGTATTAAATACATCTTCGACTTACTCCGAAGTAAATAATCTAGCCAACCTATAAAATATTAGCTTTCGGAGTTAGCTGGAAAAGAAAACCCCTCTTTCTTTTCACGCTACGAGAAGAATCTCAACCGCGCTCAAATTCGAATAATCTGTTCCTTTCATCGTCTGCCTTTTTATAGTTATAAGTATTGAAATCTTTAATAAAACTGGTTTACACGGTCGAAGTATACTTGGACCAAGTCAACTTTGACGCTACTTGGATCTTGTAAACAGGGTATCAAAGTCAACTTGTACATCCTAGTTGAGTTGGACGGGCCCCAACTTTTTTTGATCAAAGTAGACTATGATGAAAACAAAAATGGCGCCCACCTGAAAAATTATGAGAATAAGCAGTCCAAAAATGACAAAGATATGAGGTTATGCTGCGTTTTGTTTACTAAAAGGTTGAATATCACAACTGCTTTAAAACTTAATAAGTATAATTTAACTGGAGAGTTTTAGAGGGAAATATATTTCACACTACCTATCGTAACCTCTACTTTACAATGTATCAAAGTTCTACTACTTAGATCAAGTATATACTTGGATCGTGTAAACTATACTTCAAAAATTCTACTAACACTTGTACTAAGTGGACTTAATGAAAGTTACTTGGTCCAAGTATAATTGGATCGTGTAAACCTTTTGTTTAACAATTTAGGAAGGGAGACAATACTTTTGATGAAAGTTACTTGGACCAAGAATACTTGGACCGTTTAAACTATAGTTCAAAGTTCTGCTATCACTTGGACTAAGTGGACTTAATGAAAGTTACTTGGTCCAAGTATAATTGGATCGTGTAAACCTTTTGTTTAACAATTTAGGAGGGGAGACAATACTTTTGATGAAAGTTACTTGGACCAAGAATACTTGGACCGTTTAAACTATAGTTCAAAGTTCTGCTATCACTTGGACTAAGTGGACTTGATGAAAGTTACTTGGACCAAGAATACTTGGACCGTTTAAACTATAGTTCAAAGTTCTGCTATCACTTGGACTAAGTGGACTTGATGAAAGTTACTTGGTCCAAGTATACTTGGATCGTGCAAACCTTTTGTTTAACAATTTAGGAGGGGAGACAATACTTTTGATGAAAGTTACTTGGACCAAGAATACTTGGACCGTTTAAACTATAGTTCAAAGTTCTGCTATCACTTGGACTAAGTGGACATGATGAAAGTTACTTGGTCCAAGTATAATTGGATCGTGTAAACCTTTTGTTTAACAATTTAGGAGGGGAGACAATACTTTTGATGAAAGTTACTTGGACCAAGAATACTTGGACCGTTTAAACTATAGTTCAAAGTTCTGCTATCACTTGGACTAAGTGGACTTAATGAAAGTTACTTGGTCCAAGTATACTTGGACCGTTTAAACTATAGTTCAAAGTTCTGCTATCACTTGGACTAAGTGGACTTGATGAAAGTTACTTGGACCAAGAATACTTGGACCGTTTAAACTATAGTTCAAAGTTCTGCTATCACTTGGACTAAGTGGACTTGATGAAAGTTACTTGGTCCAAGTATACTTGGATCGTGCAAACCTTTTGTTTAACAATTTAGGAGGGTAGACAATACTTTTGATGAAAGTTACTTGGACCAAGAATACTTGGACCGTTTAAACTATAGTTCAAAGTTCTGCTATCACTTGGACTAAGTGGACATGATGAAAGTTACTTGGTCCAAGTGTACATGGACCGTGTAAACTAAAGTACAAAATTCTGCTCTATCATTTGGGCTAAGTGGACTTAGCGAAAGTTACTTGGTCCAAGTATACTTGGATCTTGTAAACCTTTCGTTTAAGAATTTAGGAGAGGAGACAATAAACCCACAAGTTTCTCATTTATGCGTTGGCTGATAATTGTGTAGGTAATTTTAAAATTGATTACATGTTTCAAACCAATTATTAGGAATTGATCTTGCTTTATACTTTTTTAAGGTTTCGTTGGTAAAATCAAAAAATAATAATAAACCCTAATAAAATTGTATAGTTTCGTTCCTGAGTCTGTCTGTCACTCTGTACGGTTCCTATAACTTTTTTTTTTTTTTTTTTTTTTTTTTTTTTTTTGTAAATATCATTTTAGAAACATATTATTACCCTTGATATTTTTCAAGTTTATTTTTATTATGTAAAAGTATTAAGATATCGATTTGTAGAAGTCTAAATAATTTGTAGCTGTACGTGATGCTTGAAACTTTCCTCACCGCTACAATTTTGTAATAATTGAATAGTTTGTAACCACAATTTAAGACCTACATTTGGAGTTTTTAGCATAATTATGATTATGTACTAATTTAGATAAACAAAAAAAAAAAATGTATTACAAACCATACAAACATTCCCATGAGTATTTTAGTCACAATCCATCTCTTTTTTATCCAGTCCTTATCAATCCAGCTTATCTTCCTCCTAGTCCAGGAGATAGCGTCCAAAAATATGTCTGACTAACATCAAGCTAGAATTTTGTGTATAAGTAAATGTTTAGGTGCCTTTTAAGAATAGATGGTCAGCTAAGTTCGTCTGCAGGACATAGCTTGGCAAAAGGCATTTGAAAAACACAATCCGGTGGAGAGCGGCCATATCCCCCCTTTTTGGTGGACAAAGCAATTTTCATGATCTGAGTACGAAATTAATTAGTAGACTAATAATCAAGTTGATGGTAGTTCGTCACTTACAATAGCTTAGTTAGTCAAATATTACTCCAAATCAAAGAGGTCTCATCCTTAGAAAAATTTATTAAGGGTCACTAAAAAATAGTGACCTTTTACAATTTTATTGAATTTTGAAATGAATTCTTAACTGATATCAGTTATTGATAAAATGTAGCTGGTCATAACTGAATATGACTATAAGTTGTCTCTTTAATATCCCAAACTTTTAGATAAATTATTTATTCAAAGCATATAACACAAAATATTATATTGTGTTGTTTGCTTATTACTTTTTGTTGATAATACTATTTCATTCTTACTATTTGGCTTATTTATTGAACTATTTTTATTCCTCTTTAAATCAGTTCTTTGGGTCTTTATGTTTAATAGTTACATTTTAAGGGTTTTTTTTTTAAAAAAAATAGTTAACTTATTAATCATATATTAATTTTATTTATATTTTCTTTATGTAATCATTGTCTTCCTAATCTCATTTTTTTTTTCGGTTTCTTTATCAATAATGGTTTTAAGATAAGATATGATCTGGCAAATAGTTAGTTGTAGTATTATCAATTTTCCACCGAGTTAAATAATAAATTGATCCGATATTAAAAAATGTTATTTTGATTTAAAAATAATATTAAGATTTAAAAGGTCATTAATAATTCAATTCATTAGAATGGTATATATATATATATATATATATATATATATATATATATATATATATATATATATATATATATATATATATATATATATATTATTATATTATACATAAGCTCAACTTTAAAACATTATTATAATATATTACTTATGAAAATATGTTTTCTTTTTTTTTTTTTTTTTTTTTTTAATGCATTGTTAGATTCGTTTTACCTGTGATCTATTATTTTGTATTTGTTGAAGGTTATTTGACCATATTAGTATAATGTGGTAATAGTCTTATAGTTGTATTAGACAATTATTTTAATTGTAAAGTTAGTGTTTTTTTTCCCCTTTTATAAGCTAGCAGAGTCATACCTAATATACAATTTCAAAGGTGTGTTTAAAATTGTGCAAATATTACTGATTCAATCGTTCTCAAGGATTTTTTTTTTTGCTATAATATACTCCTGTGCAGAAGAATAAATTCATCAAAAATTTTCAATTGAGTATCAATGCAAGTAATTATGCTGAAATGCACTTCGTTTAATTCATAGGGCCACTAAATAGGTCCCTTTAATTCACCTTAATATCCATTGCTTTTAAAACGCTAAGTTCGGTGCAGAAAACTCTTATTTTGGCAAATCAAATAATTTACTACTACTAGAAGAGAAGAACTGAAACTATATTAGCTAATAAGAACTAAAACTGGAGTAGTTTAGAAGAACTGTAGAACTAAAACTAGAATAGTTTGAAAGGACTAAAACTAGAAAAGTTTAGAAGGACTAGAACTAGAATAGTTTAGAACAACTAAAACTAGAATAGTTTAGAACAACTAAAACTAGAATAGTTTAGAAAAACTAGAACTAGAATAGTTTAGAAGAACTAAAACTAAAATAGTTTAGAAAAACTAGAACTAGAATAGTTTAGAAGAACTAAAACTAGAATAGTTTAGAAAAACTAGAACTAGAATAGTTTAGAAGAACTAAAACTAGAATAGTTTAGAAAAACTAGAACTAGAATAGTTTAGAAGAACTAAAACTAGAATAGTTTAGAAGAACTAAAACTAGAATAGTTTAGAAAAACTAGAACTAGAATAGTTTAGAAGAACTAAAACTAGAATAGTTTAGAAAAACTAGAACTAGAATAGTTTAGAAGGACTAGAACTAGAATAGTTTAGAACAACTAAAACTAGAATAGTTTAGAACAACTAAAACTAGAATAGTTTAGAAAAACTAGAACTAGAATAGTTTAGAAGAACTAAAACTAAAATAGTTTAGAAAAACTAGAACTAGAATAGTTTAGAAGAACTAAAACTAGAATAGTTTAAAAGGACTAAAACTAGAATAGTTTAGAAGAACTAAAACTAGAATAGTTTAGAAAAACTAGAACTAGAATAGTTTAGAAGAACTAAAACTAGAATAGTTTAGAAAAACTAGAACTAGAATAGTTTAGAAGAACTAAAACTAGAATAGTTTAGAAAAACTAGAACTAGAATAGTTTAGAAGAACTAAAACTAGAATAGTTTAGAAGAACTAAAACTAGAATAGTTTAGAAAAACTAGAACTAGAATAGTTTAGAAGAACTAAAACTAGAATAGTTTAGAAAAACTAGAACTAGAATAGTTTAGAAGAACTAAAACTAGAATAGTTTAAAAGGACTAAAACTAGAATAGTTTAGAAGAACTTAAACTAGAATAGTTTAGAAAAACTAGAACTAGAATAGTTTAGAAGAACTAAAACTAGAATAGTTTAGAAAAACTAGAACTAGAATAGTTTAGAAGAACTAAAACTAAAATAGTTAAGAAAAACTAGAACTAGAATAGTTTAGAAGAACTAAAACTAGAATAGTTTAAAAGGACTAAAACTAGAATAGTTTAGAAAAACTAGAACTAGAATAGTTTAGAAGAACTAAAACTAAAATAGTTTAGAAAAACTAGAACTAGAATAGTTTAGAAGAACTAAAACTAGAATAGTTTAAAAGGACTAAAACTAGAATAGTTTAGAAAAACTAAAACTAGAATAGTTTAGAACAACTAAAACTAGAATAGTTTAGAACAACTAAAACTAGAATAGTTTAAAAGGACTAAAACTAGAATAGTTTAGAACAACTAAAACTAGAATAGTTTAGAAAAACTAGAACTATTCTAGTTTAGAAGAACTAAACTAGAATAGTTTAAAAGGATTAAAACTAGAATAGTTGAGAAGGACTAAAACTAGAATAGTACAGAAGGACTAAAACTAGAATAGTGCAGAAGAACTAAAACTAGAATAGTACAGAAGAACTAAAACTAGAATAGTTTAGAAGAGCTAAAACTAGAATAGTTTAGATGAATAACTAGAATTTAAAACAAAGTTTGGAGCAGAATTATTTTTGTGAGCTAGAATAGTTTTTGATTTGATTTTACAACCCATGTGAATTGGGTTTAGCAATAAAAGAGTCAGTTAAATATCGTATCAACTATTTTTATTTGTGTCCGATTTATAGTCCGATTTTTTACAAACGTGTTCGCAATAACAGACTCAAAACTGAGAGATAAAGATTCACAAATTGTTTACAATTTCAATAGTTATACTTTTACAAGGTATTTATTTCTGCGGTCAAAATAAACAAAAGTTTCCTCGTATTTTTTTAAAAAAAATAAAGAAATAAATTATCGATACTAGAATTGTGGAAAGTATCGAATTATTATTTTATATATAGAGAAAGCAGAATGTTATAGTGTTAGTTCTATCGATTATATTGTATTGTATGGTTTTAGTTTTCTCTCTGTTGTCTAAAAATATCTCTCAGGTTATAACCTTTTGAGGATAGCCTTATTAGAAGAAGACGTCTCCATCTTGACTACTCTAATGTCTTCTATTAATATATCATCCCATCGCAACATTTTCTCAAAAATATTTATTCTACCTTTTTTAAAAAAAATAACACTGGACTTTGAAAAGATACTTTTTTTTAATTGCATTCTTTATCGCTAGTTGTAATAAAGTTAACTATTTATGGTGATAATGTTTTTAATGGTTGGAATTTTATATTTTTTAAAACAATTAAGTAATGAAAATATTAAATTTAATGTCGAATTTTAGTTAATAGTGCAAGCATTTTATTTTTTTTTAATTAAAAATTTGAATTTAGTTTATAAACAACAAACTATTGCTCTATATGACCTTAAGTTGACTAAAACGCAATAAAACAAATAATAAAATTAACTAACTCTTAAAACAAACTGAAATTGGTATATAATCATAAAAAGTTGAGAAATCATCAGTGAACAAATTATGTTGGTCGATACTTATCAATCAAAACTGATATTGATAGTCGATCCCTGTCTGTAAACAAATTATGATAATCAATACTTAAATGATAAGTAAACAAATGGTCGATACTTTTCAATCAAAACTGATTTTGATGGTCGATACCTGTCAGTAATAAAACTGATGTAAATAGTTAAAAGTGACCAGTAATCAAATTAAGATACTCAGTATTGACAGAATAAGCGAATTATGCATTTAATACCTGTCAATAAACCTGATAAACTAATTATGATAGTCAATTCCTGCCACTAAACAAATTATGAGAGTCAGATTCATTTAAATATTTTTTTAAATAAAATATTAATGATTAATAGTTCAATGATGATGACAGTAAACTACCTTCAAAGGTCTTGAGTATCCAAAAGCCTGTAAACTAGCTTTCCAATGTTTTCTTACAGCCAAAATAGATGGAGGGGGGGCACTCCCCCTCCCCCCCCCCCCCCCCCCCAAAAAAAAAACAACAATGTTTTCTAGGATGTGGGACCGAGATTACATTAGAAAGTAAGTCGGAGTTTCCTCGGACAGATATTTTCTACTCTAACCTTATTGGTTATTATTGCCATTCCAGTTTGGAATTTGGCTTAAATTCCATAGTTATTCTGTCTGTCAATATTATTTGTAGATGTATACATATGTGTAAAACTTCAAACTTATCTTTAAATTAGGTTATTATTGTCATTTCAATTTGGGATTAATTGGTTTATACTTCATAGTTATTCTGTCTGGCAATATTATTTGTAGATGTATACAATTATACATGTATTTACAACTTAAAATTTATCACTTAATTAATGTAATTTAACTTAACCCAACTATCATCTCACCAGATGACAGGTGATCACATTGTTTGTATTGATGTTCTTTGAATTTTATTTGTTGAAAGTTTGAAACAACTAAGTTCGTCAGAACCTAGTTATAGTGAACACATAGGTATAGTGTAACACATTTGGACTGTTACTATTATAAATATAATATTATAAAATTGGGGGATATATATATATATATTTCATTACTTTTATTCATTGTATGACAAAATGACATATATACAGTGTTTAGTGGAATTTTCTCTTCTTTTGTAATAAAAAAAAAAGACAGGAAAAGACATCTCCGGTTGCTTTCTGGTAATCTAGTTTGTTCTTGTTTAATTTATGATATGGAGATTTCTTGATAATTATTTTTATTTTTATTTCTTAATAATGTACTAAGTTTATCAGTCCCTAATATAAATAATGTTTTACATTGTTGCCTCTAAATATATAAAATTACTAGCTGGATACCCGTGCTTCGCTGTGGAGTGTTTTTAAATTTGATAAGTTTATAAACTACCAGGAAATCATACAAATTATTTTACTATGCGAGAATATCTAGATTCTATCCCTCTTAGTTATATCCCCCACCTCTTTGATAAGATCATTTGCAAATATCCTAAATTTACCCCCTCCTAAATGAAAATATGACAAAACTGTACACATAACAATTACTGTACTCTTAAAGAGCATTTCAACGATATGCATCATGAAGATAAAGGGTATTCATTACTTGCACCCCGTACCCCTTTGAACCAAAAGTTATAGTTCGAAAATTCATGTAAAAAGTTACCTTCCCCTTGCTTTGAAGGTCAAGTGTGCAAATTTTCATCGAGATCGGAATAAAACTGTAGATTTGTATAAAGAACATGCACACATGTTGACTTTTATATATGTATGGCCGCCATCTTGAATCAATATGCCCGATTGGTAAACTATTTATCAAAAGTTACTAATTTCATAAAAGGAAGCCAACTTCTGAATTTCAAGGTTCTAGTACAATTGGTTCCCGAGATATCGTCTTGTCGAATTTTGTATATAAATGGCCGCCATCTTGAATCAAGATGGCGGATTTGAAAAATATTTCTTAGCGAGCACCTAGGAGGTAAGAGGAACACACCTACAAAATTTCATGGTCGTAGGTCCAGTGGTTTCAGAGATATCGTGATGTGTCAGTCAGTGAGTCAGTGTGTGGTATTTGGATTTTATATATATAGATTATTATTATTATTATTTTTTTTTTTTTATATATATAAAAAGATGGTAACATTGAACTAATGAGATATATTACACTGCTTTTAAGAAACTAATTAATTAATATATGGTTTTAGAAGTAATTACAATCCTCAGTAAATTCAGAATGTGCTCATCAGGTATTTTGGTTCTAATATTGCATGATTTCTGTGCTTCATACAACCTTTAAATATAGAATTTCATAGGGCACATCTAAAAAATACTACGGGTAACAAAACTCTAGTTGTAAATAACAACTACACTGTCTATAATGAGGCCCAGATTTACCAATGGGCAGATTATGCATTTGCCCTGGGCGCTGGCTTTGGAGGGATCTTGTGAAAAGGGTGACTCTTTGGGGCATCAAAGACTACCCTTCCCTATGGGTCGGGCTAAAACTTTGGGGCGCCTACAACATGTTTGCCCAGGGCAAATAACTCCTTCGATGTTGGGTCTGAAGCCCTTCTGACCAAATATAATCAATGGTCTTGAGATATACAGATGCATTTGGTTCATCATGCATTTGTTGGGGTCAGATAAATGCACAAGGAAGGGCAGGCCGAAAGAGATTTGGTAAAGAACAGTGAAAAAAAGGGGGCTGGATAAGTCAGGAAATCCTGGGGTAAACTCAAAAACCTTGCTATGGATTGAGATGTATAGTGGATTCTCCTGGATCTATATGTTCCTCGGGAGCCAAAGGAATTTAGTCTAATCAAATCTTAAATTATATTTTACAATCAACAATATTTTATCCATCAAAAGATTAAAGCAAATAAGCAAATTATATGATTCTTAGAAGAATTTATAAATGATATTTTTTAAGTAATATTGAAGTTGTATAATAATTCAAAATAACTTATATTTTTGTTTATCTGCAGAATTGATTATTGATTCATTATTTAAATATACCATACATTCTTTGACTCATGATGTGTTATAATGAATCATTTACTCTAAGGTTTATAAAAATGTTATATTTTATGGATGTATAGAGTCCAATGGGTGTTATCAATTTAGTTAATCTTATCAGTAATGTTGTCCTTCCTCTGTTAGAAATAAAGTTCTGACAGAGATTAAAAAATAATATGTATATATATTTGTTGATAAGCTTATAATGTACCCATATATAAACCAATGATGTGAAACTTCAAAACTATTCACAGATACACTGAGTGAAAGTTGTTTATATTACTTTCTGTGAAATTTAATGACTCAATTAGGTAATTTATGAAACAATATGTTTATTTTTTATTTGTTTAGGTATTAAATAATTTCCCCCTCTACTTTTAATTAATTCTTTCATTTCAAGCTAATTATATCTAGTCAATACTGTCAAAAGTTTAATTAAATAATCAGTTATTAATAAAACGAACCCTATAGAAAGGTATATGCAGATGTGTATCCATCACTTTAATCGTAAACATTTAGGTAATAAACTTATTTACTATAGAGGTTTGGGCAAGTTTTCAAAATTAGTAAGTTCCAAAAAAATAAATCTCGGTTGAAAAGCTAGTAACACTACTTTGAATAAAATTCAAAGAGAAAAATTGATGGGTTTATTGTGAAAATACTAAAATAACTAATATTTAATACATCCTCACATCAACTACTTTACCTAGTCCATAATTGTGAACTGGCGTATGGTGACTATGATTTACTTCTACAATATCTGAATCAATAATTTTGTTCTTGTATTAAAATGAGGAGGATAAGTCTATTAAATAGGCATGCTGGTGGGGCCGCTGTTTTTGCTAAATGTTTGTAAATTTTGCACTTTTAGGATGTTAAGTCACTATTTTTTCAATATCCTTTGGGATAGGTAATAAGAATAAAAAGAACCACATCTATTCATTTCAAGATTTTTGCTAAATGTTTGTGAATATTACACTTTTAGGATATCACTATTTTTTTCAATATCCTTTGGGATAATAAGAATGAAAAGAAACACATCTATCCATTATAAGATTAAATAAATTTCAATTTCATTGTAATTTGTAATTGCATTAATGCTAAAATGATGAAATTGGACCTCTTTAGCTTGTTTAATGAATTTAATTAAAGGAGGATGAATATTTCCTGATTCAAAAGTAAACAATTCAAAGGATTTCTTATACTGTCTTAAATGAAGTTACACTGGAATGAGTACATCTTCTTAGTCTACGTTTTTCATTACTATAGATTTGTTGCCTTTATTATAATGGGAAGGTCTATAATACCTGATTTATTACTTAGCAACTTCATTTTGTTGTAAATTCTAATTTTCTAGATCTCAATTTAGTTGGGTGTGAATGTTGGCTGAATTGTGGAATGGATGTGTGTGTGTATAAGTGTGTATGTATTTATTTAATTTATGTGTATTTCCTTTGAAATAGCTGTATTTGTTATGTATTTTGTTTCTCTCTTTCCTTCTATGCCCCAATTAGTATGAGTCATCAGGTCTTTAAGGGCTCTAGAATCAGTTACTAACTTTACATGTCTATTTAATTTGATAATTTGTGTGGAATTGTCTCATTTTACTGTAAATTAAAGCTATATTGTTTATGTAAAGTGGTTCTAGGTTAACTTTAGTCTCTAAGACTCAAATTGCTTTTTTCACAAACATTTGTGGGCTGGATGGGGTGTCCAGACACAGAATTTAAACTATAAGTAAGAAAAGAACACAAAGATATTTTGGTTGATGTCTAAAACTCGACTGACGTTTATTTGGTAACTTGTCGAAAAGAAATATTTACAGTGTCGACAAAAAATAAAATAAAATAAACAAAAGTAAAAATATAAAATCAATTCCCTACATTACCCCCCTCCAGTGTGAACGATTATCTTGAGCTAGGGAGAAAACGAACTTTCTTTCCAGATCTCAAATGCATTCCTGATTCCTTATCTTTAGGTTGTTTGCTGGGATGTGATGGTGATTGTTTGGGTGATGTGGTTGGAGGCGAAGGTGTTGTGGTAGGTTGGCGTGTACAGTCGTCGGTGTTAAGTAGGTACGCTGGCTTTAGTCTGTCAATAGAGATATTTTTTTCCTTTCCGTTGATTAAAACTGTGTAGTATTTTAGCGTCCGTTTTGTCACTTTGTAAGGTCCGTCGTAAGGTGGCTGCAGAGACTTGCGTATAGCGTCATGTCTAATGAATACGTGAGAGGTGGTACTTAGCTGGGGATAAATAAATGTATTCTCTCGAGTTCTGTGATTTGTTTGTACCGGCTTCATACGTTGTATCGTAGTACGCAAACGTCCTACGAAGTCTGTTGGGTCGCAGTCATTCTTGTTTGATGTGTGGAAGAAGTCACCAGGAACTCTGATAGTCTGTCCGTATGTATATTCTGCAACGGACTCTTTGTTGTCTCCAACAGGGGAAGATCTGATTCCGAGTAAAACGGTCGGAAGAGCTTCCGTCCAGTTGGGAGTTTTATGGCACATGAGTGCTGCCTTGATTGTCCTGTGAACTCGCTCGATCTTTCCATTGCACTGAGGGTGATATGGTGTTGTTCTCACGTGTTGAATGCCGAGTAATTTGGTAAGTGCTCTGAAGAGTTCACTTTCAAATTGACGACCTTGGTCTGTAACTATTTTGTTTGGTATCCCAAAGCGAGCTATCCAGTTGGAGAATAACGCTTTGGCAACAGTTTCTGCAGTCATATCCTGTAATGGAATGGCTTCAGTCCAGTTAGAAAATCTGTCGATGCAGGTCAAACAGTAGCGGTACCCGTCAGAAACTGGTAGTGGTCCAATGAGGTCTATGTGGATGTTTTCGAACCTATTGTTTGTTGGCGCGAAAGTTCCAATCTCAGTCTTGTTATGTTTCCATATTTTTGCTTTCTGGCATTCTAGGCATGCTTTTGCCCATCTCTTGATGTCAGCTGCTATAGAAGGCCAGATGAATTTTTTCTTAATTATCAGTAATGTTCTATTGATTCCAGGGTGTGCTAAATTATGTTGAAGGTTGTAAACAGTTTGTCGCATTGTCTTAGGTACGTAAAGTCTTGGATTGTCAGAAGAGAAATCGAAATATAGTGGGTAGTCCTTGTCGGGTAGTGTATATTTCTTTATTTTTAGTGATGTTGAAGATGGATTTTTTAATATTACTTTTAGCTCTTCGTCATCCAACTGTTCATGATGTAGCTTGAGGTAGTCCAAAGCTTCAGGTGTGTTGATCGCTTCGATTCTAGACAACATGTCAGCTGTAATGTTTTTACTTCCCTGTATATATTTGATATCTGTCGTGAACTGGGAAATATAGTCTAGTTGGCGAATTTGACGAGGTGACTGTCTGACGGTCTTCTGTTTGAAAGCAAATGTCAAAGGTTTATGGTCCGTCAGTACAGTGAATGATCTTCCCTCGAGCATATGTCTAAAATGTTTGATTGAATGGTATATTGCCAAAAGTTCGCGGTCGTACGTGCTGTAGTTTTTCTGAGTGTCGTTAATTTTTTGAGAGTAGAATCCGAGTGGTTCCAAAACTCCATCTCGCAGTTGGTTGAGAGCGCCGCCGATAGCTATGTCCGAGGCGTCCACCATAAGCGTAAGAGGTAAAGTGGAGGATAGAAAAACAAGAGTGGTTGCATTGATGACATTTTGTTTGCACGTGTTAAATGATTGTAGTCTCTTTTCAGTCCAGATTATTTCCTCGTTGTCTTTTGGATTACCCTTAATTAAGTCGAAAAGTTGAGCTTGATGTGTCGCAGCTGAAGGAAGGAAACGTCTGTAAAAATTGATTACACCTAAAAATCTTCTAAGGGCTCGAATGGTTTTAGGGGGTTCCATTAGTGCTATTGCCTCTGATTTTTCTGGAGCTGGTTTTACTCCCTCCTGGGTAATGTGGTAACCCAGAAAGGTTAAATCTTTAACTCCAAAAATACTTTTTTTAATGTTAATGGAAATTTTGAACTGATCTAATCGTTGAATTACTATTTCGAAATGAGATAGATGTTCCTGTAAATTTTCTGAGGCTATTAAAATGTCGTCTAGGTATACAAAAACAAATGGTAGGTCTCCTAGGATACTGTTTATAAATCTTTGGAAAGTCTGACCTGAATTCCGCAATCCGAAAGGCATAACTAAAAATTCAAAAAGACCAAAAGGAGTTATTATTGCTGTTTTTTCGACGTCCGAAATTTCCATGGGAACGTGATGATAAGCGCGAACTATATCTAATTTTGAAAATATATGTTTGTTTTCCAAATGGTTAGCGAAGTCTTGAATGTTGGGCAGAGGATACCGGTCGGGAATGGTGATTGCGTTTAATCTGCGGTAATCTCCACATGGTCTCCAATCGTTTCCTTTTTTCGGAACCATATGAAGAGGGCTGGCCCAACAGCTCTTGGAGGGTCGGCATATTCCAAGTTCCAACATGGTTTGGAAATGCTCTTTGGCGATCTTGAGTTTGTCAGGTGCTAGACGTCTTGCTTTAGCATATGTGGGACCTCCTTTTGTCTCAATGGTGTGAGTGACTTTATGAAGATTTTCTTTGCAGATGTTGGTGAAGTAGTTAGTCGTTGTAGGTCTTGTAACGTCAGGATATTTTCTTAAAATATTTGTAAAATTGTCGGATTGAATTTTGGTGATAGTTCCGATATCTTTGTCGAGATTTGATACTGATGAATGAGTATTTGAAAAATATTTTGTAGACCCGTCTATCAGTCTTTTGTTTTTTAAGTCTACTAAAATATTAAACTTATTAAGAAAATCTGCACCAATTATAGGTTTCTTAACATCTGCAATAATAAAAGGCCAGGAGAATCTTCTTCGCAGTCCTAAGTCAAGAGTAAGAAGTCGTTCTCCGTAGGTAGTTATAGTTGTTCCATTCGCTGCATATAATGTGTAGTCACTCCTTTTGGGTTTGTCAATTATTCTTGGTGGGCAAATAGAAAAATCAGCTCCTGTGTCAATTAAAAACTTCAAACCTGATGTATTATCCGAAACGAATAAGCGATACGGAACGCGAGCTTGAACAAGAGTCGCTTCACAGTTATTCAAGCGTTGGAGTTTCCCTGTTGCTGCTTTGAAGCATTATAACTGCAAGGTTGTTCACATTTGTTTGCCTTTTTACCGAAGGTGAAATGATACCAACAGAGTTTTCCCTCTTGTCGGTAACGGCTTGAGGAGCGCGCGCGAGATTGTCGAGTGAAGCTAGAAGATCGGGAACGGTTATTTACTTTTGAATTTTCTGTTTTTAAAGAATTAATTTCTTTTGTTAATTTTTCAATTTGTTTTTCAAGTCGGTCAAATTTATCGTCTGCGTTGATATTTTTTGAAACGGTTGCTACGGAAGGTTTTTCTGTCACGTCTGTAATTTTGTCCGCCATCAAAGAGATTTTATCTAAATTGTCTTCGCTAATCGACAGTATGGCTTGAGTTTGAGCAGGTAAATTTTTAAACCATAATGTTTTGAAAATTTCGTCGCTTAATTTGTTGTTTGCGAGGTTACGCATTTCTCGTAAAATGTCAGATGGTTTCTTTCCGCTGAAATCCATACCTGTCAAAAGTTTGTTTACTTTTTGATGTTCGGAATCAGCGAACTGTCTTATTAACCGTTGTTTAAGTGTCACGTATTTATTTTCAGCGGGAGGTTGTTTGATTAAATCGCTTACTTTTGACAAGACGTCACTTTCTATTACGGAGACAACGTGATAATATTTTGTTTCGTCTCGCGTAATGTTTGACGTGACGAACTGGGCTTCGATTTGGCTAAACCACAGTTCAGGGTCTGCTCTCCAAAAGGGTGGAAATTTGACGGCTACTCTGGCGATCGAATGTTCGCCAACTTGGATTTTATTATCCTCTGGTTCCATTGTAATTTCTATTAATTTATTAAATTTTGTTTGAAATTGACAATTTAGAATTTTGAAATGTGTTCCGAAAAATGTGAAAATAATGTAATAATTCGAAAATTCTCACCGACTTGTTGTTTGAAAAAGATCTTGCTTTCTTGGTACTTTTCTTCTTTATCGGGGTCACCAATTGTGGGCTGGATGGGGTGTCCAGACACAGAATTTAAACTATAAGTAAGAAAAGAACACAAAGATATTTTGGTTGATGTCTAAAACTCGACTGACGTTTATTTGGTAACTTGTCGAAAAGAAATATTTACAGTGTCGACAAAAAATAAAATAAAATAAACAAAAGTAAAAATATAAAATCAATTCCCTACACATTATTTGATTATTTTTATTCTATGTTTAGGTTCCTCGGATAAAGAGGCAGAGTCCAACACGCCTGAAAAGGGTGGAGGTGGTGCGAGGGGTGGAGGTGGCACCAGTGACAGGAGGCGGAAGAGAAAAGCAATGGACGACCTTAATACGAGTAGCGGGAACAGTAAAACGAGTAGGTCATTATCAATAGGAGATAAGAAGATAGACTACCTTAGCGGGAGCGGGAGTAAGGTAGGCGCATCACCGGGTAGAGGCGCCACGACGGGTGCCAAATCCCCTAGCCCTGCCGCTGGCGGAGCACCTTACATGTTCCCACCTTCACCTCATCATCAGCCCAATATACAGGACTACATGATGCACCCGCCCCCCGTCAAACCTCCTCCTCCATTACCCCACCACGCTACCGCCTCCAAGCAGGTGCAGACTGAACTCACTTCGCACCGCATCCATGAGTTTGAAACTCAAGCCTCCTCAGACCTCGAGATTAGGAATAACAAAATAGACGAACTTAATAGGGTATGTATCTTCACTCATCATTTATCACTATTTGATCCTTTAAAAACATGTATCATTATATCATCTTTACAATACATGGGTATAAATATTCTGTCAAAGTGTGTTCTACTTATAATCCAGGACCCAGGAGATAGCGTGCAAAAAAGCGTCTGACAAACATCAAGCTAGAAATTTGTGTACTAGTCAATCTTTTAGTGCCTTATAAGAATATGTAGTTGGCAAAATTCGTCTGCAGGACATACTTGGCAATAGGCATTTGAAAAAACCAAACCGGTGGAGAGCGGCCATGTCCCGCCAATTATGTTAGACAATGTGATTTTCATGATCTAGATTACAAAATTAGTTAGTAGACCCAAAATCAAGTTGATGTTAGTTTGTCCCTTGATAGGGGACCACTTTGATTTGGAGTAATATTTGAATAATTAACCTATCAAGGGACAAACTAACATCAACTTGACTTTGGGTCTACTAACTAATTTTGTACTCAGGATCATAAAAATCACACTGTCCACCATAATTGGCTGGACATGGTCGATCTCCACCAGTTTGTTTTTTTCAAATTCCTATTACCAAGCTATGTCCCGCAGACGAACTTAGCCGACTACATATTCTTAAATGTCACTAAATGATTAACTTGTATACAAAATTCTAGCTTGATGTTATACACTTTTTTGCATGCTATCTCCCGGACTATTAGTAATGTTTCATGCATTTAATATTATTTTTATTGTTGATTTGTTACAGACAATAGAAGAATTAAAACATCAGGTAGCTGTTAGAAATAAGGAAATAGAACAACATAAAGGCCACTCTAACAAATGTATCGAAGTAGTCAAGAAACTCCTTATAGAAAAATCTAGTATAGAAAAGAAAGAAGCGAGACAAAGGTGTATGCAGAATAGGTTAAGGTTAGGCCAGTTTGTTACGCAAAGGGTCGGCGCTACCTTTCAGGAAAACTGGACTGACGGCCACGCTTTCCAAGAACTGTCGAGGTAAATATAATGAAATTAGTCAATTTTTGCTTGTACAGATGTTTTCAGTTGGGTCAAAAAGAGAGTTAATTTTTGACAGTGAGGGGAAAATTAAAAAAGTAGAGAAGGGAGCAGAGAAGAGAGCTTGAGATTTTCTAATCTAAAAGTTCGGGCCAACATGCCCTAAGGATAACCGTCTAGTGATTTTATTTGTTTCCTGAAGTCAAAAATTAATTTTCTTCTTCATCCTACTATTGTTTTGAATTCTTGAGTGGTTGGGTCAAATAAGGAATTAAAAGCTCACTTATATAATATTTCAACCCCTCCTTAAATAATTCTCAATTTGACATTCTAATATTTAAATCATACCAATTCTCATTATTTCACTTGAATCCAGTTAATGTTTTTTTTTTTTTTTCTGTATGAATTTCTTAGTTAGCTACTTGAAGAGAGCCAGCGTGGCCGTGGGATTAAATTACTTACCACGTCTGCTCGGCCATCACTGAATCATGAGCGGTACGAGATCGTGGGTTCGATCCCTCGCCGTGATGCTCTGATTTATATGGCTCACTAATGATCACATCATACTCACTTCGGCGGTACAATGTACAGAGGTATGATGTGTGAAGTGGCTGGAACTCTCTACCACGGGGCTCTTGTAAAATAGGCCTAATTACTAGGTTCCAACAAGTGGTTTGTTCTACCTGTCTAGTACTAGTACTAAGACCTTACTCTCTCTACTACTACTAGTTAGCTACTCATTTTTATTTAGTTTCTCTATTTTCAGTTCTTATGAAGCTATCTTACAATTATAGAGTTTGCACCTAAACACTACAGCTCATAAAAGCGAGCTGTTTAAAGAGAGTCTTACTCAAGAAAAGAAAGCTAAATATAAAGTTAAATGAAATTAAAAATTCTTTACAAAAAAATTTAATAACAGCTAAAAACGAATCAAAATTTTTACTAACATTATTTGATAAGACTTTCATTGCTAATTCCCCTAAATTTATTGTATTCATATAATTTAAAATCTATCATTTTGGTTCTACATAATCATTGTTCTTATCACTGAAGAAGCTCAGGCTCCCTGAGCGAAAGCTTTGAAATAAATAAAGAAGTTAACAACACGGACTTTAATTCCAAACAACACCTTCACTCTTTTCGTTTCTACTTTACAAGTCCACCTAAGAAAACCTCTTCAATTAGAAATAAAAAATAATTTGTTAATTTTATAAAAACTTAATGCCTCAAAATGTAACACCACTAGTGGTAGGAGGAATGAGAGAAACAAAAAAAAACAAAAAAAAAAATAGAATAGAAAGGTGGAATTTCTCTTGTTCATCCATCAATAACTATTAGCTTATGCTAAGGTAGTATCAAGATTGTAACTAATACTTTTAACTTCTACTTTTTTCTTTTCATTGAAAAATAATTGTTAATTTCTACTGTTAAAATGGTATTAATCTATTTAAAAATAAGAGGGTTTTATGAATGCAACTTTTCTTAGTTATAGCCAGAGTTTATTATATCTTCTAAAAGTATTTTATTAACATTTTATCGGTTTTGTTACAGGCGGCAGGAAGAAATCTCATCGGAAAAAGAAGAGATAGACAGGCAAAAGAAATTATTGACGAAGAAGAGGCCGAGTGAGACTGGAAGGAAGAGGAGCGGCGTCGGTGCTGCCGCTGGACAAACAACAGGTCTCCATAATGGAACTGATACTTTCGTTAAACCTGAACCTGTTGCTACCATGTCAGCTCAGGAGTACTATGAGGCTGATGAAATCCTCAAGGTAAATCATCAATTTTTTTAAAAAATATTTGTTGAGTTTAAGAATTATTTACATCATGTTTTGGATGCCACGCTACAAATATACAATTGAGTTTTTAGAATTCATTCTGGCCTTTTATTTATAATCGCCTTTTGTGAAGGTTTAGTCCTTACATTGCAGCTGTGAGGCTACAGCCACACCGGAGCTACCTCACTTGCAGCCTGGTGGCTTGGTGAATCTTTAGATGAAACAGAATAGACTGATAGTTCGCCTAGAACCAAGTGCGCGATGTGGCCAGTGTCGAATGTTCTAGAAGGTTGGTTCACATGGATTACATGCCTGGCGACTCACCAAGCCACTTGGCTCCAAGAGAGGTAGCTCCGGTGTGGCCTTAGCCTTACGATAGGAGTAAACTAATCACTCTGCCATGCTTCAGTTCCTGATCGTAGGCTTTGAAAATAACCATTTCTTATCGAATGCTGTCATAGTACATGGAAGTTAGATTTGGTGGAGTAGTCTTTCTTCACTTTTAACTCCATAAGGTAATTCAGGTAGCAGATGTAGATAATTCTGATATTGCAGTTCCAAAATAGCCAACAATTAATTACAATTGATCCTAGTTTGATTGTGGGAGGAAACCTTTTAGAACTTAAGTGGTAGTGTATGAATGAGTGCTTCTTATAATACACACATGCTTGGTGTATAATGAAATTGTATAATTATTGATGCAACTGACGGGGCATTAATATGACATTATATCGATCCTTCCTTCTATGGTTCTATGGTTGTATAATTATATCTTGTTTATTTGATTTACATGTATTTAACTATTTTGTTTATTGTTTACAGCTGAGGCAATCTGCGCTTAAAAAAGAAGACGCCGAACTTCAGCTTGAAATGGAAAAATTAGAACGGGAGCGAAATCTCCACATTAGGTAAATAATTATTTCATATTTATTGTTTAATTAATATAATTATTCATTCTTCAAATTATCAGCTACGTAAGACAATTTAAACGAATTAAAGTTAGATCGTCTGGGAAAGAGTGCATAGTGTTATGTTACTGAGTAGAATTCCCTGATTTAATACCCACAGCAGAATCAGTTTTTTTAAAAAGTATCTTCTTGTTATCTAAACTATTTGTAAAAAGTGGTTAAAATAACTTTATTTAAAACATGTCACAGTTAATTTAAATATCTTCAAAATTTCTAAATCGTTTTCCAGAACAAAATCTAGTTCTTAAATTTAACAGCGCTCTTACCGCTAGATATCTTATCGCTAGATACCGCAGAAGCAGAATATTGATAATCGTAACGAAAATATGTCTTAGAGAAAAGATATTGGATAATGGGACAAAATCATCAAATGAATTCCTAACAAAGTTTGTCTGAAGTATTTTTAAGACTGTTTTTATAGTTTAAGTGCTTTACGACTGCAAATGTTTAAAAATAAAATTTATATTTAAAGCATTAAAATTAAAATTTTCCTCTTTAAAATTAAAATTTTAAAGGTTGATTACAATTTTTTTTTTATTTATAAACTTAATTTGGTTATGAGTAATGATAAAGGAACTAGAAAAAATAATTTATGTTTTGTAGTTTTCTGTTTAATTTTGTATTTTTCTTATTTTAATATTTCCATAAAGCAAAAAATGGAATATCAGTTACTGAATATTAGATACAATTATGTTTAATCAATGAAGAATGATTACTACTTAGACAAAGTATTGTAATAATTAGTGCACAGTGCTGACACTATTAAGAGGTGTTTAATTTTGATAAGGTATAAAAACCTTGTCAAACTAAATTACTATTATTTTATCGACTGAACTATTTACTTAAAATTATTTTTTTCTAAATGAGTTTTTATTAATTGTATTGTTTTGTATTTATTTATTTTATCTTTATTTTTTTTAACAGGGAATTAAAGAGGATTCATAATGAAGACCAATCTAGGTTTAATAATCATGCAGTCCTTAACGACCGATACCTTCTCCTTATGCTTCTCGGCAAAGGAGGATTCTCTGAAGTACATAAGGTATGAAATCGACAATATTAGAGTGTGCATTGTCAAACTACTTTTTATAGATATAAAAATTTGGGTTTATTTTTTGGAACTTGCCTGGAGTAAATTTTGCTCTTTGATTTTTTTTTCTACAATATTTTTAAATATATTAAATTTGAAACAAACTCTCTCCGATTGAGACAACATAGAGTATTTCTAGATGAGCAGTGGAGTTGCTCTTTGAGTTTTATTTACTGTAGTTTTAAAGATGTTAAATTGGAAACACACTCTCTCCGATTGACAACATAGAGTTTTTTTTAGATGAGCAGTGAAGTTGCTCTTTGAGTTTTATTTACTGTAGTTTTAAAGAGGTTAAATTGGAAACACACTCTCTCCGATTGAGACAACATAGAGTATTTCTAGATGAGCAGTGGAGTTGCTCTTTGAGTTTTATTTACTATAGTTTTAAAGATGTTAAAATGGAAACAAACTCTCTCCGCATTCTTTGTATCCAACAATGTCAGCTATTTCAAACATACTTTTTTTTTTAAACTTTTCTGCCAAGTTTTCCCCTTTACAATTATTATTATCAGATTGATCAACATACGTTTATCATTTCAGGCCTTTGACCTCAAGGAGCAGAGGTACGTTGCTTGTAAAGTACATCAACTTAACAAGGACTGGAAAGAAGATAAGAAGGCCAATTACATCAAGTATGTTTTTAAATGATAATTTTTTTCTTTACTAGAAATTTTAATGAATTTTTGTTTAATTACATACTTTTCTTTTAATCTTTTAGTACAAGTAAATAATAATGTTTGTTTTGTTTCTTTGCCAGGCATGCACTCAGAGAATATAATATTCACAAAGCCCTTGATCATCCGAGAGTGGTTAAACTTTATGATGTCTTCGAAATAGATCAGAATTCGTTCTGCACAGTATTAGAATATTGTGATGGACACGATTTAGATTTCTATTTAAAACAGGTGTGTAATTTATTATTATTATTATTAAAGTGTTACTTACATGATTCTATCTAAAAATTATTTGTATTACCTTAAGAGGACAATGAACATTATTTCTTACTCTTTTATTGGTTTCAAATGAGTTAAAATCAAACTTTAAAAATGTTATGTGTATAATATAAGATAAGCATTAAGGAAAAGGGGTCTTGAAGAAGTTAGGTTTCAATATTCAGTAATGGCAAGCTGGAAAATGAGGTAAATGAAAGAATAAAAGCTTCAGAATTATACAAGTCATAAACTCCTAGTTCCTAAGGAAGAAGAGGTAGACGAGGCCACAATGTTGACAGTAGAAAGTAAAATACAAGCTGCCGAGATGAGGTATCTGCGAACTATACTGGGCAAAACCAGGAGGGATCGAGTACAGAACACAACCATCAGGGCTGCTGGGGAGTAACAATCTAAAGGAGGTATACAGATAGATCTTCTTTGTACTGTTACTCCCCTTAAGTGTGATATTTCTTTGTCCCTAAGTGCTTTGGACTAAACATCCCTTTGCCTTGATAGTTATTTAGTCAAAGTAATTTGTATTCTAAAAAAACATAGGGGGGTAACTATCTAAAAAATTACCATTGTGGTTATACTTACAGTGCTTTTCTTTCATTTAAACTACCTCTTCTTTAAATTATTTATTTGAAGATTTTTTTTTTAAATCCTGAAGATCATGTCCTAGATAAGCTAGGTGAATTAGAGAATTTATGATGCATCTTATAGAAAATAACTTTTATCTCTAGTAGGGAGAAAAAGTTAAGATTTTGGATTAGTTTAGAGGGACTAAAGTAAGTCTTTTCTTCCCTGAACTCAAAAGTAGCGAGAAAAAGTAAAAGTAGGGCGAAAAAGTAAAAGTAGGGCAAAAAAGTAAGGTTTGCCAACTTAATTATTTTATAAATAGTAGAAAATGAATGGCTAATGTAATGAAGTTGTTGAAATCAGGCTGGTGACTCTGCGTTTTCGACCTTGTTTATAACCTGCATCTAAATAACCTTCTATTTGAGTTTAATTCCAATTCTTATTTGTTTTTAATATTGAATCTCTTATATCTGCTATTAAAAGTGCTAATAATAATTGTTATTTATTAAAATAATAAATAAAAACCGTGCACTGGATGAAAATGTGTATTTTCTCCCTACTGGAGATAAAATATTGTATGTACCTCGTGAGTAAAGTGCCATTATTCCCTTCGCGATGATTATCTCCCTTGGCTGTATTCCCTCAGCTGCGCCTCGGGAATTAAAAACTAAAATTCCCTCGGCTTCGCCTCGGGATTTAGGGATCATGGTTCCTTAGGCTTCACCTCAAGAACCAACTTTTTCGCTCTGGGAATAATGGCTTACTTTACTCCCTAGGTGCATAATAACTATTATTTCCTCTTCTCTAACATGTAAAATTGTTTTCATTATTTTATATTATTAATTTATTTATTACAGCATAAGACGATAGCTGAAAGAGAAGCAAGGTCGATAGTGATGCAGGTGGTTTCAGCACTGAAATATCTCAATGAGATCAAACCCCCTGTCATTCACTATGATCTTAAGCCAGGTATGTTTCATAATTTTTTCTTATTGTTTAATTTATTGATAATTTAATTATTTTTCAATTGTATAAATAAATAAACTCACAACAATGAAATAAATTGATAAATTTATCTTTGTGAAAAATTAAGTTTAAGTATTCATAGACCCTGTGTTGTTAAAAATACAATTAAATTTCTTGACAAAACTACTTAAAAATAGAGCTGTAAAATTTAATGTGATATTTCTTAACGAGAATTATTAGACCACTGATAATGACTAACTTAAAGTGGTCAAAAATGGTCTGTTTTTAATATTGGTTACTTTAATTATTTGACTAAATTAAATGGATCGAAGTGGCTGAGTGTTTATAGCGCACTCATCTAAAACTCTTGGCAATAAATTTATGTCTTATTAGGTTTAAAGATGTGTAAGATGAGATTTGCTGTGTTATTCAAACACCAAATTTATGTTATATTAATTTACCTTTTTTTTTAAATTACATCTGTATTGATTATTATTATTATTATTATTATTATTATTATTATTATTATTATTATTATTATTATTATTATTATTATTTTGTTGCAGGTAATATTCTACTAACAGAGGGCAACGTCTGTGGTGAAATCAAAATTACAGATTTTGGTTTAAGCAAGGTTATGGACGAAGAGAATTACAATCCTGACCATGGCATGGATCTGACATCTCAGGGAGCAGGCACTTACTGGTATGTTAAACAGTTATTTAAGCTGTTCTTTAGACTGTTACTACTCTTATAAATACCAGAAGAGAGTAACAATCTAAATAAGGTATTGGGATTTTTTTTCTTTAGACTGTTACTCTACTGATATTTCTTTGTCCCAAAGTACATTAGACTAAATATTCCTTTGTCTTAATAATTATTTAGACAAAGGAATTTATAAATAATTAGATCCATTTATATTCTAAAAATATAATATAGGGGAGTGACAATCTAAAGAAGTTACTTATACATTTTAATGTGATCAAACAATTAAAAAGATATCCTTAAAATTTGCATTGAAGTATTTTTCAACATATCTAGTTCGTTTTTCGAAAGGGTGATGCATGTTTGACAAAATGGATCTGTATGGTAGATGGGTGTAAAATTTATAATGGTTTTCGTAGGACTGAGCATTTTTGAAGGGATGACATTTATATAACTTAGCCTGACAAATCATGTATTAACGGGAATTATATTAGAGGTTGCTATTAGCGGTTGTTGGAGGGGGTTAGAGTTAATTGGAGGTTGTTAGAGATGGTTGGAGGTATATATACTTATATATTGTATGTACTTCTTTAGATTGTTACTCCCTTATGTTGTATTAGAATATAAATGACTGACTAAATAACAATAAAGAAAAAGGGATGTTTTGTCCAATGTACTTTTGGACAAAGGAATATCACACTTCTGTTTTTATAGGGGGAGTAACAGTCTAAAAAAGAACATTCCATACACCTTCTTTAGATTGTTACTCCCCTCTGTTTTCTTTATAAGTGGAGTAACAATCTAACGAAGTGCCATATTATGTACAATTTTAATAAAGTCCATTATATTAATGGACTTTATTTTTTAGTTATATTATAACAGGGGTAGGCATGCATGAGGTTAATGAGGGCTGCTTTCTGGTTTTTAATATTCTAAAGAGTCATGCCATAGTTTCATAGTATTAAATACAATTGAAAACTAATTCATTAATATGGCTACATATCCTACACAAGTCTTACGTGCTATGCAAAGTACTTAATGTGTGGAAGAAAAAAAATAATTATGAGAGTGAAAATACAAAGATTTGTGCTGCATTTGCAATGCCTGATCGCCTTTTATCTCTTTAAATTCCAATTCCCCAGCCGCTTTTTTTTAACTAGTATTATTTCAGAAATTGAAAAATTCCATCTTCAATAATATAACAAATAAATGGTTTCACAAAATATGCAAATTTAGATTTCAAATTTTTAACTCTTTAAACCTATGTTAGAAATCTGCTTGCAGTTCTTCCAATTTTTCTTTGTATTCGTCTATATTTTTTTCTTCTTTAATATTAAATATATTTACTTTTTTATCTGTGGAGAAAATCCCTGCAAAAGATATAAAATATTGGAATCTATGGAATCTCAGTTATGATTAAATGTGTTAGATTTATTATACTCTGATATAGTAGCTTAGCTAACAACAAATTCTAACTAAATATAAAATATGTTTAATTCTCTTATTATCTACTTCTTTAAATTACACTTTAATTGATATTTTTTGTGACTCATTCTTGATTTATTTGTCTGATTCTAGGTACTTGCCTCCTGAGTGTTTTGTAGTAGGCAAAAATCCTCCTAAAATATCATCTAAAGTTGATGTGTGGAGTGTAGGTGTAATTTTTTACCAGTGCCTCTATGGAAAAAAGGTAATTGTCTATTTTTTTATTTCATTAATTTTTTTAAAATTAACGTTATAATTATAATGAATAATATTGAGAAGGGTTAATAATTCTATTAGCATACCTTATTATTAGTTGTTTTTTCATGGATGTTCGAACATTTTGTTAATTTTGAAATAACCATTGTTTGTTAACTAAATTTAAACTAGCTACCAAGTCTCGAATCCAAGCTTTCAATCTTTTCTACAAGTCTAGCAAGCCAATGTTGGCAATAGAACTAGACCGAGAATTGGTCAGAGCGCCTGGAACGGATATATAGTCTCGGTGCTGGAGTCTATTTTTCTCTGTATGTCTCCCTTAGTTAATGATAATTATAATTTGATTCAAATTAAAATTTAATCTTTCCGTAGTAAGAATACTACCTAAAACTTAAAAAAATGTAATGCTTCATTGTAGTAAAAGTTTTGAGATTTGTATGAATTAACTCATTTTAAGTCCTCTGCGGCTAAAATAAGTGGTTATATACCCACAAACACTTGTCTCATCATCTGTTCAAATGCGTAGAGCCTAAGCTGGTCTGATTTCAATGAAATTTGGCACACATATTCAGACAAATCATACTTCAATACAAAATGAAAAACTAAATTTTAGCTTGTGTGTTTCTGTGAAGAAAATGTAAAAAACATTATTTCTCAAAAACAGTTTTTACAATATTTTGATTCAAATTTTCTATTTCTATAGACCATTTATATACAAATTTAACCATGTTAAGGGATTTAAATTCAGTATAACTATGTTAACTAGAGAGTTTTGTTTGATTTGGTCGCACTAATTTTGTTCTATTGTAATTTTATGTTACTTTATTTTTTTTCTAGCCATTTGGTCACAATCAGTCGCAAGCGACAATACTAGAAGAGAATACAATTCTGAAAGCTACTGATGTTCCTTTTGCTAGTAAACCGGCTGTTAGTAATGAGGCTAAGGTATGAATATTTTAATGTTTACTTGTAGTTTTTTTTTGTGTTACATTAATGTTGTGTATCGAATAAAACTGACTAAATAATTTTTTAATCCTAATGTTAATGGTTTGTTTTACAGAGCTTCATCAAGTCTTGCTTGGCGTACAGGAAGGAGGATCGTATAGATGTGATGCAGCTTGCGAGGCATGAATACTTGCAGCCACCTATTCCCAAGCATGTTCGCTCGCAGGCGAACAGCAGTCAACAGCACCAATCCCAGGTTCAGCAGCAACCTCAGCAGTCCTCCTTCGCTCCTGGACTCTTCGTAGGCATGAATGCTAGCTCGTCCTCATAGTTAACAGTCAGTATATTCATTTTATATTAAACTTTTAAAATCTTGGTTTAACATCAGTGTCGGAACACACCTGAAACTTAGGTCTAAACACTGACATGTATGTTGAGTTGGAATCCCAGAGAAGTGCGATACATATTTCACACTGATGATCTCAAAAGCCTGGAACTTCGGTCTTAACACTGACATATTTGTTGAGTTGGAATCCTAGAGAAGTGCGATACATATTTCACACTGATGATCTCATCGCCTGAAACTTAGGTCTAAACACAGGCATGTCTGTTGAGTTGGAATCCCAGAAAATTGCGATATATATTTCACACTGATGATCTCATCGCCTGAAACTTAGGTCTAAACACTGACATGTCTGTTGAGTAGGAATCCCAGGGAGGTGCGATACATAAATATGTATTGCATCATCAGTGTGATTTCACGCTGATGATCTCATCGAGTAGGTGAATAAAGTAGCCAGTCCTTTTACTGTCCATACATATTGATGTTTGTTGATCAGGGTGTAAAATAAACAAAAAAATAAACTAAAAAAAATTATGGAAATATAGAATCATGAATATGTGTTTGGGCATTGAATCCACATATCGACATTTCAATGCTTTCCCTTGAAGTGGAGAAAATCAGTATACATTTGTCTAATCGATATACTAGATGGATCTTAAGGTGCAAAATTATACAACATTAATCCATTTTGATTACCATTTGGTCCACTAGGAGCTCTGATATCATTTTTAGATAAAATTTAGATCTTCTACATCCTATCATATTCTAACTTCCTGTCACGATATTTAAAAGTGTTTAATTTTTTATGTAGTTTTTTGCGTGACGGAAATTTCTTCTGCACCCTAAAGCTAAGACATATCATGTTAAAACAAAAGCATCTTGCTATCCAAATTCAAAATGTAATCATATCAGTCCTTGGAACGAATATATTTCTTGTGTTTGTAATCATATCAAGCAGTACTGGTATATTTTGTACTGGGTACCCTTTGTGGAACGGCTATAGTGGACAAACAACGAGGCATAGGCGGCATACTTTATGCGCCAATGCATTTTCCAACCATAAATAGGTCAAATCCAGATTATCTAGATTGCATTTTGAAAATGTTGAACTAAAAAAGTCAATTGATTATTAAATATTTATTTCTCAATGATATCTTTAATTATAAAAATAAAAATTACTATAAAAATTCAGTAATTACTCCTTCGGCGTTCTGACTTAGTATCAGGCTTTCAACCTTAATTAATTATTATTAGTTGCCAAAGTTCTAAGATAACTCCTCACAACCATCATCCTAATCCAAAAACTCATGCAAAACCGAAAAATATTGATCGGAAGGCATAATTTCTCTTTACCGGACATGGTGGCACGGGCAGCGTATACTGTGCAACAAGTCAAATAAACGTGTCAAAACAATGCAGAACGAAGCAATAATCAAAGCAGACTGTTTCATCTGTTTTAGGGGTCTCTAGTGGTAGGGTAAAGTGAGGGTTTATTATTCTCACATCGTAAATCTGTGATTTACAGAAACTTTTTTACCCGTGGTGCACTCAATGTACCAGCCCATGTCTCTAAGGGTTAAAGAGCAACGATGTACACCTATTAAGTGCCTGTACAGAAGAAACTCTGTTTTTCTTGGTAATAAGTGCCCATATAGAAGGAAATCTGCTTTTCTAGAAGATTTAACATTTAAAAATTGTTTCTGCAGTAGTCAAAATCAATTACTAATAATAATTTGAATGTTTCTTGACGGTAGTTTATAAACCCATCAAATTAATTAAATATATTAAAAATAACACACCTCCTGGTAAAGCACGGGAATCAAGAAGTTAGTGATCTAATCTAATATTTTTATTTTACGATTTTGGTAGTATTCATACTACGGAAAGATTAAATTTTAATTTAAATCAAATTATAATTATTAACAACTACGAGAAACAACCAGAGAAAAATACACTCCAGCGCTGGGATTTGAACCACAGGCCTCTATATTTTTTTTTTTTTAATTGAAAGCTTAAATTCGGGACAAGGTATCATTAACGTCAGAGAGGTTCATTCTCCTGCGTAGCTTAGTTGGTAGAGTGCTATACTGGAAATATAGAGGCCTGTGGTTCAAATCCCAGCGCTGGAGTGTATTTTTCTCTGGTTGTTTCCCGTAGTTGTTAATAATTATAATTTGATTTAAATCTAATATTTTTATTGATTGGGATGGAAAGAAAGAGGAAATTATTTTATAGATTCTAAGCTCTGCTTAAAATACTCTTAATATATTTACACATTTAATATTATACATTTAAGCAACTGAGAACATAAGACATTGTTTGATAATACATATATTAATTTACTTGAATTTTTGACTTTTATATGAAATAATACATTACAACTTTACCTAACTAATAAATTATATTTATATTTTTTTTTTTAGAATCAAGAGACTGAGATGGAACTAAAGCAGAAATTACGTAATCTGCTTTTTGAAAAAAATCGCTCATGTATCGGAGGTCGCAAAAAGGGTGTTTCAGGAGGTCGTGGTCGCTTCATAGTCTGAGTCTGAAAAAGAACTTGTAATGAAAAATAAAATATTGAGAAAGAAGCACCTTAATTAGGAAAATTTCGTAAAAATAAGAGAAAATTTACAATTTTTTCTAATTGTTTCAATATTTTTTAAAAATAACAAACCAGTCTTTTAAAGCGTCATGTTTTTTTAACCCCACTTCCATGACAATAGTTGCTAAGAGAAAGAAAATAAATCTCAATTATTGTAAATTTGAAAAAAACGAGATTTTTCGCTACTATAGAAGAAAAAAAAGAATAATCGCTAAAATTATTTTTTAAACAAAATAAAAGTGGAGTAAGATTCTCACTGAACACCCTGGTACTCTTTAGACTTGTTAATTGAGCGGATGGGAAAAATACAGAAAAAAAAGTTCATTTTTTCTTCTTTTTTTCAAATTTTTATATGTGATAATAAGAAATACGTTTATTTCGGAAATAAAATAATTAAAAAAACCTTTTTTTTTAATAAGGTAAAAAAAAGAAAAAGAATAAGTGAAGCGTTAATAATATTTAATAATATATAAATATTTACACTTACTACAATCTTTTTTTTTGTTTTTATTAATTTAACTCAATATTATAAGAGACAAAGTTCCTTGCATGTTTTTCTTTTTTTTTATGATTATTTTTTTTTTTTTTTTTTAATTATTTTTGTTGTTCCCACGTATGAGAAAATAAAAAAAAATTAAAAGTGGGCTAAAATTATTATTATTTTTTATTTATTATTTTTTTTAGTAAGGATTTTTCAGGTTATAATTGCTAGAACGATTTAAAGAAATAAAAAAAAAAATTATAATAACTTCCAATTAAGATAAAGAAAAATCAATTTGTAAATATTATAAATATTGACCATTTACTGTCCCTTATAAATATTTAAGCATAGATTAAGATTTTTTGTTATATATTATTATTAAAAAAAATGAATCAATTATTTTTCTTTCAATTTTTTTTTTTTTAAAGAAAGATTTTTTTATTTTTATTTAAAAAAAGCTCTGAGTTTAAGTCATTTTTTTTTTTTTTTTTTACTATATATAAATAAATAAATAAAAATCTGCCTGTATATCATTATAAGAATAAAAAATAAATAAAAAAAACTTATGTAATAATAATACTTAATATATATATAATAAATATTTATATATATATGTATACATATTGTATATATTATGAATTTATACTATTTAAAAAAAAGGTAATAATAATAAAAAAGAAGGAAATAAATATAAAAAAATAAACAATAATATTATTTATTTATTATAATTTTTTTTTTTTTGGTTTAAAAGGGCGCAGTTTTAAAGTTATTTCAAAAATTGATTATTAAAAAATGATTTGGTAGGTAGAAAAAATCAGAAATATTGTCAGCTTAATGTTTAAAAATTCATTTGCCAACATAATGCATTAAATAAGATTTATATCTTAAATAATAAGTGTATTCTTCAATTCATATGTAAAAATTAGGGTGCTAAAAATTACTATACTATGATTAATTATTATTTTATGTTTTTAGTTCATATAGAATGTCATATTTTATCAATTTTTACCTGTTCGATGTCTGTAGGATCAGAAAGATCAGACTGAGCAATAATGATATAATCAGATGAGAAAAGTGGACAAATTAAGATGAGCTTGGAAAACATAAGAGGTGAATTTGAGCTCTTAACTAAATTTGGGGAAAATGCTTCGTTGAAACCCTACGTTCCGAATCTTGTATAAATAAGTTATAAGTAGTCAAGCTTCCACTAAGAGTAAAATGCCATCATTATTTATGAGGCTAAGAAAATCATAGATTATTATAATATCCAGTAATGATTATATAATACATTCATATTGAAATGTCAAGAAAGAGATAACGCCTAACAATGGCGAATTGATCCACAGGGAAAGTCAACTGATAAGATATCTAGTCTAAAGACTTCAAAAAAAAAAGTCATGAATAACTAAAGTAGTTCCCTCAATCAAATAAATTATAAAACTAAAAAGCATACATTTTTTTGAATGTTTATCATATGATAATTTTAAATTGAGCAGTAAAATACTAAATGCTAGAAAAAACATTCTATGATATATATCGATTTCATTTCTAGTAACAAAAAAAAATAGTATTTTTACATGAAATGTATTTTATTATTATTTTTTTTTTTGGGAAGGAGGTGGAATTTTTGCATTTACGCACTAACCTGTACACGAGAGCTGTGTTCAGAGTGTCGGACTCCCCATCTAATGGAACTACCGACTAAACCACCCCCCCTTGTCTCTTAGAGCCATAGCCCGGGACCGTTTCACACATTACTTCAGGCTAGGCTCTATATCTTGCACCCCTATGGGGACATGAAATGTATGGCACTAAATAAATATAACATACCTAAATGCTGTTGGTTTGTAACATACTAAACTTAGTACTAAAAACGTACTATGATTTTCATAGATTTAATTTTTAATACTAAGAATCATATGGGGGGGAAAAAAGTGAAAACTAAGCAAGTATAACTTTAATACTAAACAAAACATTGTATGATTTTCATAAATGTTTACTTCTAGAATTAAATATTATATGTTGTACATTAAATATATGACACAAAGCAAATATAACACTTCTATGATTTCCATAGATTTCAATTAATGATTAAGATCATTATATTTTTTAAAATAATTAATGTACATCATATTTCAATATATAAATGAGGGAAAATATAATTGAGTTACATAAATTACATTGACATTGACTACTGATTAAGAAAGAGACATTATTGTTTTGTGACATTTTTATAAATAAATGTTCTTATATTGTTTCTTCTTGAGAAACATTTACTATAATTACTTATTTTTAATTTCAAGTTTTAAGAATATTATGGTTATATCAATTGTATATGAACATCATATGGCATTCTATTTATGAGCAAAAAATATCACTTAAAATAGTATGTTACGCGTCGAGTGTGGAATGTAGCATTTTGTATGCGAGTGTGGAGTTTGCACCCGATTGATAGCGAGGGTAGTAAAACCACACGAGCAAAGCAAAATGCAGTTTCTGCACGAGTTGTGTACCGTACTTTATCTACAATTGTTGGATTTTAATAATAAATATAGAAAACCAATTAAATACGTTTATCACTAAAAACTTGATAAAAACAGTTAGCAAATAATTTTTGTTAAATGTAAACAAACATGCAAATCGTGCGATAATGTGAATAATTTTTCACCTTATCGCACGATTATGAAACGTGCATGAGCAATGAATACAGTTACGAAAAGAATCACTTTCTACGCATCTAAATAGAGATACAATGTTTATATTTCGTATCAATCGTAGATAAAAATATATAATAACATTTTGGTACTTTTTATTTTTTTTAAAATTCTGAAAACAAAATCCTACTTTATGCAGTAATACTCATGTAATTTTATTATAAGATTATAGTTCTAAAACAAAAACTTACTTGTGGTTGTACAATAAGAAATATACATTTCTAGCTTATCTGTAATTGTGGTTGAAATTCTTATTATTTTCATGTATTTATCAACCTATAATCTGGATCAAAAAATTCAATTCAATTTATTTAAAGAAAACAACTTTTATCATTTTTTTTTTTTTTTTAAAAACACATTTACTCTCTAAATTATAATATTGTTCTGCAATAAAACAGGTTTACTTTCTATAAAGTGTTAAATAAAATATAAAGTTTGTCTTAAAAAAATATCGGGAATCGTAGGAAATAGATTTTTTTTCTAATAATTTAATTTAAATCAATAAAATCCTAATTATTTTTTCTACATAATAATAAAATTAGATATACTCTCATACAAACATGCTGAAACTAGTCAAAAATATTATATTTCCTTGCCCACTGCAAACTGATAATAATACATTTCTATTGTAATTTTGCTGTAAGTGTTCATAATTAGTAAATTTTTTTAGCACCCTTGTATTTTTTTTAAAAAATGATTAAGTATAAACTTTCTAATATTTTTTTTTAATTTTTTTTTTTTTTGATTTCACCATATCTTTCCTGTGTGAGTGTCAAAAAGATCTTAATCTTTAATTCTGCAAAGTTTCATGTTTTTTTATCTCTTTTGATTCAAAAGTTATGGAACCATACAGAGTGACAGTCAGACACAAGAATGAAACTATTTATGGTTTCTTTTTTTGGTTTTACCAACAAGACCCTAAAAATACATTGGAAAATTAAAAAAAATGGACAAAGATTGGGAAAATTCAGCCTCTTATGGGGCCATTAAATAGGGGAATATTTCCGTGGTATAGCTCTCGTGTATTCTTAATGCTACAAATATTCTTTGATTTTATTTATGCATTTGTCTCAATATTATTCTCTGTCTCACATAGGGAAAGTATGCATATTACATTTAAACTGTCCTGATTTTCTTAAAAAATAAATTAAAAATTTCATATTTGAAATAAAAATTTAAAAAAAAAATTGCTAAGGCATTAAAATTTGTCTAGTTTTTGCAACTATATTTTATTTTTACTTAATATTTTATTATTATTTTTATATGAAATATTTAAATAATGAAAATCTATAATCTTCATCTAAACTTTTGACATTACAAAGATTTTAGGAATTCTTAAATTTTTTTTTTTGAACTTTTATTTTCTCTGGTAGTATCAAACTGCCATATATTATTTTTTATAATTTAATAAGTTTGCGCATTAATGTCTTTTAATTATAATACAACCCCTTTAATATTATTGAAGTTTTTAATTTTTTCTACAATCATTGATTTTTTTATTTTCGTCTTTATTTTCTTATGACCGTTTCAGCATCTTTTTACATTTACTTGTAATAATAATGTAAATTATACTTAAAAAATAATGATTATGTTGGTTAAAATTAAAAAAAAAAATGAATTAAACTTAGAAATTTATCTCAGTACGGATAAGTTGTTGTTGATACTCTAAGTCAATTGTATATATTTGTAGATATGAGAAATAAACCTCCCTCATATTTCTCCTTGTTAGTAGTTCATTTACGAGAAGATTTTTTTTTAATTTATTAATTTTTTTTCGACTTTATTTTTGTATATATTTATTGTTTTTTTTTTTTTTTGTCTTTTTTGTTGACTAGGCTTTATTATTTCATTATTCATTATTTTTTATTATTTCTTTTTTTTAAATAATTAAATACAGCTATAGTATTTCTAATTTTTTTATCCTCTTCAGTTGTTGTTTTTTTGTTTTTTTTGAGTCGGAAAATCTTAAGTTATTGTACAAGATAAAAAGAAATTGATAAATACAATCGCATTATAGTAAAACATTAAAATAAAAATGTATTTTAAAAAATAAACAAAAATGTTACTTTTATTATTTTTTTAGTACCTACTTCTTATTCCTATTAATTTTATCATAAATATTATTTGTTCCATTTAGTTTATTCTCTTTAGACAATTTTTTTAAAATTAAAGTACTTACAAATTATTTTAGTTTAAATTCTGCAACCTGATTGGAAATTAAAGTTTAATTATAATTTCTTAAAGAACGATGTTCAGTTCTGCCTGAACCTAAGGTCTGATTAATAAATATTTATTTATAAATCTTAAATACTCTGTATCTTCATTTTTGAAAACTATGGTACCCAAAATATTTAAAAATTGATTACAAAGTTTATAATGAACAAACAAGTGAAATTAGTAAAAAAAAAAAAAAAAAAAAAAAAAAAAAAATGGTGTAATTATGTTACCCCTTTTCTTCTATGAAGTTAGTTATTGCTTCAGGGATTTTGTAATATTTACAAATATAATACTTGGTTAACAGGATAACTAATAAATACTCTAAAATATATCAGTGTATTATCAAAATTTAGAAAGATATACACTTTTTTAGAAACATACAGACCTTTTTTTCTATATTAGTGTTTATGCTGTTAGCTTATAACCACATCTATGTGTTTTGGAATTATTAATTCACATTTGGATGTCATTTATAATTAATATCGTTCTCAAATTTTATTCAAAAGACTGTGGAGAATTAATTATTCAAATTGAAAGGGAAGAAGAGGTTTTGATAATAACTTTTGGTTAATTCATTTAAAAAAAAAAAATAAATAAAATAAAAGAAGCAAGTTTACTGTTTCAATAAAAAGAATTAAGAATTGATGGTAGATTATGAACAAATTATGAATTATAACATTCAGATTATTTTATGGTTGATGCATCGTAATTACAGTTATTAATCACTCCATTTCACCCTCTGCGCTGGCCCATCTCTTAAGTTGATCTCTAGGTCACTCTCTGTGCTTGCCCATATCTTAGGTTGATCTCTAGGTCACTCTCTGTACTAGCTCATCTCTTAGGTTGATCTCTGGATCACTCTCTGTACTAGCTCATCTCTTAGGTTGATTTCTAGATCACTCTGTACTGGCTCACCTCATAGGTTGAGTAAAGGAAGTGACAGCATAAGCTGGTGAAGTTCTAGTTCTTCCTGCAGTCACCATGTTTAGTGGTCACCATGTGGCCGTCACCATGTTTGAACGCATTCTTCCTTGAAGATGTCTTTAGTACTTGAATCAAATTATTAGCTTGCATCCCCATTACAGTAACCGCTGGATAAACCTAGTTTTTGTTTTATGCAAATGCAATCTTGCTTCACAAAACTGACATATACCGAGAATATCTTAGTACTAATAACTTCTTATTAATTCTCTACTATACTTCTTATCTATTTTTAATTTTCATTTATTTATTTTTCTTTAATTTCAAGACTGGAATAATTTTTTTTTTTCTGACTCAAATTATCATTATTTTATAAATAGATATATTTTTTATTATTGTTATAATTTAAGGATTTATGTAGGAAAACTAATGTATATCTATGTAAAAAAAAAGGAAAAATCATGAAATAACTTAATTAAAACTGTGCCCCATACTACCAGAAAGAAAACAACAATATTTTCAATTTTATTTTGTTCTTGTTAAAACCCCCTTTTAATAACAACTAAGATGATTTTATAATAATATAAAAAAATATCCTTCAAATGAAATAAAATAAATTTAAAAAAAATAATAATAATATAAAAGAAATGAACCCTAGTCTGTTAATATATAAGAGAAAATGAGAATAAATAATTTAATTATTTTAAGATTAATAATATATTTTTTATTTATTTTCTTTTCTTCTGTTTATCGAGATTCAAATTTTTTCAAAGCTTGTTAATATTAATTGGCTCTCGGAAAAAATTAAAAAGTATTAGCAAAATTAAGGCATCTTGGTTCCGTAAAATGGTAGAAAATTGTGCCTATGTACCTTAATATTGTTTTTGTTTAAACTATTTTACTTTCTTTTATATCTGTGTATTTATTTAATTTTTAAAAGATATATATTATCAATCAATATTTGTTAATTGTAAATTTTGTTTGGATATGTATTTATTATCTATTTATTAAAAACACTTGTATATTTAAAAGGAGGAATTAAATTCAAAACAAAACAAAATTATTTACAAGACTGTGTTTATTATGAGAAATCTTAGAAAAAAAAAGAATTAATTATAATGTACGTTAATTTCACATAAAAAATTGATTTCTTTAAGAACCATACAAAGTAAATCTTTGGGACAAAACTAATACATAACATATATGTATGTACATAAATGGTACATGATCACAACATTTCTAAAGGCTCAGTCTTTGTGTAAAAATTAAAATTTAAACTCGAAAAAATGTAAATTTGTTGATGAAGGAATACAAATCATTGAAATACTAAAACAGACTGAGTTCTGAGATCTGATCTAGTATTAGGGGGATGTAAGGTATGGTTTACTTTTTGAGAAAAAAGAATGTTCACTGAAACACCAATGGTAAAAATAATTGTTATTTGGCTAAGTCCTATAATATTGGATGTTGTTACAGCTTTCTTTAGCAATGAAGTAGGTCTATAAAAAATATAAATAGGTCTATCAACTGCCTAAAATCTGATAAATTTTGTTCGTTGATTTTTTATCACTCAAAGTAGTAAATTTCACAGAATGCCAGTAAACACAACTAATTTTGAAATATAATATTTATTTGTATTCAGAGGTTTTCAGAGTGGCTGTGGTGATAAAGCCAGTCTACTCACAATGTAAGGAACAATGTTGAGGGTCACGGTTCAAAATCCCATGCCGTAGCTTTTTATTTTACATTGTACTGTATTGGCTTAGGGTGGTACATTACTACTCCATTTAGGGTTAGTGATGAGGGCCCAAATAAGCCAATAATTGGCCAAATAATTGCTAAGATCCAAATAATTGTGTAACGGGGAAGCCCCCGCTATGCTTGGTTTCCCCGTTACAGTTGCTAAGATTGAACTAGTGGATTGTCCTCTCTATTATGCTACTAGGGACTAGTAATATCCAAATACGTAAATACACAGTATAAATGGTTCAGCTTCATCCTTTATTCATATATATTTTTCCTGCTGGAAAGAAATATCATTATTTTTACCTTATAACGATTTTTTTTAATTGTAAAAGAAAACTAAACTAAAAATACCTTTGTAAATAAAATAGTTTTGAAAGTAAAAGAAAACATTTAATACTACCTTGAAGAGTTTAAAATGATGCCTTATTTTAATAAAAAAAAAAATGTTTTATGATTTATCGATTTATTGAAAAAAGCCTATTTAGTTTGGCCATTAATTTGGTAATTTTTTTCACCTTAATACATAATTTTTCTTTATATCATGATTTGAATTATTGCAAGCAAATTTTTTTAAAATTATTATTTGTAATTTTAATTATAATTTATTATCGAACATTTTTATACTCTTACGTACAAATACAATTATCGTAAGTATTAAGCAAAGTTCGACTCTAATACTTGATTAAAAAGGTCAATTAATGTATTATTTTATTTTTTTAGTTTATAAAACAATTTAATTATTATTTTTTGATTTTATTATTGATTGCTATAATAGGCTATTTTCTCTGAATCTTTTTTATTTTAATTTTCTAAATTCATTATTATTGAACAATTTTTTTTGTTGTAACATCTTTTATTTTATAAATTTTTTTGTTTGAATAAAAATAAATTAAATATATTATAATATAATTATATTCTTATAGTCATCAAATTTTCATGGTGGAAGAGAGGTAAATTTAAGAATAATAAATACAAAAAAAAAAAAAAAAATATATCTCTTCAGATATTTTTGAATTTTCTCAGGATTTCTTTTTTTTTATTAATTTCAGAATGTTAATTAATAGATGTTATTAATTTTTTTATCAAATTCTTTCATTTAATTTGTTTACTTGTTTAATTTTCTGTATTAATTTATAATCCTTTATTTTACAATAATTTCTTGATTTTTTTTTTTCAATATTCAGCTGATTTTATTATCATATATAACCCATCTTTACACTTTTTAAACAAACGATCTCTCCCACCTGAAAAAAAATTATAAAAACTACAGATATTTAAATAAAAATTAATAATGATCATGAAAAAATAAATAAAATAAACTCTGCTTGTAAAAGCAAAATAATAAAATAAAAAAATATTGTTAGCTAAAGCTTTCTGAAAATATAGCTGCGCTCAAATAAATAAAGATAAATAAATAAAAGGAAGTATATAAAGTAATAAATTCAAATTGAGCAGTATATAATTATTGTATTTTTTAAAAAAACAAGAAAAAACATTTCTAAAAATTAAATAAATTGTATCAACAGTTTAGAGCTAAATATTATAATAGTATTTATATACATTTTTCATAGCATTATTAATTTTGACAATTATTTTTAAACTTAAGGCCTTTTTTTCGGCCACAATTGTATAAATAAATTTAAAAATAAAAAACACAGGATTTTTTTTATTTTATATTAAAAAAAGAAAATAATGTATAAAAAAAAATCCAAATAATTTAATAAAATAAAAAGGGGTGTTTTATAACAAAAAATAAATAAAAAAATAAAGATAATAAAAAAAGGAAACCTGAATTTTGTACATTTTTCACGCATTAAGGTTTCTGAATGAACTGTGGTTAATTATTATTATTATTATTTTGTTCTTTTTATTTTTGTGAATACCGTATATATATAATTATATAAATATATATATAGGCTAGTAAAAAAAAATGAAGTTATGAATAATCATGCTGTTTATTTATCAAAAAAACTTTTTGTTTTTTTTTTATTTTATATTTTTTATTTACTTATTACATTTTATTTTTTCCCTTTAATTTTTTTAAGATTAATTAATTTTATATAACATATTTAAAAATTGAAGCTGATGATATTTGGGCAATATTTTCGAACATTGAAGTTATTCTTCTACGCAATATTGCTTGTTTTTGGAAGTTTTAGCACTTTCAATCTTTCCCTTTTTTGGTTAAAGAAGTCATCGTGAACTCTTTGGTATTCTTCTCAGAGGTTGTAGGAAATAACTGCATTCAAATGATAATTAAAATTTAGCGCCCTATAATCTGTATTAATTTTTAGGATTACCAAATTTGTTCAAGATACCTTGAACTGTGATCTTTTCACTACATCTACAACATCTGTACATTCCTGGCTTAACAATAGACTTACAATGTCAAAGTAGTTGCCAAACATCTGAAGAGACCTCTTAGTTCTTTGATTAGTTGTTTGGCCTCAGTCCTATTGGCAAGCCTGGGCTAGTAATGTGACATTTAACTAATATTTAGGAGCAACAAATGGTGGAGGGCTATATGTCTCAGCTGAAGTCGAGGCCACACATTAACCGACATTTGCCAAATACCTTCGAAGGTTCTAAGTGTGGCCAATCTACCATTGGCAAATATCGTCAAATGTTTGAGTTTGGATGGTATTGGAAGATTGGTCAAAGAGGACGACCAACCTTCCATTATCCAATGCAAGGTGCCGCCATCCTTTCCTTAACATCCAAAACGTTTGGCCACACATTGGTCCAATGTTCTACAACATCACGTATATAATAATAAAAAATATATAATATGAATGTATCATCATATATCTTTTAAAATAGTTGAATTATTCTATAGAAATTAATTAATTATATATATATTAATTAAGATACTTATAATAAATTATTATATAGTAAATTAAATTACTAATTAATTAATCAATCATACAATTAAAATTAATCATGATTTTAATTCAAACATGCTAGTTACTTTCTATCGAGAACTTTTAGATGCTGATTGGAAAACCCTTTCTTTTAAGGAATTCCTTTTTAGCGAATTTTCAAAGAAAATTACGCTATTGCAATGGCTTCAAAATTTTTGTAATGCGAATTTTTGAAAAATTTGTCCATGGAAATCCGTTTTAGACCATTCTGAATCGATTCCTGAAATTTAACACTTTTTTTTACGTATGTATGTATATATGTATGTATATATGTATGTATATATGTATATATGTGTCACTCCAGACGATATCTCCCCTTGGGATGCACTTAAAAATTTCAAATAAATTTTAAAATGTCAATAATATCAAAAGAAAGGATGAGTTCGTTGGCCAGAATTTTTGGAGTCCATTTAGGGGTCAAATTTTGACCATATAGGGTCAAAAAACGTGTTTTTTCCATTTTACCCCCCTTTTATGTGAAAATATGATAAAAGTGTAAATAACAACAATTACTGTACTCTTAAAGAGCTTTCCAACGACATGCATCTTGAAGGGTAAATACTATTTTGACTTTTGTACCCCGTACCCCTGTGTACCAATTTTTTTTTTCACCCGAGCAAATTCTAAACCAAAATTTTCCTATATTATCATAAGCCAATAAAACGCAGATTTCTTTGAAAATTCGCTCATTAAGTCATGGTGCATGACTGGACTTTTATATTATTAAAAAGAAACTAACTTCCAATTTAAAATGTTCTAGATCAATAAGTTATGCAGGCATCGTTATAACTTATAGTGTTATTATTTTTTACCTTTTTTAAAATTAAATTAATATTTTTGATTAATTTAATACCTGCGGACTACTTCCAGCTCTGGTTTTAAGAGAAATTCAACAGTAAAAGTGAGTATAATAAGCAAGTAAGTATGCCAAATCAATATTTTGTATTGAAATCAAATATTGGACAAGGAACATTGAGCCAATTGTGTGGCCAGCCTAGTCACTGGTGCATCATTGCAGCAGGGGGAGGCAAATGTTGGAATAAAATATTTGTGAATGGGTTTATTGCCAAAGTGTGGCCAGGCTTGACAAGATATAATATATAATGGGTTAGCAAGTTGCTACATCTACTGTATAAATTGACATTGTTTAATTAATATTCATGAAAATTCAGAAATAGGAAAGGGAAAGCCTACCGTTAGGTAGGGGGATTAGAGGAACAAGATTTACTTAAAATACTATCTACAGCTGCTAGGAATACAATAATGAAAAAGTTCTTAGGTATATGAAAAACAAGGAAACAAAAATATAATGAAAATAAAAAAATAAATAAAAATCATATATTGTTATAAAAATGATTAATTAAATTTGTATAATTGTTGGTGTCAGTTTTGAAATGTATGGTGTATGTATATAACGTTAGCATAAACATTCTCGCTGTGTTTTATTTGACAGCATCTCACTAACATTCTGTCATTATACTTGAGCTGTCACAAACCACCGAAATTAAATATTCATTACTTTAAACTGGCATTCAGGGGGGTAATTATTATATGCCTGTATCTCCATATGATTATCAAACCACATGATATATTATATAAATAAATATATACATATAAACTGCACTTCAACTCATCTCTCTACTCAAATCAGATAACTATAATTATTAAATTTCTAATTATTCCATTTTGGCCTACAGTAGATCCTCCAAAAACCTCGATAATCCAAATAACTTTTGATGCAAGTAAAGGTAAGGAGAAGATAAAAGAATATACGGGTAAGTATTTCTTATAATATAAAACATGCTTGTATTTCTGTGAAGTGTTTATACATAGGTGCATACAAGTAAATAACTTTTATCTACTCGCGGCACCAAAATTAGGCATTGTTGTACTGTTTTCAATCTGAAAAATGTCATTTTTCTTGATTCTTTTGTAACATGTCAAAAAAACACTCAGCAAAATAGCAAAGTGTCAGCAAAAGTTCAAAGTGTCAGCAAAATAACAAACAGGCTGCCAAATTTTAAGAAAAAGTTACTACATCTTAGGTTATGAACTCTCCCACATTGTTTATTTTTGTATATTTAAGCGTAATATTCTGCTAAATATTTATGTTTTTTGAAAATACCTTTAAAAGTTATAATAATAAAACTGATGTGTGATTATTTTTAAAAAATCGCTAAAAATTGAGATAAATAACAGCTGTTAATAAAAAAAAGTGGCAACACTGATTATTTTGTCTTTGTTTTATTATAACTTTTGAGTCATTACACTTACTCAAACTTTCGAATCATCAATTCGATTTTTACAACTTTCATTGCTTTAAATCTTTTATCTATCAAAAAAATGATGATAATAATTTAATAGTTTTTTGTTATTATTTTGATAAATTTGTTAATTAGGTTTTTGAAGTTTAAATAAAAATATGGATGATAATGTTGTGCATGAAGTTGAAGACTTGTTTGATAACACACCACCCGAAATAGCAAATATGTACAAGGAAAGTTTATTGCCCTCTAAATCAGGTACTAAAATCTTTAGTGACATTTTTTTGCCGTTAGTAGATAAAATATTGTATGTAACTATGCAGCAAAGGAAATATTCCTGACTCGTTTAAACATTACTTGCTTCGGTTACACCTCAGCAGGTAATTTTTCATTCGGTTCACCAGAGCAGGTAAAGTGTTTTCCTGCCTCGGCTTCGCCTCAGCAATACATTTGTTTAGCCTATCCTCAACTTGTCAGCAAAATTCCATTTTGCTGCCTAGTGACATAAATAACTATTATAGTACATATTTCACTGAAGTTTTGTTTCCTGTAGTTCCAGGTAGTGGTGAAATAAATCTCATATTCACCGTAAAAGATTTATTGTTGTTCTAACACATTCAAAATGATTCATAACTTCTTTTTATTCTTGTCAGAACATAGGAATATACCTATAAACTATACTAGAAACTATAATAAATTTAATAGACAATAAATACAGAATTCCCAATGAACCGAACTATTCAGAAATCTGAACAGGCTCTGGTCCCAATTAGTTCGGGTTCCTGGGTTTCTACTGTATTTTATAAATGCATTATATCTATAATATTTTTGGATTAATTTTCGGATACCGCCCAATGCTAAAAAATAAGCCACCTTTTTTTCGACTCAACAAATGTAATCATGTTATGTGTCTAGCCAGCAACTTGAGATTGACCCAAGGAAGGAAATATTGCAAAAAATAAGGCTAATAATTCCTTTTAAAGTTGCCCTTTGAGGACTGAGGTATACATATATTGTTAGGTTGTTGTTGTCCAGGCCTGGAGCTCAAAATTGGATTGTTCCAACTTGGCCTGAGGTCTTTTCTTACCTTACACACTAAATATATCACACTTTTTTAAGACATCTTTTCCTCTGCCTATAATTAAGCTAATTTATAATATATTATTACACAAAGACAATTTATAAACCCAATTTTATGGTAATACTTTTATAAAAATTGAATTTAAAATATTACAGTCGCTAAATGAATTAAACAAGTAAGGCGCGCCATATTGTTTTTGTCTGCCATATTGGCCACCATCTTGTAAACATTAAGTGTGAAAACTCCAAAATGAGTACAGTTGTCACAAATGCCGAGATGCACCTGTGTTTCGAATTTCATGTTCCTAGCTATAGTAGTTTATGAATTGAAACATGCTAACAGACAGACGCCAGTGGACAGACAAACAGATAAAGCCGTTATATAAGATTTTTTTTTCGTACTTCGTACATCAACCTAAAATGATGAACTTATATAAATAAGTAAAGAGTGTTTATAAAAAAAGGGGGGATATAACCCGGGGAAGGTCAAGATAATATTATGATATATCTAAGTGTACCCTGTTGTAATTCCATTTATTGAGGTAGGATCCTGAAGTGGGTAAAAAAATATAACTCTAGTTCAGTGTAGGCAACGTTTTGACCTCACCGGTATTTTCAAGCCTAAAATACTATATTTTTATTTTTATATATCAAATTACATGAAGAACAGGACACAGTGTATGTAACTGTTTTTATCTACGATTGATACAAAATATAAACATTGTAAGTATCTCTGTTTAGATGCGTAGAAAGTGATTCTTTACATAGTTGTACTCATTGCGCATGCGCGTCTCATAATTCTGAAGAATTCCTCTTCTTTACCACCTTAGGGCGGTAAAAAAGAGGAATTCTTCAGCTTTACTGTTGTTTGTTTACATTTAACAAAACTAATTTGCTGTTCTTTTATTAAAGTAACTGTTTATATCGAGTTTTTAGTGAAAAACAATGAGTGAACCAAGTGACTTTGACGAAAATGTGGAGAATAATACTCCTCCAGAAATAATTAATTCGTCAAAAAATGCACCGAAAAAATAAGGTTAGTGTTTAAGGGTTAAAAATACACTTACTTTTTAACGTTTAGGTAAATGAAGTAAATTTTGGTAAAATTATGAAAAATTTATATTTGTTTTCAGTTAGTTTTTACACAACAGAAGCAATAATTAGGACAACATATATATTGTGGACAAACCAACAGCACATGACAAAAGGACATCATTTTCTTAATTTCCTTGTCCAACCCAAATATTTTGAGACGATTGTTTCTTATTTATTATTTTAGCGATACAAATTTCTCTGCATTTATTGCAATGCATTACTAAGAAGTCTTTACCTTGATTTTTAGGCATTTCCATACTTGTATTGACAAACATTGCGATAGTATCATTTTTCTGTGACGTTCCACTCATTTCTTGACTGTTAAGTGTTTTTGAGGAATGCTTCATACTTCCTCTCACTTTACCCTTACTGGAGGTACTTTCTTTTGATGTTAGTACAGAAGCATTATCTTTTACCTTGACACTAGAATGGGAACTGATTTGTTTTGGCGCACTATTATTTAGATCCTTTGCACCACTGATGTTAGGTATCACAATGAGAGAGTCTTTTTCTATTGAATTATTGACTTTTAAATTCATCAATGTTGATGTCATAACCATGGTTTGTGATTCTGTCGAGACAGTTTCATTATTCCTCATTTCTCCTTTATTTCCATTCATTGTCTTAGATATCTGACCTCCAGCGCTTACCCCTGATGATTCTTGTGAAACTTTACTAGTGCTATTCTTTTGAAGACTTGTTTGTGATTCCATATTATTTACCATTTTCTTTTGATCAAATGAAACCGTAGAATTCTTAGAACTGTTTACCGACCCTAATGGTTCTTTACTATGAGTTATTGTGGACGAACCATTTGCATTTTTCTTTACTAAAAACTTATTTCCCGAACTGCTATAATAAATTTCACAATTGTTACAATCAGATGCAAACTGGACCTGTGACGGCTTCATTAAACTGCAGTCTGAAACAAATTGATCTTGTGACATCTTCGAGTTACAGTGACAAACAGAACTCTGTGACGGTTTACTCTCGGATTTAAATTCGGTATTAGATTTTATCAATGATGGAGATATTGGGCTTGTAATGTTTGAAAAATTTTTCGAAGAGTTGTCATATAATGTATTGGTGGAATTTCCACTTTTATCAACTTGATTTGGACCAACCAAGTTTGATATTTTTTCAATACATTTAATTACTTCAGGTTGTTGAAATGACACTCTAGATTCTACTTTATCAGAGGGCGGCGCTGCAGTTGTTTCTGATAATACAACTTCTTTTTCCGAAGATTTCTGGGCTTTTAGTATGACTTGATGAGACCCTGATTGTACTGATGACGGGCTATTTTGAATAAAAACTTTTGAGGCATCTATATGTATAGGACCTTCTCTCATTAAATTTGATTCATTTTGCTTGGAAGGCGTTCGAACAATATAAACAATGGATTGTTTATTTTCAGAATTCGAGCCAGACATATTGGACGTTGATTTATGTGCATTATTCTCGAAAGTCACACTGTTAAACACATCATCTTTTGTCAAACTCTCCATATTTAACTTTGAAATATGGCTGTTAGGTGGTGTTCTACATGCCGACATCGAACGGGGAGGGGTTTTTTTTAATGAAGATTTTGATCCTGGTCTTGATAAAGATTTCGATCGATTTTTTCCTTGAGATAAAAGACTCGACATTTTATTAATGTTGCTTCCATCTTCTACTCGAGAAGAGCTTCGAACATTATAAGTCTGTTGTGTTTTTTGTTTATTCAAAGAATCGTTTTCCCCAAATAAATCATCTTCTGTGTCCATAATTTTTGTAGTTTTAGATCTACTACTAGAGGCTTTTGACAATGATTTGGCCGACATGGTTGGTATAACAAAAGAACTGCTTTTTCCTGTTTTCTTTTCACTGGACCCTCGCTTTTTTATAGTCTTAAAAGGAGCTTTAGACGGACAAAAACTTGGGCTACGTCTTACTGGTTTAGAAAGATACCCTTTTTCAAATTCAATTTGGGAGAGTAAATATGTAGAGCCTTTAGGTTGGAATACCATAACTTGTGTACATTTATCTCCTTTCTTTTTACAAGCACTTTTTTTTATTTCTTCTTCACACTCATTTGTCTCCTCATCTTCACTCTCATCTTTCTCCTCTTCTGCACATGGATCTTTCTCCTCTTTTGCACATGGATCTTTCTCCTTTTCTTCACATTCATCTTGTGATTTTTCACCATTTTCTTCATCACAATTAGCCTCCTCCTCTGGGGAAGCTCCTTCATCGTCTCCACATTCTCCGCTTTCACCTGATAACGTAACTTGGTCTCCACAACTGAAATCGTCAATATCCATCGAGTCACCACCATCCATGGCACATTCATTTGGACTTTTCGAACAAACATTAGCTTTGCTTTTCCCTTGTTTCTTCGCTTTGCACCTTTCCTTTTTGACTTGAGTACAACATTCTTCTACTGCAGAGAGTGTCTCTAGATTATTACCTGAAAACCCCAAACAGATAAAAGTTATTTTATGTTACAAAATCAGTTTAAAAACAGTAGAAAATTTGGCTAGATAATGATTACTTTGAATCTACATCAGGTATACTTTTCTTTTCTCTAAGTCTGACTTGGATGGTTTGTAAATTGAATTTGTTCCGATTCTAATAGCTTTAGTTATAAATAATTACACAAAATTGATATAACTTATGCTTCAAATGCGGCCACACAAGTCAACAAAAATTGCTTTATATTCAACTACTTGTACATTCATAGTTTTTTTTTTATACAAATCTGTTTCTACGTAGTACTGTTTTTTAAGAAAAAGTAGAAACATAGGCTTGTTAATAAGATGCACTTAATATAACATTTATCTTTATTATTATTGAATAATTCTTAAAATGTTAGCCATTTAAGTAATTAATCTACACGTTGTTTAACAAATCGTTAAAATACAATTTGTAAGTATGTAATTTAAGTGAAATATTATTAAGTCGTATAATTTTAATAAAGGTTTATTATTTCAGAAGTAATCTACACTTTAAAGCAATGTTTTTAAGTGTAGTGAAGTTCACTAAATGGGAGTATGTGTAAAGTTTGCCCATACATTTGACCAGCACGGATTTTGGTACTTTTTTTACTTATAATAATTAAATATAATTATAATACTTACACTCAAAAACTTTCTTTGAATATTTCTTTAGCTTTTGTAGTTTGTTGGCCAACTTATCAAGTCTGGCTTCAAAACAACTAAAATCTGTCTCTTCTTTCAATGGCTCTTGTATTTCCTTGGTCAGCACTAAGCTGATCATAGGTTTCGGTTTGAATATGGACGAGAGCATCTTGATAACCTAAAAATATATTTCAATCATATTTAATTAAATCAAATTATTATTAATTCGTTTTAACGTAAATATGTTTTTGCTTTGGGAGACAGAAGAAATGTCCGTCACGCATAAAACGACATAAAAAATGTGACGCTTTTAAATATCGTGCCAGGAAGTTTGGATTTAACAGGAGGTTGATTGGTTTTCACATCGGTATTAATTGTAATACTATATTTCGCCGATAGATGTTCTCAATTTTATATAAAATGATATCAGAGCTCCTAGAGGACCAAATAGTAATCAAAATGGATTAATGTTTTATTATTTCACAGCTTAAGATCCATCTACTATATCAATTAGAGAAATGTATACTGATTTTCTCCACTTCATGGAAAACTATTGGAATGTCAATATGTGGATTCAATGCCCAAAAACATGTCCATGATTTAATGTTTTTCCATGAAAACAATACTTTTTTTTTGTATTTTCTTCGCGTTCATGGGGGAGGATGCCCCCGCCCCTTCTGGCCTAGATTAAATTTTAGAATTTTGAGATTTATAATTTTTTTTTAAAAAAAGAAAAAGTAATAATTTTCTCTGTTGTAATGTTGTAAATGTTATCCTACTTACTTATCTTGCAAAAAATGTCTGTCTATCATCTGTCTGTGCAGACGCATGGAGCCTAAACTACTCGGATGATTTTGACGAAATTTGGCATACATGTTCAGAAAAATCATGCCCCGAGGCGAAGTAGAGAAATTAATTTCATTTTTAAGTTTTAGGTAGTATTCATACTACGGAAAGTTAAAAGTTTAATTTATATCAAATTATAATTATTATTAACAAAGAGAGACAGACAGAGAAAAATAGACTCCAGCGCCGGGACTTGAACCATGGGCCTCTATATTTCCAGTAAAGCGCTCTACCAACTGAACTACACTGGAGAATAATTTCCTCTGTCAATGGCAATAGAACTAGACCGAGAAGTATCGCTTATAATTATAAAGTATTTAGTACCTGTTCCTTGTGACCTTGTACAATCAATTAGAAATTTCATTTTTAAGTTTATAGATATAGAGGCCCGTGGTTCAAGTCCCGGCGCTGGAGCCTATTTTTCTCTCTCTGTCTCCCTTTGTTAATAATAATTATAATTTGATTTAAAAGAGATATTAATTTTAATTCAAAATTTGGGGGCTATCTATCAAAAAAAGACAATTTAATAGTTTTTTGTTATTATTTTGATAAATTTGTTAATTAGGTTTTTGAAGTTTAAATAAAAATATGGATGATAATGTTGTGCAAGACATTGAAGACTTGTTTGATAACACACCACCCGAAATTGCAAATATTGCAACATCATACAAGGAAAGTTTATTGCCCTCCTAATCAGGTACTAAAATCTTTAGTGAAATTTGTCTGCCGTTAGTAGATAAAATATTGTATGTAACTATGCAGCAAAGGAAACATTCCTGACTCGTTTAAAGATTACCTGCTTCGGTTACACCTCAGCAGGTAATTAACGTTTTCCTGCCTCGGCTTCGCCTCGCAGCAGTAAATTTGTTTAGCCTATCCTCGCCTTCGGCTCGAAACTAAAACTTAAAAAACTTGTCAGCAAAATTTCATTTTGCTGCCTAGTGACATAAATAACCATTTCTTGAAAATAGAATACATAAAGTAAACAACCATCTTTTAAACGCTGTTTAATTTTTAAATAAAATAAATCTGCCGCCTCAAATTTCTGTGTCAGCGGATAAAAATAACTGTGCTGCTCTGCCCGGTGTCGGCGTCGCAATGTACGCCCGGGCTTATTATATTTTGATTTAGGGCTCTCTTCCAGATAATTAGCAAAAAACCCCAAACATTTTCCTTTTGTCCCTAGAAAAGGAAGGTAAAAAAATGGGTAATCTTATAGAAAAGGGGAAAGGGGCCCCCTTTTTGTATAGGATATATACAGAAGAGTTTATATCCCTAAGTCTAACTACCTATTAAGACAAAGATATTCAGTCCAATATGCTTTGAGACAAAGGAATATCACACTTTTATATAAAAAAGTGTGTATCGGTTGTCCAAAAGTATATTATATTAAAAAAAGTGGGGGGCCATTTCTATAAAAGCGCCTAAAGGCAACATGTTTTCATGTTTTCTATTGTTCCTCTCACACAAATTTTTCAGTGTAAAAAGTCTGTTTTTATATTACCCATAATGTGCTTTTTGAGGGTCAATAGAAAAATATTATGGGTAATATAAAAACAGACTTTTTACACTGAAAAATTTGTGTGAGAGGAACAATAGAAAACATGTTGCCTTTAGGCGCTTTTATAGAAATGGCCCCCCACTTTTTTTTAATCTAATATACCTTCTGTCAACCGAATACACACTTTTTTTTAAGCAAAAGTGTGATATTCCTTTGTCCCAAAGCATATTGGACTGAATATCCCTTTGTCTTAATAGGTAGTTAGACTAAGGGATATAAACTCTTCTGTATAAAAAACAAAAAGGGGGGCCCTTTTCTATAAGAGTACCCCCTTTTCTATAAAAGTGCCCAAGTGGAAGGTAAACAGTAGAACATTTGGGTGAACTAAATCAATAAAAACAGAAATTTTTTCAAAATTAATTTTTTGGTTTACAATTTCGTTTGAATAGTCCAGTAATTTTAGGTTTTCTGGGCACTCTTTTACTTTGTTACTCACCCAAATGCATTTATTTATTTTTTATTTATTATTAAATCCAAGTGAACTATTCTTTTTGGTAAATATGTCGTATCTGACCCACTTTATTTTTTCTGTTCCAAAAAAAGTCGGAGCTTCAATTTTCAAATTGCACGATTGATTTTTTGATTAAAACTCGAAGTTCGATTCAAAATCGAGCTTCTCTTTCAAAACAGTTTTCACAACTATTTTGAAAACTATGAACTCCCAGACTAGTTGTATTAAGTTAGGTTAAGGTTATCATATCTATGCTTATCATATAATGCACATTAGTGCGCATGTCTCAATTCTGCTTTCAATTCAATATCCGCTTCCATGCTATTTTTTCAACACAATTCCATCAAAAAAACAAACATTTGCTGTTGTGACCCTGAACTCAAAACGTTTTGAAATTGCCGTTTCCATGGGGGTTTTGAATACCAAAACCTTGAATACCAAAAGACATGGAAACGTAGTAATTATACAAGTTTACCTTTAACTTTGTTTCTGCAAACTTATTTCAATCCAATTTGTAGATATCGCGGTCTTGTTAAACAGGAAAGGCCTTGGATTTAAATTAACAAATATGACTTGACTAGGAAAATCTTGTCTTGAAAATTTACAGTTTTTAAATATAAATTTTACATTGTATCTTGTTTTACTGACAAAGTAAACATTAAAGTTGTCAAATGTCAATGTTGAATTTGCGCTTCTAATTTACTTGGTTACACACCCTATTTATAGTTTACTGAACCTCTTAAGCAGACCGCACACGTTCAATATATTGACCAATGTAGGGTAATATTTAGCAATAAACAATATATTGATCATGTGCAGAGTAGATTGAGTAGATTGAAGTTCATTTCCGATATTGAACAAAATTTAATTTTTTAAATTTATATTGATCAGTATGGGGATGATATTGATCAATATATTGACCGTGTGCGAGTGCGGTCGTACTTCAATACATTGTTCAATATTCAGGTGAGTTTGGTATCAAGTATATTTATCTAAGTAATATTTTCGCTTTTATTAAATTCTAGTTTGTTTTAATTTCAAATTTCAAGTTATATTTCATTTTAAACATTAAAATAAATTAAAATATACAGAATTTTAAATTTAATTTGAAAAAATAAAAATTAAAGAGGTTGATGATGAACAAGCTAAATAGGACAATGGCGGCCATTCAAAAGTTTGTTTCAGCTGTAACTTTTGATCCATTAATTACAATGACGTAACACAGACGCCTTCACATTTCACATGCAGTCAAACCCCAGTGAAACTTGAAAAAGGTGTCTTGCCCAATCCGTTTCTAAAACATTACATTTTTAAGATATTTTTTCGGGGGGAGGAAGACGAATTTTCTCACCAAATACATGACGTATTCCTTACAAACCGTATGTTTATTGTTTTGTCAAAGAATCACTATGATTTATGATGTTTTTTTACTGGTCTTATATTACTTTGCTTTGTAAGTTTCATCGCACATTTCCGTTTCCCCAATTTTGAACCACTTACCGTGATTCAATCTTCCCCAAATTTTGCACATATAAACAACTGTGGTGAAGAATACAGAAACCAAAAAAAAAAAAAAAAAAAAAAAAAAAAAAAAATGACGTCAAATTTATTTGCTTTTTAAGTTTCATCGCACACCTATTACCCCAATTTTGAACCACTTATAATCATTCAATCTTTCCCAAATGTTGCACATAGATACAACTAAGGTGAAGAATACAGAAACCAAAAAAAAAAAAAAAAAAAAAAAAGTTGAAAATAAGACAAGTTTTGAAAAAATGGCATTTTTATATTAATTATTTTTATTTTTCGTTGATTTGTGAAAAAACAATAGAAGGGGGACATGATAAACACTATGTTCAAAGACACACAATGCAAACATTAATTGTTTTAAAACCTAAACCAACATATATTTGTACTCAATGTCGTCCTCCTCCCATATGATGCATTTCTGTTAAAAAAAATGCTAACACTAGTTTTTGAGGAATTTAATATAATATAATAACATAGCAAAGTTTCAAATACTTGTGTTAGGTACTTTCGGAAATGAGGAGCGTTACGCGTTACAGACAGATAGACGGACGTACTGACGGACAGACAAATCAGACAAGTGGAGGAATGTATAAGGGCCCTCGTTTTTTGCTAAGGACCCTAGAGAATGTGAACTTAAATATTACGAGGGCTGGAAGGTTTAAATTCAGGTTGGCATAAAGGCGAGAATGTTCGGTTCGAAAACAATTTTTCTCGCTTCATGTTACTACAGCCATAGATTATTTAGAAGCGATTCTGTTTATGGTTTCGTTGGTGAAACTAAAAAAAAAAGAAATCCTTATAGTTTCGTTCCTGTGTCTGTCTGTCACTCTGTACGGTTCCAATAACTTTTGAATTAAAAGAGATAAAACCATGAAACTTCCCAGCATTAAAGATCGTTTTGACGAGCACACAGGAAAAATGTAGCGAACTCAAAAATGATCAGCTGTTCAAATCCAAAATGGCGGATAATTCACGTTACGCGATTTTTTTTTTTTTAATTTTAAGTAGGGAATTAAATGAAAGGTATATTCAAGAGTAGATTACAAAAATATATAACACTTGTGAAAAGTGTTTAATTTTACTTGCCATTTTGTCAAAAAAAAAAAAAATAAAAAAAAAAAATAAAATAAAAATTTTGCGTCCCCCCTTAAAACCCCCCCTTAAAACTATATTTCTGCTTTTACTAAAAAATATGCAAAATGTGCGGTCTGCTGGACCATAGAAAAAATAAGAATAGCAATTTGATCTGATTAACTGGGAATCCAAAATGGCGGCTAATTATTGTCACGGGGATTTTTTTTTTTAAATTCTGAGTGTTAAAGTCTGACAAAAATATATAACACTTGTGAAAAGTGTTTTAATTTTTCATGTAATTTTGCCAAAAAACATCAAAATTTTGCTTTCCCTCAACTCTTATACTAATTTTACGTTCACAATACCATCGAAACCCTTTTTACGTGAGACTTCACGCACAACCATTTATTTTTAGTGAGCATCTAGTGGACAAGAGGAACCTACAAAATGTCATGATCAAGCTCCAGGGGCAGTGGGGCACGTGCCCCCCCCCCCTGGGTGTGCCACTGTCCAGGGGTATCATGATGAGTCAGCAAGGTATTTGTATTTTATAATATTCAGTTTGAATTTGCATCCATGAATATAGATTAAGAACTGCGTATTTATTATTTAAGAACTGCGCATTTATTATTTATGAACTGAGTATGCTGAAATTTATACCCCTATTTTAAGAACGGAAGTAATACCTAGATTTCCTGTCTGCCAACTTGCCGTATCCTTCTTGAAGTGGATTTAACTGGAAACTAAAATATTATTTATTATACTTTAAATAATTTTAAAAAGGAGAGCTGCTGAGGCTAAAAGCCGATTTGCTGATGAAACATGTAACTCTTCAATAAATTACCAATCAATTCATAATAGGAAGGAATATAACCACACAATTTTTAATTAATAGTCAATGTCAAAATATTAAATTTTCAAGATAGAATAGATCTTCCTTCCATCCTCTCCTTGACTATAAATCACCTCGTTTTCAATTTAGCCCATTTCCGTGGAAGTGAGCAGGGAAGTGGCCATGAAATGAAGCAGCATGAGTATGTAAATAGGTTACTTGCTCTGCCCATGCTCCTGCAACTCTGCCTGTTGCTCCCGTCGTGGCAGTTTTTTGTACAGAAGTCAAAGAACAGGTAGCGCAAGTGACAGGGATTGTTTACAGTTTACACGCTGCTCTTCTACTTACTTGCCTAAACCAATTTTAGCAAATATTTAAAAAAATGTCTTGAATGCGTTGAAATGTGCAGCAATTATAACTCTTTATAAGGCAAGCATTCACAGTAAATTTAGTTTTCATATCTGCCTATATATTTATAGACGTTTTATATCTGAAAATATAGGCGTTTGAAAGTTTAGCGCAAAAAAAATTTCGGCAATATCCACCAATAAAGTATCGATAGAAACTGTTTAACATTAAGGGCAAAATTCAATGTACTAAGTTCGCACGGGGAAGAAATGGTAGCGGGTCTGGTGGGCGTGCGACGCGAGCGCATGACAAATCCCAAGATAAAAGGAAAGGGTATTACTCATAATTCATACGAACTTCATGAATGATGCCAGGACGTAAGTCGTCTTAGCTTTAATTGGGGTCCATCTTCCCCGAGCTCTCTCTTTACATTCAACTAAGTAAGATTAATTCCCTTAATCGGAGCTTGTTACAAACAACACAATGGGGAACGACGTAGCATAAGCACATAACAAATGACATCTCTCTGGGTTTTAAGCATAAAGTCTTAAAACTAGGGCGATGGCTCTAATTCACAGGGCTAGAATAACACATACATGTAGTAAGAAACATTAACATCCTGCTAGGAAACAACCAAGAGAGTTAAATAACAATAAAGGGGGGGGGGAACCTGAGGGGTTTACAAAACTATTACCTTATTACAAAACTATGGGTACACAGTACACAGTTTCCTAACCATAAATACGTGACGGTCTACGCCTCTACGTTCTAACACTCCATCTGACGGTCTGATGTCTCGCATTGTCTGTCTGGCTCTTTGAATGCAGGGCCATGAAACCCCCTTTTAGGTTTCTGTCTGTCTGTCTGTCCGTTGCTTGTTTCAATTCATAAACTACTATAGCTAGGAACTTGAAATTCGGCACACAGGTGCATCTCGGCAATTGAGACAACTGGAGACATTTTGGATTTGTCACACTTAATATTTTCAAGATGGCCCAATATGGTGGTGACTAAAAAAAAAGTTTTTAGTCACCATGACATGTTATATTATCAATTTAAAGGTCTTAAAATGAAGAAAAAGAATATGCAACTATTAAAATTTCACACGTAATATTTTTAAGATGGCGGGCGACTAAAAAAAGTTTTTAGTAACTAAGACATGTTATAGATCAACTCAAAGGTCTTGAAGTGTAGAAAAAGAATATGCAATTATTAAAATTTTCAATATGGCGGGTAACTAAACATTGTTTTTGTTACCACAACATGTTATACATCAATTTAAAGGTCTTTAAGAGTAGAAAAAGAATATTAATATTAAAATTAGTGAAATTATATTACAATTAATAATTTTAACTTTAATGTACAGAAACCGGCGATTATCGCCCCACGTACTTATACTCTAAGGGGCAACTGTCTCAATGCCATGAAGTTCATTTCCAGTGGTACATTGCTGCACAGTGGTTATCTTCAACCCGTTCTTTAAGGAATCGTACTCTGCTCATGCAGGCACGAGCAAGTTCCAAGGGTGTTGCGTGTGTCAGTGTTTGGTGTCCAGGTGCACGGTGGCTCGGTGCAGTGTGGATATGGTGTGCACGGGATGCACAATCTCGTGGTTCCGTATAGATTTCCAAGGCTTTGAAATTCGACTACACCAATACGTCGCTGAAGTTGAATTTTCTTCGACGTCCTTCATTATCCCAGCTAGAATGGAAAGCAGGTAAGGAAAATGTAAATACTCACAGCACTTGATGCTGCAGAAGAAGTATTTTGAATAGTGGAAGTGGCTGAATGTAAACGAGGCTTTAGAAATCAGTGCAAGATTTAAAAATACTTACAATTTCAAAATAAAGCTAATTTGTCTTATGTAAGTTTATTTGTAATTAAAGGTTTACCAATGTTATATTACACAGGTTTTCTCAATTAGAGTAATAGAGACAAGTTCGTATCGTGTTTTGTAGAGCGTAAAATCCAAAGTATTGTTAGTAACGTCTAATGGTTACATGTAACATCTTTACGGAAGTTCTTGATTACAATGAATAAATTATAAATTTTATTCTGCGCCTTTTTATCGTCCAGTCAAGGATATTTTTATAAATCCGAGCTAATGACTGTAATACTAAATAATAAAATACTCAATAACACAATGATAAAAGACAAAATATATTCCACACTTCTCCTACATTTGTATATATTATACAGTACGTATGTATTTGCTTTGTGGGACTTTAATAGAATATTAATTACTAGCTGGTTGTCCGTACTCCGCTACTGAGTTATTTATTTTAATTTATTTTGATGTTTTATAAATTATAGTCAATAAAAATGTAAGTTATTTTACTAAACGAGAATATCTAGAATCCTGTATCCCTCTCTTCTTATTCGTATACCCCCTCTTTTTGGATAATACAATTAGCTAAAATCCTTTATTAGTAATTGACTCCGACAAACATAGAGAACAATTTTAAAAGTTCCAACTGAGCAGATATTTTATTGATTTAGACTTAAGTTACCGGTGCGTTAAGATCTCGCTAACCGCTAGACCAGTGGTTGCCAAAGGCTAATTTGTCGTGTATCCCCAATAATAGGCCAGTACAAATAAGCAAAAAAGGGGGGGGGGGGAAATTAAATACTAAACTTTCTTTACACCATCGTTTAGAAGGGGTTTAGGGAAGCATTTTCCATATTATCATATCGAGTGCCACCGCTTGCTTCCCCCACCACCCCCTATTGAAGACCCAAATTTGGCCTATTCACTGTAACGCCAATATCTTCGGAACAAAGAGTGATAACGATGTGCGGTGTTTTTTAAAGTCTTCTATACACTGTCCTCTTTAATTTGATACCCATATCAATATGCTTTTCGCAGTCAAAGTGTACCAAAAGTTATAAAATATGGTAAAAAAACGACATTTCTTTTTTCTACTCTGAACAATTTTGATAATAACTTTTTTCCACGGGGTCGGCACTAAAAATGTGGTGAAATAAAACGTGTAGATTATTTTATTACCTTTAATTCGATGTATAATATGTCATAGCAACTCTAATGCAAGAGGGGGAAAAAAGCCGAAATAGCGGATGCGTGTAGTATGGAAAGCTGCTAATAGTGTTGACTGTGAACTCAATTTAGTCCAGGAAAATAAGAAATAATAGGGTAAATAATTTATAAAGTATTGAAACTTTGCGAAAAAACTCTTAAGGGTGTAGTAGTAAGAAACAGTAAAGTTCCCACCTCTTGAGGGCAGGGGGGGGGGGGGGGGGGTGAAGTGGCCCCCTCCCTCCTCCATAAAATCTAAAAAAATTATTTTTTTAACCTTTTCTCGCAAAACAGTTTATTTTTTGAAGAGAAATGTTTTTGACAAAAATATTTTCCCATAATTCTGCTTAAAAAAGGTCCTATGCATGTTTAAAGTGAGACAAACCGAGATATTGTAGTTGGAAAAAGATAAAAAATTGTAAACCGCATTTCTGCGAACCAACATATCTTAAAAACTACTCTTCCGATTTTAATGAAATTTAAATCGTAGGTCACCCCATTAGGCAATTGATGGCCCCACATAAGTTTCAACCTTATTTACACCTATATCTTCAAAAGTACAAAAATTTTAAACTTTGCACATCAACATTCTTTTAACTGTGATACTTTTGTGTGTAATTAAGTTTGTACATAAGTGCCTATATCTATATTAATTTGAATATTTTTCCGTTCTTGTTATTGTTACTAACTTGTTTTTTCTACGCCTACAGCAACTTCTAATTGCTGTAAATTGTATTATTTATCTCTCCGTCATTTTTGTTATCGATGTGTATGGTCCAACTTAAACCACTTTTAAATTTTATTGTGACCTTTAACCGCATGTAGTACTAACTGTGAAGCATGCTGTAATTTGATAAAAAAAAAAAAAGACACAGACACTGACACTTACACTGACGCTGACACTAACACTGACACTGACCACACCACAACCACAACTACAACCTCAACCACAACCATAACCACAACCACAACCACAACCATCACCACAATCACAACCATCACCACAACCACAACCACAACAAATACCACAACCACAAAAAATACCACAACCACAACTACAACAAATACCACAACCACAACCAATACAAATACCACAACCACAACCAATACAAATACCACAACCACAACAAATTTAGGTCGTAAGGGTAAGACCTATAGGTCCTAGGACCTAAGACCTATACAAATACCACAACCACAACCACAACAAATAACACAAATACAACAAATACCACACCACAACCACAACCATAACCACAACCACAACCACAACCATAACCACAACCACAACCATAACCACAACAAATACCACAACCACAACAATTACCACAACCACAACAAATACTACAACCACAACTATCACCACAACCACAACAAATACAACACCACAACCACAACCATCACCACAACCAGAACCATCACCACAACCACAACCATCACCACATCTACAACCATCACACAACTATCACCACAACTACATCAAATACCACAACCACAACAAATACCACATCTACAACCATCACACAACTATCACCACAACTACATCAAATACCACAACCACAACAAATACCACAACCACAACTACAACAAATACCACAACCACCACAAATACCACAATCACAACCACAAACTAATTCCACAACCACACAACTACAACAAATACCACAACAACAAATACAACCACATCCACAACAAATACCACACCACAACCATAACCACAACCACAACCATAACCACAACAAATACCACAACCACAACAAATACCACAACCACAACCACAACAAATACAACACCACAACCACGACCATCACCACAACCACAACCATCACCCCATCCACAACCACAACAAATACAACACCACCACCACAACCATCACCACAACTAAAACCATCACACAACTATCACCACAACTACATCAAATACCACAACCACAACAAATACCACAACCACAACAAATACCACAACCACAACAAATACCACAACCACAAATACAGCAAATACCACAACCACAACAAATACCTCAACCACAACAAATACCACAACCACAACAAATACCACAACCCCAACAAATACCACAACCACAACAAATACCTCAACCACAACTACAGCAAATACCACAACAACAATAAATACCACAACGCAACCATCACCACCTCTACAACCATCACACAACTATCACCACAACTACATCAAATACGACAACCGCAACAAATACCACAACCACAACAAATACAACACCACAACCACAACCATCACCACAACCACAACCATCACCACATCCACAACCACAAAAAATACAACACCACAACTACATCCATCACACAACTATCACCACAACTACATCAAATAACACAACCACAACAAATGCTACAACCACAACTACAACAAATACCACAACCACAACTACAACAAAGGCCACAACAACAACAAATACCACAACCACAACAAATACCGTAAATAAATAAATAAATATAGGTCCTTGGACCTAAGACCTATAGGTCCTAGGACCTAAGACCTATACAAATACCACAACCACAACCAAAACAAATACCACAACTACAACAAATATTACACCACAACCACAACCACAACCATAACAATTACCACAACCATAACAATTACCACAACTACAACAAATACCACAACCACAACAAATACCACAACCACAACAAATACCACAACCACAACTATCACCACAACCACAACTATTACCACAACCACAACCACAACCGCAACCACAACAAATACCACAACCCCAACAAATACCACAACCACAACAAATACATCAAATTGCATAACACCAACAAATACCACAACCACAACCACCACAAATACCACAACCCCAACAAATCCCAAAACCACAACAAATACCACAACCCCAACAAATACCACAACCACAACAAATACCACAACCACAACTACAGCAAATACCACATCAACAACAAATACTACAACCACAACCATCACCACATCTACAACCATCACACAACTATCACCACAACTACATCAAATACCACTACCACAACAAATACCACAACCACAACTACAACAAATACCACAACCACAACAAATACCACAACCCCAACAAATACCACAACCACAACAAATACCATCAACCACAACAAATACCACAACCACAACAAATACCACAACCACAAATACAACAAATACCACAACCACAACTACAACAAATACCACAACCACAACAAATACCACAACCACAACCACAACAAATACCACAACCACAACCACAACAACAACCACAACCACTACCACACTACAACCATCACCACATCCACAACCACAACAAATACAACACCACAACCACAACAATCACCACAACTACATCCATCACACAACTATCACCACAACTACATCAAATAACACAACCACAACAAATGCTACAACCACAACTACAACAAATACCACAACCACAACTACAACAAAGACCACAACAACAACAAATACCACAACCACAACAAATACCGTAAATAAATAAATAAATATAGGTCCTTGGACCTAAGACCTATAGGTCCTAGGACCTAAGACCTATAGGTCCTAGGACCTAAGACCTATACAAATACCACAACCACATCCAAAACAAATACCACAACCACAACAAATATTACACCACAACCACAACCACAACCATAACAATTACCACAACCATAACAATTACCACAACCACAACAAATACCACAACCACAACAAATACCACAACCACAACAAATACCACAACCACAACTATCACCACAACCACAACTATTACCACAACCACACCACAATCACAACCACAACCACAACCACAACAAATACTACAACCCCAACAAATAACACAACCACAACAAATACATCAAATTGCATAACACCAACAAATACCACAACCACAACCACCACAAATACCACAACCCCAACAAATCCCAAAACCACAACAAATACCACAACCCCAACAAATACCACAACCACAACAAATACCACAACCACAACTACAGCAAATACCACATCAACAACAAATACTACAACCACAACCATCACCACATCTACAACCATCACACAACTATCACCACAACTACATCAAATACCACTACCACAACAAATACCACAACCACAACTACAACAAATACCACAACCACAACTACAACAAATACCACAACCACAACAAATACCACAACCCCAACAAATACCACAACCACAACAAATACCACAAACACAACAAATACCACAACCACAACAAATACCACAACCACAACCACAACAAATACCACAACCACAACTACAACAAATACCACAACCACAACAAATACCACAACCACAACAAATACCACAACCACAACCACAACAAATACCACAACCACAACCACAACAACAACCACAACAACAACCACAACCACTACCACACTACAACCATCACCACAACCACAACAACAACCACAAGCACTACCACAACCACAGGCCTAGGACCTAGGACCTAGGACCTTGGACCTAGGACCTAAGACCTAGGACCTAGGACCTATTGGTCCTAAGACCTAGGACCGAGGACCTAGGTCCTAGGACCTAGGACTTATGACTAAATATGAGCATCTAAGGGCTAAACTTATTCGTGAACTAATTCTACAAAGGAGAGAGAGGCTTCTAGCTATTGGCGAGCTGCTGAAGGGCTTCAAGGAGAGTCTTGAATCTCTCTCTACCAACTCGATTTTGACAGCTTGTAAGCGTTTCTTCCTCATAAAAAAAAAATAAATAAAAAAATAAAAAAATAATTAATAGAAATAAAGAAATAATAAAAATAATAATAAAATTATTAAGAAATACGGAAATATAATTGAATTATGAAATAAATCTTGACAGAAAGATATATATTGTAATTTTATCAATCATGTATTGGTATGTAAATCAATTAATAAAGCAAATCTAGAGTTTGTGAAATCCTGTAATCAAAATAATTGGAAGAAGGTAGAAATAAAGTCCCTCACTTAAGAGTTACTTAGTGAGGAAAAGGAAAATAAAATTACCTAGGACCTATAGGTCTAAGGTCCTATATTACCTAGGACCTATAGGTCTAAGGTCCTATATTACCTAGGACCTATAGGTCTAAGGTCCTATATTACCTAGGACCTATAGGTCTAAGGTCCTATATTACCTAGGACCTATAGGTCTAAGGTCCTATATTACCTAGGACCTATAGGTCTAAGGTCCTATATTACCTAGGACCTATAGGTCTAAGGTCCTATATTACCTAGGACCTATAGGTCTAAGGTCCTATATTACCTAGGACCTATAGGTCTAAGGTCCTATATTACCTAGGACCTATAGGTCTAAGGTCCTATATTACCTAGGACCTATAGGTCTAAGGTCCTATATTACCTAGGACCTATAGGTCTAAGGTCCTATATTATCTACGACCTATAGGTCTAAGGTCCTATATTACCTAGGACCTATAGGTCTAAGGTCCTATATTACCTAGGACCTATAGGTCTAAGGTCCTATATTACCTAGGACCTATAGGACCTAAAGGACCTAGGACCTTTAAGACCTATAGGACTTATAGGACCTAGGTAATATAGGACCTTAGACCTATAGGTCCTAGGTAATATAGGACCTTAGACCTATAGGTCCTAGGTAATTTTATTTTTCTTTTCCTTACTAAGTAACTCAAGTGAGGGTACTAAGTAACTCAAGTGAGTGACGACATGATGACGAAGTCGACGAAATAATGACGAAAGGATGACGACATTATGACGAAATGATGACGACCGACAAACGACTGACGACGACGACAGACGTCATTATGACGACATTATGCCGAAATTATGACGACGTCAACGACATGACGACACGACGACATTATGACGACACGACGAGGACATGATGACGACATCATCATGGCGATGGACGACACGATGACGACGACGACATTATGACGTCGACGACATAATGACAACATTATGACACAATATGACGACATTATGACGACGTCGACCACATTATGCCGACATGATGACAAAATGATGACGACCGACGACGACACATGACGACGTCATTATGACGACATTATGTCGTCAATATGACGTCACTATGGCGACATTATGATATATCACTATGACGACAATTATGATGACATTATACAGACATTATGACTTTGACGACATGATGATGACGATGGCGATATAACCGACGATATAATCGACGTCGTCATAATTTCGTCATAATGTCGGCATAATGTCGTAATAATGACGTCCGTCGTCGTAGTCAGTCGTCGTTGTTATTTCGTCATCATGTCGTCATCGTGTCTTCATTATGTCGTCGACGACGTCATAATGTCGTCATTATGTCTTCGACGTCATCATGTCGTCGTCGTCCGTATCGTCGTCATAATGTCCTCTTCGTGTCGTCATCGTGTCATCATCGTGTCGTCTTTACGGCGTCATCGTATCGTCATCATGTCGGCATCGTGTCATCATGTCGGCATCGTGCCGTCATCATGTTTTCGTGTCGTCGTCCTAAATTACCTAGGACCTATAGGTCTAAGGTCCTATATTACCTAGGACCTATAGGTCTAAGGTCCTATATTACCTAGGACCTATAGGTCTAAGGTCCTATATTACCTAGAACCTATAGGTCTAAGGTCCTATATTACCTAGGACCTATAGGTCTAAGGTCCTATATTACCTAGGACCTATAGGTCTAAGGTCCTATATTACCTAGGACCTATAGGTCTAAGGTCCTATAATACCTAGGACCTATAGGTCTAAGGTCCTATATTACCGAGGACCTATAGGTCTAAGGTCCTATATTACCTAGGACCTATAGGTCTAAGGTCCTATATTACCTAGGACCTATAGGTCTAAGGTCCTATATTACCTACGACCTATAGGTCTAAGGTCCTATATTACCTACGACCTATAGGTCTAAGGTCCTATATTACCTAGGACCTAGAGAACCTAGGACCTAGGACCTATAGGACCTACAGGACCTAGTACCTATAGGACTTCTAGGACATATAGGTCCTAAGTCCTAGGACTAAAGACCTATAGGTCCTAGGTCCTAGGACCCTAAGACCTATAGGACCTAGGGCCTATAGGACCTATATGTCCTAGGACCAAGGACCTATAGGTCTTAGGACCTATATGTCCTAGGAGACCTATAGGTCCTATGACCTATAGGTCCTATGACCTATAGGTCCTAAGACCTATAGGTCCTTAGACCTATAGGTCCTAAGAGACCTATAGGTCCTAAGACCTATAGGTCCTAAGACCTATAGGTCCTAAGACCTATAGGTCCTAAGACCTATAGGTCCTAAGACCTATAGGTCCTAAGACCTATAGGTCCTAAGACCTATAGGTCCTAAGACCTATAGGTCCTAAGACCTATAGGTCCTAAGACCTATAGGTCCTAAGACCTATAGGTCCTAAGACCTAAAGGTCCTAAGACCTATAGGTCCTAAGAGACCTATAGGTCCTAAGACCTATAGGTCCTAAGAGACCTATAGGTCCTAAGACCTATAGGTCCCAAGACCTATAGGTCCCAAGACCTATAGGTCCTATAAGTCCTATAGGTCCTAAAGGTCCTAGGTCCTTTAGGTCCTATAGGTCCTAGGTAATATAGGACCTTAGACCTATAGGTCCTAGGTAATATAGGACCTTAGACCTATAGGTCCTAGGTAATATAGGACCTTAGACCTATAGGTCCTAGGTAATATAGGACCTTAGACCTATAGGTCCTAGGTAATTTTATTTTTCTTTTCCTTACTAAGTAACTCAAGTGAGGGTACTAAGTAACTCAAGTGAGTGACGACATGATGACGAAGTCGACGAAATAATGACGAAAGGATGACGACATTATGACGAAATGATGACGACCGACAAACGACTGACGACGACGACAGACGTCATTATGACGACATTATGCCGAAATTATGACGACGTCAACGACATGACGACACGACGACATTATGACGACACGACGAGGACATGATGACGACATCATCATGGCGATGGACGACACGATGACGACGACGACATTATGACGTCGACGACATAATGACAACATTATGACACAGTATGACGACATTATGACGACGTCGACCACATTATGCCGACATGATGACAAAATGATGACGACCGACGACGACACATGACGACGTCATTATGACGACATTATGATATATCACTATGACGACAATTATGATGACATTATACAGACATTATGACTTCGACGACATGATGATGACGATGGCGATATAACCGACGATATAATCGACGTCGTCATAATTTCGTCATAATGTCGGCATAATGTCGTAATAATGACGTCCGTCGTCGTAGTCAGTCGTCGTTGTTATTTCGTCATCATGTCGTCATCGTGTCTTCATTATGTCGTCGACGTCGTCATAATGTCGTCATTATGTCTTCGACGTCATCATGTCGTCGTCGTCCGTATCGTCGTCATAATGTCCTCTTCGTGTCGTAATCGTGTCATCATCGTGTCGTCTTTACGGCGTCATCGTATCGTCATCATGTCGGCATCGTGTCATCATGTCGGCATCGTGCCGTCATCATGTTTTCGTGTCGTCGTCATAATATCGTCATCATGTATTCGTATCGTCGTCATAATCTTGTCATCATGTCGTCGCTGGCATCATGTCATCATGTAGTCATCGTGTCGTCGTGTCGGCAAAATGTCGGCGACGTCGTCATAATGTCGTAAAAATGTCGTTGTCATAATGTCTTCGTCATAATGTCGTCGTCATGTGTCATCGTCTGTCGTCGTCATCGTTGGTCGCCATCATGTCGTCATCGTGTCGACATATTGTAGTCACCGTTGTCATGTCGCCATCGTGACGTGGTCATGACGTCATCAGGTCGGCATCATGGCGTTATAATGACGTCATCATGTCTTCGTCGTGTCGTCATCATCATGTCATCATCGTGTCGTCATCATGTCATCATCGTGTCGCCATCACGGCGTCATCGTGTCATCATCATTTCGTAGGCGTGTCGTGTCGTCATCATGTCTTTGTAGTCACAATCATGTCGTCGTCATTATGTAGTCGACGTCGTCATCATGTCGTCATAATGTTGTCGTCGTGTCGTCATCGTCAGCATCATGTCGTCGACGTCGTCATAATGTCGTCATCATATCGTCATAATGTCGACATCATATCGTCGTCGTGTCGCCATTATCATCATCATGTCGTCGAAGTCGTCATGATGTCGTCATAATGTTGTTATGTCAGCATAATGTCACCATAATGTTGTCATAATGTTATCATGTCGTCATCATGTCATTATAGTTTCGTCATGTCGTCATCATGACGTCATAATGTCATCATAATGTCGTCGTCCGTCGTCATCGGCAGTAGTCACCATGTCGTCGCTGGCATCATGTAGTCATCATGTCGATGGTGTTGCGCCAAAAGGGCCAATCTGCATTTTGTATTTGAATTCTAAATGAAAAATTGATATTAGAATGCCTTATTTATTTTTTTAATCATTTAAAATATACTTGGATACCTAATTAATAAGTAAAAATAGCCAAATTTATTTTATTAATTATAAATAAAAACACAAACGTGATATTAGTTGCAGATTGGCCCTTGTGGATTTTTTTCAGATTGACCCTTTTGGCGCAACACCATCGATGTAGTCATCGTGTCGTCAATGTCGTCATAGGGACGGCATAATGACGGCATAATGTCGTCCTAATGTCGTCATAATGACATCATAATGCCGTCATAATGACGTCATTATGTGACATGATGACGACATTATGTTCGTCATCATGTCGACGATGACAATGACGACATTATCGACACGACGACGACATGATGACGATATCATCATGTCGATGGACGACACGATGACGACGATGACATGATGACGTCGATGACATGATGACGACATGTTGACGAACATTATGTTGTCATAATGTCGTCGACATAATGACGACACGATGACGACATAATGACACATTATGACGACGACGTCGACGACATTATACCGAAAACGACGATTGGGACAACGACGTCACTATGACGACATTAGGACGTCACTATGACGACATTATGCCGTCATTATGACGACAATATGCCGTCACTATGACGACATTATGCCGTCACTATGACGACATTATGCCGTAACTATGACGACATTATGCCGTAACTATGACGACATTATGCCGTCACTATGACGACATTAGGACGTCACTATGACGACATTAGGATTTAACTATGACGACATTAGGACGTCACTATGACGACACTATGACGACATTATGCCGTCACTATAACGACATTATGCCGTCACTATGACGACATTATGCCGTCACTATGACGACATTATGACGACATTAGGACGTCACTATGACGACACTATGCCGTCACAATGACGACAATATGCAGTCACTATGACGACAATATGCAGTCACTATGACGACATTAGGATTTAACTATGACGACATTAGGACGTCACTATGACGACACTATGACGACATTATTACGTCACTATGACGACATTATTACGTCACTATGACGACATTATTACGTCACTATGACGACATTATGACGTCACTATGCCGACATTATTACGTCACTATGACGACATTATTACGTCACTATGACGACATTATTACGCCACTATGACGACATTATTACGTCACTATGACGACATTATTACGTCACTATGACGACATTATACCGACAATATGACGACTTCGACGACATGGTGACGATGGCGATACGTCGACGATATGATGACGACATTAGGACGATATGATGACCACATTATGACGACGTCGACGACAAGATGCTGACGATGACGACACGACGACGACATGATGACGACGCCATGATGCCGTGGCCGGCATAATGACGACATGACGCCGAAACTATGAAGACATGATGACGACATCATCATGTCGATGGACAACACGATGACTACATGATGCCAGCGACGACATGGTTGTGACTGCCGATGACGACGGACGACAACATTATGACGTCATGATGACGAAGTCGACGACATTATGCCGACTTGATGACGACACGTCGTGACGACATGGTGACGACACGTCGTGACTACATGATGACGACGTCGACGACATTATGCCGACACGACGGCACGATGACATGATGCCGGCAACGACGTGATGATGATGGCGACACTACGACGACATGACGATGACGATGACGACACGACGAGGAAATTATAGCGAAATGATGACGACATTATTATAACGTCGACGACACGATGATGACGACGACGACACGACGACATGATGACGACACGACGACGACATGATGCCGACATTATGACGCAGATGACGACATGATGACGCCATGACGCCGACACTATGACGACATCATCATGTCGATGGACGACACGATGACGACGACGACATGTTGACGAACATTATGTTGTCATAATGTCGTCATCCGTCAACATCGTCGGTCGTCGCTGGCATCATGTTAGTCATCATGCAGTTAGTCATCGTGTCGTCCATCGACATGATGATGTCGTCATCATGTCATCATAGTTTGGGCGTCATATCGTCATCTGTCGTCATTATGCCGTCGACGGCATCATGGCGTCGTCATCATATCGGCATCGTGCCGTCATCATGTTTTCGTATCGTCGTCATAATCTTGTCATCATGTCATCATGTCGCCGCTGGCATCATGTCATCATGTAGTCATCGTGTCAGCATAATGTCGTCGACGTCGCCATCATGTCGTCATAATGTCATCGTCCGTCATCGTCATTGTTGGTCGCCATATGTCGTCATCGTGTCGACATATTGTAGCCGGCGTCGTCATGTCGCCATCGTGGCGTTATAATGACGTCATTATGTCCTTTCGTGTCGTAATCGTCATCATCATGTCACCATCGTGTCGTCATCACGGCGTCATCGTGTCGTCATTATAGCGGTGTAGGCGCCATCATGTCGTCGTCGTCATCATGTCGTTGACGTCGTAATAATGTTGTCGTCATAATGTCGTCGTGTCGCCATCGTCTTCATCATGTCGTCGAAGTCGTCATCATGTCGTCGAAGTCGTTATAATGTCGGTATAATGTCATAATAATGTCGTCATAGTGACGTCATAATGTCGTCATAGTGACGGCATAATGTCGTCATAGTGACGGCATAATGTCGTCATAGTGACGGCATTTTGTCGTCATAGTGACGTCCTAATGTCGTCATAGTGACGTCCTAATGTCGTCATAGTGACGTCGTTGTCCCAATCGTCGTCGTCGGTATAATGTCGTCGACTCTTCTTATGCTCTTCTTATGCTCTCTGTCGTGTGGTATTTGTTGTAGTTGTGGTTGTGGTATTTGTTGTGGCTGTGGTATTTGATGTAGTTGTGGTGATAGTTGTGTGATGGTTGTAGTTGTGGTGATGGTTGTGGTTGTGGTGTTGTATTTGTTGTGGTTGTGGATGTGGTGATGGTTGTGGTTGTGGTGTTGTATTTGTTGTGGTTGTGGATGTGGTGATGGTTGTGGTTATGGTTGTGGTTGTGGTATTTGTTGTGGTTGTGGATGTGGTGATGGTTGTGGTTGTGGTGTTGTATTTGTTGTGGTTGTGGATGTGGTGATGGTTGTGGTTGTGGTGATGGTTGTGGTTGTGGTGTTGTATTTGTTGTGGTTGTGGTTGTGGTATTTGTTGGGGTTGTGGTATTTGTTGTGGTTATGGTTGTGGTTGTGGTTATGGTTGTGGTGTGGTATTTGTTGTGGTTGTGGATGTGGTTGTGGTATTTGTGGTTGTGGTATTTGTTGTTGTGGTATTTGTTGTAGTTGTGGTGTTGTGGAATTAGTTGTGGTTGTGGTTGTGGTATTTGTTGTGGTTGTGATTGTGGTATTTGTATTGGTTGTGGTTGTGCTATTTGTTGTTGCTGTGGTATTTGTTGTAGTTGTGGTGATAGTCGTGTGATGGTTGTGGTTGTGGTGTTGTATTTGTTGTGTTGTGGTTGTGGTATTTGTTGTGGCTGTGGTATTTGTTGTGGTTGTGGTATTTGTTGTGGTTATGGTTGTGGTTGTGGTTATGGTTGTGGTGTGGTATTTGTTGTGGTTGTGGATGTGGTTGTGGTATTTGTTGTTGTGGTATTTGTTGTAGTTGTGGTTGTGGTATTTTTTGTGGTTGTGGTATTTGTTGTGGTTGTGGTTGTGGTGATGGTTGTGATTGTGGTGATGGTTGTGGTTGTGGTTATGGTTGTGGTTGAGGTTGTAGTTGTGGTTGTGGTGTGGTCAGTGTCAGTGTCAGTGTCAGCGTCAGTGTAAGTGTCAGTGTCTGTGTCATTTTTTTTTTTTTATCAAATTACAGCATGCTTCACAGTTAGTACTACATGCGGTTAAAGGTCACAATAAAATTTAAAAGTGGTTTAAGTAGGACCATACACATCGATAACAAAAATGACGGAGAGATAAATAATACAATTTACAGCAATTAGAAGTTGCTGTAGGCGTAGAAAAAACAAGTTAGTAACAATAACAAGAACGGAAAAATATTCAAATTAATATAGATATAGGCACTTATGTACAAACTTAATTACACACAAAAGTATCACAGTTAAAAGAATGTTGATGTGCAAAGTTTAAAATTTTTGTACTTTTGAAGATATAGGTGTAAATAAGGTTGAAACTTATGTGGGGCCATCAATTGCCTAATGGGGTGACCTACGATTTAAATTTCATTAAAATCAGAAGAGTAGTTTTTAAGATATGTTGGTTCGCAGAAATGCGGTTTACAATTTTTTATCTTTTTCCAACTACAATATCTCGGTTTGTCTCACTTTAAACATGCATAGGACCTTTTTTAAGCAGAATTATGGGAAAATATTTTTGTCAAAAACATTTCTCTTCAAAAAATAAACTGTTTTGCGAGAAAAGGTTAAAAAAAATAATTTTTTTAGTTTTTTTGGAGGAGGGAGGGGGCCACTCCACCCCCCCCCCCCCCGCCCTCAAGAGGTGGGAACTTTACTGTTTCTTACTACTACACCCTTAAGAGTTTTTTCGCAAAGTTTCAATACTTTATAAATTATTTACCCTATTATTCCTTATTTTCCTGGACTAAATTGAGTTCACAGTCAACACTATTAGCAGCTTTCCATACTACACGCATCCGCTATTTCGGCTTTTTTACCCCTCTTGCATTAGAGTTGCTATGACATATTATACATCGACTTAAAGGTAATAAAATAATCTACACGTTTTATTTCACCAAATTTTTAGTGCCGACCCCGTGGAAAAAAGTTATTATCAAAATTGTTCAGAGTAGAAAAAAGAAATGTCGATTTTTTTACCATATTTTATTAATTTTTGGTACATTTTTACTGCAAAAAGCATATTGATATGGGTATCAAATTAAAGAGGACAGTGTATAGAAGACTTTAAAAAACACCCCACGTCGTTATCACTCTTTGTTCCGGAGATATTGGCGTTACAGTGAATAGGCCAAATTTGGGTCTTCAATAGGGGGTGGTGGGGGAAGCAAGCGGTGGCACTCGATATGATAATATGGAAAATGCTTCTCTAAACACCTTCTAAACGATGGCGTAAAGAAAGTTTAGTATTTAATTTTTCCCCCCTTTAGGCCCTTTTTATGTCTATTTGTACTGGGCTATAACTAGAAATAACCTTGCTATTTCTCTACCAGGAATCGCGTCTTTCTTACAATTAAATTACGATTCAAATGCGCCTTACATCAAAATAAAGATTCAAATGCGACTTACCATCTAAATAGAGATTCAATATTCCAGCAATATCCATGGTAGACTACCTAAATTTGACGTCTTAACAAGTTGTTAGAAAAAGAGAACGGAACATTTTCCCTTGCGACTTATATTCGATGCGTTAATGTTTCTCCAAATTTTTGGTTTGAAAGTCGGTATGCATCTTATATTCGATTGTAGTTTTCTTTTACAAAGCAAATTAGTACGTTGATTACGTATTCAGTGAGACAGAGCATAAGAATAAATGTCCACTGACTAATCCCTATTCAGTCTGAAAGATGGTCTTTTTTCTCAGAAATTTCTTTGATAATGGGTAGCAGCCTAGAGACTAGAGACCTTTACACAGAAATCATTATGAACATTTTTCCCTTATATTACACTTAAAACTAACTTTACACGAACTACCTTGTAAATTTAATCAAAGCATCGACACTGACACCACATACTAACGCTACCGTCAAATTATGCTAACAGCATACAAACCACCTTTTGAGAACCACTGCACTAGGCAACGTTAACCCCGCCCTGGTTAGAATTGCAATTCTCTCGGCTGATATTCAGTGGCGTATCCAGCGACTAGGTCTGGAGGGGGCACATTCTAAGTCAGTTTAGATTGGGGGGGAAGGGTATTCGTAGTGGTAAAAAGAAAAGGTAACTATTTGTTCAACAAAGCAGCCGGGGCGGCTGCTTATGAGGGGGTCCGGGGGCCTCCCCCGGAAAATTTTGAAAATATGGCCTCTCAAAACAGCGCTTTTATGGATTTCTGGGGTGGAATTGAATATGAAATGAATGTAAAAATATGCTTTTAAAAGAAAATAATGTTTTTTTTTTTTACTTTATTGGTTCTGGGCCAGTCTGGGGGGGGGGGGGGGGGGGGGGGGGGGGGGCACGTGCCCCCTGTGCCCCCTGGATACACCACTGAACTATCTTAAATAAGATGGGTTCATAGTCTGCGTTTTATATACGCGCTTCAGACTTCTCCAAATTTCTCGCTTGAAAGCTAACCTTATTATTTATACTCATGTTTTTCATTTTAGAAACTTATTGTATTCTGTATATAATCTGAACGGAACCCTGTGCAAGTGCACAAGGATGGAAGGGTGGGGGACTGGGGGAAAATAAATCAGTGACCAGTGACATCTCCACGGCTGCGGCTTCATGAATGCATTTTTATCTGTATAGCCCAAACGCGAAATATACCTTAAAGAATTTAAAAAAAAACTAGAAAGAAAAATCTACTCTCTTAAAATAAAGCATTTAAAGAACTAGAAAGAAACATTTCTATCAAATCAACAAGGACGGTTTTTTAACTTTTTATTATCTATATGAATTCAGCATTTTCTTATCATAATTTGATGCAAGTAGAAAGATAACGTATGTGCTCGGACAATACTGGCTTCTTACCATGAGCACACATAATAAGGTTACCCGAATAAGAGCGAAGGTATTCAATCGAAGATGAAGAAGAAGGAGAAGAATCCGACATCTCCTGACAGGTTGCTTTAGAGTCCATACATCCGCAGGAACACTCATGTTCATCAGATGAACTCGAGCCGCTGCAGCAAGATGACGAATAGATCGGTATCCGTTCGTCTAATAGCATGTTACTCACTAAATTAACATTGTTCTTCGACATCAAGATATTATTTTCAGCTTCTTCCCCGGATGTCGAATGAGATTTTACCATTGTTGAACTTGTTTCTTCAATCGTTGTATTAGAGGAACTTTGAGACCCTTTTATTTTCCCTTTCGAATCTTTTCGTTTTTTAGTGCTATTAAAGCTCTTGTCAGTAACATTTTCTTTAATTAAGCATTCTGAACGTCTCTCAGCACTTTTCTGAACGTCTTCGGGGCTCCTTTTCTTCCTTTCCAAAGAAGAATTTTCTGTTAAATCGGTCTTCGTTTTCTCAGCTTGTAAAGCATAGAGAACTTTATTTTCAAGTTCTCTTGTCATAATCTTCATCTCATCCTCGCCCTTCACTCTTTTTTTCTTAGTCTCTTCCCGTTTATTTCTATAAGATCTTAGTTTATCTTTTTCATTCGAGGATTTTTTGTCGACTACTCTTAAAGAAAGTATTGAAGATTTAAGGTTTTTTATTGAATCTAATGTAGGTTCATTGACTGTATCACTTTTCTTACCTGAAAAAGGTAAAACAAAATAAAATAAATGAATGTAAGTTGGAATTGTTCCTTAAATTCTTTAAACTCAGTTTGTTGATCTAGTTGGTTACTTCGTTTAATCTTAGAAAAATATCATGATCCATCATTCATCCATATACAAACCAATGAATTAATGAATCGGACTAACTACGAAAAGGGAAAGTATACATATACAATAATCTAGAGAGGTCCCATGTTCAATTACAGAGGAAAATAATCAAAAGATACTAGTGTTATATATTTATATATGTCTGTGGCTATTCCTAATGGGCTAAGCTTTCAACTTGAAAGGTTCAAAAAGGTTTAGTTTAATTAAACAATAACGTTGCTAAGAAAGTACATTAAGTACACAAAGATAATTTATCACAAAGGTAATTTATCAAATCGGACGACTTCATTAACCAACATAATCGGCTAAGCTGTTTCAAGATGGCTGCCATTTAAATGTCTGTTTCGGCCTTTAAAACTTATTCGTAGTAGTTTTATAATTTGAATTGAGTCTGAAAGCGAAAAAAATCGAAATAAAAATGTGGTAGAGGTCCAATTGAAATAAAAATGTGGTAGAGGCCCAATTGAAATAATAATGGAGTAAACATCCGATGAGAGCTTGAGATTCTGTCATCTGACCTAGGAGTCTAAATCTCGAGCTCTTAATGGCTGTTTTTCCGATTTTCTCGCTGTCAGAATCAAATCTAATTGTAACTACTGTGACACTTCTTGAGACTGTTACTCCCCTTATAAATAAAACAGAGTAACATTCGTTTTCTCACAAAATAGGTATTCCTTAAAAACATATTGTTCTTTTTTGAAAAAGAATAGTTGAGATTTTTTTTCAGTTTTTTACGTTTTGTTAAAAAAAAAAATAAATAAATAAAATAAAGAAAAAAAATAAAATAAAATAAAGGGGGGACGACAGGTAAAACGCAATTTTCAAGGATACATGGCGCAAAGATGAATCGGTATAAAAACAAAACTAAATATATATTTTTACTCAGAGTCCTCTTTCATTTAACATCCCACATGATGAATTTGAGGGATGATTTGTTTTGGGGGCTTCCATATAATTTTCTGTTAAGGGGTTATTAGAGTTAACATAACTGAAAAGTTTCAAATATTTAAGTTAGGTACTTTCGGAGATCAGGTGCGGGACAGACAGATAGACAAGCGCAGGAATGTACAAGGCTCCTCGTTACAAACAGACAGACAAGTGCAGGAATGTACAAGGCTCCTCGTTACAAACAGACAGAAAAGTGCAGGAATGTATAAGGCTCCTCGTTACAAACAGACAGACAAGCGCAGGAATGTATAAGGCTCCTCGTTATAATCAGACAGATAAGCACAGGAATGTATAAGGCTCCTCGTTATAATCAGACAGATAAGCACAGGAATGTATAAGGCACCTCGTTACATACAGACAGACAAGCGCAGGAATGTATAAGAATTCTCTTTTTTTTTTTTGGCTATGAACCCTAAAAACGTGCAGTTAGTGTAAAAGCATTTCTTGAAACTTATTTTTTTTATGTTATGGTTTTTGGGAAATTACATGTTTACTTGTTTACATTATCAAGGCAAACGGCAGACGATCTAGATAGATAATTTAAAACATTGTAATAATATATTTACATTTCTACTTCTAATATAAGATTGTAATAAATTTGATTCTATACTGGTTAAAAATGTACTCGAATACATGCCATGCTTGTTGAATTGAACATTGCCTTATAAGTTGTAAGGTAAACCGGACAACAGACTTACATCAAGGACCTAACATTGTTTGGCATTTAACTTGCTATAATCTAATTAAATTCAAGCCACATCTTGTTTACGACTCTAGAGTGACAATCATTTAAGTAGTTTACGTTGTACACCAATGTCCGATTGCGGTTTAAAAGTAAATGAAAGTTTTTAAGAACCTTGAAAAGACTCGCTCCACTTTTCCTTGGCCGTAGCTGGTTTTGACTTGGATCTTTTGTCCTTGGTTATCTGGCGTCTTTTAGCCCTGTCTTCGGAGTCTTTCGAATCATCGTCACAATCATCCGGGTTAATAACGGCTACATTGTTATTAATCTGAACTTCGTATTTGTTACCTTTCTGTCTGGAACTTTTGAGCTCTTCGTTTAAAGGAGTTTTCTCTTTAATTTTAATCGCGTCGCCACTTTCCACTGTAAGGGAGGATTTTGCGATTTCCTTTTTAATTTCTTCATCATGAGACACCTTATTTACTTTTTTACCTTTTATCGTTTCGGTTATTACCTGCTCTTTATTTTTGTTCCCTAAATTACGGTTTTTGGTCTGACTCAGGATGTTCTGTGATTTATCTTTTACCAAATCGGGATCATGAATTTTCTCTGGTCCCTGAACTTTCTCTGGTACCTGAACTTTAGGTTCCTCTTTGACTTTCTTTTCTACTTGTTTGATTTTGCTCAATTCTCTCTTCTGCTGTTTATTCGCTGTTTCCTTTTTATCTGCGGTTATTTGGTCTTGACATTTGTTCCTGCCCAGAGCGGATTTGATTCGATTCATCCAACTGTCATCTTTCACGTTATTCCTTAAACAATTATAAAGCAAAGGAACATAAGAATAAAAATTTTAATTATGTATTTTTAACTAATTTTTCATTTTGTTTTAAACTGAAAATGTTAAATTAATCAATTGCTTTAAACACATCTTTGGGCACTTATTTACTTTAGTACCCCCCTTGGTTCTAAACAATAGTCTACCCTACAAAAGTCTCAATGGTTTATGTGTTTCTCTCCCAAAGAGATTGAGACTTCTGGAGCAGTTTTATTACGTTATTTTAAAATCGAGTTTTATCGAGTTTATCACGTTTAAGAATAAATCTTCTTATCATATTTAATATTTCTCAGTCTTAATAGTTATTTAGACTAAGGAATATGGGTACTAAGGAATGTATACTACTCTACATATGTCATGATAAAAGGATATAGGAGGGTGCATAAATAAAAAAGTACCCATCTTTGTTATTACATATGTAATAATTTCACATTATTTAACGCACCTAATCTAAAATATTAGAATTGAGGATAACGTTAACCTATTAAAGAGTTGTCCTATTTTAAGTGCACTGATGACATAAATATAATAGTCTGCCAATTAGTGTGGCACATAGTTTCCTCCAATCATATTATTAGACAAATAAGTAAAAAATAGTGTGATCCCACTCGGAATTGAAAGGTGTTAGTTTAGACCTGTTTGGACCTATTGCCAGTGGGGTCTCATTTATTTTTATTTAATATTTAACGTATGCAGAATTTATATGTGTTGGCTCCATATTATGGTAAATCTGCACTATTTGGCTCACCTATTTCAGTAATATAGGGTGGGACTACATTTAAAATTGTTACCATGTGCTTAATACTAGAGCCAGGAGATTGATATAAAGCAAATTTTCAAGAAAAAATGTGGAAGTTTACTTGACATAAGGTCAAATTTTTAAGTGTGGAACATAATGTCCGATAAATGACGCCTTGTCGATTTATTCATTCTTAGAGGCGCTGGGTGAAGTTGCGCATCACGTTCTCTAACATCTCGTCAGGGAATCCGAATTTTCATCCCCTATTCAAAGGATAACGAAATGGATACTATCCACATATGGTTCCAACAAGATGGAGCCACTGCACACACAAGTGTTCATGGATCACGTGCGTCAAATTTTTCTAGGTCGTGTGAATAATGTAAATGTGGAAATCGACAAAGACGTTATTAATCGGATATTATCTTCCACACTTAAAAAATTGACTTATATCCAGTAAACTTCCACATTTTTGCTTGAAAATTTGCTTCATTTCAATCTCCTAGCTCTAGTATTAAGCACATAGTAACAATTTAAAATGTGGTCATCCACCCTATATTTACTAGAAATCTACACTTTTTTTCATAGAAATATTAGATGCGGTAAATTTAAAGTTCATCATACTACTAGCAATAGGTGGGCAGGATACTGAAAATTTACCATATAGTCCAGGAGATAGCGTGCAAAAAAGTGACTGACTAACATCAAGCTAGAATTTTGTGTATAAGTAAATCTTTTGGTGCTTTTTAAGAATATGTGGTCGGCTAAGTTCGTCAGCGGGACATAGCTTGGCAATAGGCATTTGAAAAAAACAAACCGGTGGAGAGCGGCCATGTCCCGCCCTTTTTGGTGGACAATGTGATTTTCATGATCCTGAGTAAGAACTTAGTTAGTTGACCAAAAATCAAGTTGATGCTAGTTTGTCCCTTAATATGGGAAAACTTTGATTTGGAGTAATATTTGACTAGCTAACCTAATAAGTGACAAAATACAATCAACTTGATGTTTGGTCTACTAACTAATTTCGTACTCAGCAGGAACATGAAAATCACATTGACCACCAAAAAGGGCGGGACATGGCCGCTCTCCACAGGTTTGTTTTTTTCAAATGCCTATTGCCAAGCTATGTCCCGCAGACGAACTTAGCCGACCACATATTCTTAAAAGGCACCAAAAGATTTACTTATACATATAATTCTAGCTTGATGTTAGTCACATACTTTTTTGCACGCTATCTCCTGGACTAATAGATGAATTTAAGGATTACTTGCGAAAACTATAATGATAACACTACTATAGTTACTCATTAGCACTCCTGAATTCCCGTTTAACGTTGACATCGACAGTAAGTTTTTTCTTTTCATTTTTCTTGTCATCGTAGCACCTCCTATCGCTTAAACTCTCTTTTAATTCTTCCCAAATACTACCCTTACAAATTTTAACCGATATTTTCTTTTCTTTTTGTTTCACAGTTTCATATTCCATAACTCCGTTGTACTCTTCATGACCACACGAATTTAACAAAATTTACGTTTTTAACTATATGACAAATTTACTCCATTTTTTTTCTCTCTCTCTCGAAATTTTTTTGTTATAGATTAAAAGAAACTATAATTAGAAAGGATAGAATTGATTAAAAATATTGACAATTTTGAAAGGAACCAAAAGTAAACATTGCCACTTGCATGTCAAAATAGTTTAAAATAATAATTTAGGCTTTCATTCATCGCGTCTTTCTTCTTAAGAGGTCATTCAGTCATTTTGTTTTGCCAATGTTTTATTCATTTGTGCAGCTTTTGATTTCAAACAACATTTTTTGGCAGAGAGCTGCTGCCTCTACCTTAGCAGATTGTGATTATAGATTTAATCATTTTAGCCACAATTTTATCTAAAAATAATCTGTTATTTCGACAAAAGAAGGAATAAGGATGGTGTGTTTTGGGTTAGGTCTACAAATTGTAGAACGAGTTCGGCACTAATTAACTATATTTGTTTACTGAACTACTTATAAGGAATTCCTTTGTATAATTAACGCAATTAATGAAACAAAGGTATATTTTGTCTAAAGGACTTTGGGACAAAGGAACATCACTCTTCTGTAGCATGCAAAGATAATTGTTAGATTATTGAATAAACTAAAGATATAGATCTGTTTTTAGAAAAAAGTTTTAATTTTATAGGTCTTAATTTAGAATTTTTTTGTTTTCACGTAGTCATGTGAGGTTAGAAGTTTGTTGCTTTTGTTTTGAGAAAAATAGATTAATTAAATTAAAAATACTAGTTAATAATTGTTTGAGAAGACTTATTATTTGTTGGTTTTTCTTTTCTTTTTTATAACTTATCATGTTTTCTGCATTAAAAAATTATTTTATCTACTCGCGGCAGCAAAATTAAACATTACTTAACTGTTTTTAGGCTTGAAAGTACTATTTCCCTGATTTGTCATTAAAATATTAGAAACAGGCAGGAAAGTAGTTAAAACAGTCAAGAAAATACTTTCTCTGCCTAGGCAGGGAAATATTTGCCTGCCTAGGCAGAGAAAGTAACAGTGTTTACCACTGCGTGTCATAACCTCTTATTTGGGCAAGAACAGTTTATACTATTATCGCTATCTTATAACATTATATATTATAGTTAAATAAGTAATATTTAATAATAAATAAACGTATTAATAATAAAATAATTTGTTTATATTTGTTAATTCTGTTAAATAAGTTCAATGATTAGTAGATCTTTAATTAAAAAAAAATAGTAGGGTCACTAACTAAACTGTAGCGTCATGTAAACATTGAGCATCCATATTATTTTTATTATTGAAGTCATTATAGATTAGACTAGCTACTTTCCTTGATGTATCCTAGTTACTTCTTTTCTTTTAAGCAATAGAAGATAGCTTTAACACTTTTATTAATTTTTTTGTAAAAATAGAAATAAATATTTTATATTGCGTGCATTATTCATTCAGAAGTTATGTGTGTTATAAACGTGTATTTTGTTGTTATAGATTGAGTTTGCTTTTCACTTATTGTTATTATTCCCAAGTTTCTTATTTGAACATAAATTTTAGTAAATGCATATGTTATTATCTTTAGAAATATGACACACAATTATTAACTATGTTTTATATTAATAAAGATAACATTTCAGCAGCTTCATTTTTCTTCCGCAAGTAGATAAAATATTGTATGCAACAAGGCAGCAAAGGAAACATTTCTGCCTCGTTTATTCATTGCCTGCCTCGGCTTCGCCTCGGCAGTCAAATTGGTAAATTACCTGCCTCGGCTTCGCCTCGGCAGTTAATTATCATAGCCTGTCCTCGCCTTCGGCTCGGAGGCTAATCTAATCACTCGTCAGTAAAATTCCATTTTGCTGCCTAGTTACATAAATAACTAATCTCTGATCTCTTTAATTAACCGAGCGGAGGGAGGTCTTTGTTTCAACTCAAGATTCGACCGACGTTTTGACATTTCGTTTGTAAATTTGTTTGTCAAGCAGTCACGACTAAACGCGCGGTTCGATTTTCTTCAAATTTGGCGTGGATGTTCTTTTAAGTCATTAAATCGATGTATATGTTTTATTTATTTATTTTTTTTTTTTTTGGTTCCGAGCTTACCGAAGGTAACGGAAGCTATGTGATCGTTCTGAAGAACGAAAATATTTTAGGTCTCCGATTTCAAAAATTCCAACATAGAAATCCGTTTCAGACATCAGGGAACATTTTTGGTTCCGTGTCTGTCTGATCGGTCTGTCGTTCAATTTTTGCGAACCAACATATCTTAAAAATTACACGTCCAATTTTAATGAAATTTGGGTGGTATGCCATAATTAGCCCATTGTTAGTCCCATATAAGTTCACCCTTCTGCGCATATTTGTTTCTCTTCCGCATGCGCACAAACATACATTTATTTACACCTGTAGCTTCAAAAGTACTTATCTGATTTGAATGAAACTTATATAATGTGTCAAAAGTAACCCTTAGATAGCCCCAGATTAATTTGAATCATCTGCGCTCTTTACCTTTTGCTAAATTGATACTTTAATTCGTGTAAACAATTTTGACAGATTAAAAAAAAACCGGGAGAAACTATTAGACCAATTAGACAATAATGGCTTGTAAAAGCATAAAATCAATAAAGTACGTGGATAGGATGCGAGGAAGCTATGTGCCACACCAATTGGCAGTCTATTTTTTTTTTAGGAAGCGAGGACTACTGTTAACAGAACTACTATTAGTTTAATTAACTATAAGATGTAGGGAATATTTAAACATTAAACTAATTTAAGGTGAGTAAGTAAATATGTGCCACAAGCTCTAATTGAATAAATGAATAATATCAAAACTAAAAGAACATGAGACAAAACAAGTTGGTAATTTGACACAATTGTTTGTGAAACTGGTTTTTAAGTCAAAATAGTGTTTGTAGGATGGCACTAACTAGCCGATGAACGATGAATTCTAATTAGAAGTAGAATTCGTTATTCTTTTCTTTACCTCATTCATTGCGATATAATGATAAAGTTGTATGATATTATGTTACAATTTACAATCATATATAACCCATAAAATGGATGTTTTATAATCCGATCAAAGCAACATTTAATAAATGCTTGCCAATTAACATATTTCAGCCATTTAACTAACATTGAAACAGAACAGTTTCATTGAAAACAGATCTTAGGTTTAATAATTACATCTTTTAGATTTATCCGCTATAATTTTGACTAAAAAATGTCGATCGAAACAACATTATATTATAGATTTATTTAGCTACAAACAATTTCCTATTAGAGTTGAAATAATAAAAAGTATTTAATGTATTCAAAACACTAAGACATGTTGGCAATTACTAGGTAATATTACATATAAACGTCTCCCCTATAATAATAAAGCTTCAAGCTCACATTCTTGATTATAATAATCTTTAATAACCGACTCTTAGGCCGAGTTTTTTTCAGGATTACAAGTCGATGACGTAGGTTGCAAGTCGTTAAACAACATTCAAGTTAATTTTAGTGCCTCTTTTCAACGAATAAATGAAAATAACTACAGGAAATCCCTTGGTTAAAGTAATCAAATATTTGATATTATTATCCAGTCACCTTCTACGTTTTATTCTTATATTCTCTATGATTATTAATTTCTTTAGAGCAATTCTTTCGTTTTAATTAAAACAAAAACAACCATAATATCCTTACGATTTCCTTATTAAAAACAACCATAATTCCTTACTATTTCTTTATTGGAAACAAAAATAACTATACATCCTTACAATTTCTTTATTGGAAACCAAAACAACCATGTATCTTTACTATTTCTTTACAAAAGACAAAAACAACCATGTATCCTTACTATATTTGCTTACTAAAAACAAAAACAACCATATATCCTTACTATTTCTTTACTAAAGACAAAAACAACCATGTATCCTTACTATTTCTTTACTAAAGACAAAAACAACCATGTATCCTTACTATTTCTTTATTAGAAACAAAAATAACCAAATATCCTTACTATTTCTTTATTAGAAACAAAAATAACCATGTATCCTTACTATTTCTTTATTAGAAACAAAAATAGCCAAATATCCTTACTATTTCTGGAAACAAAAACAACCATGTATCCTTACTATTTCTTTATTAGAAACAAAAATAACCATATATCCTTACTATTTCTTTATTGAAAACAAAAACTACCATGTATCCTTACTACTTCTTTATTAGAAACAAAAATAACCATATATCCTTACTATTTCTTTATTAGAAACAAAAATAGCCATATATCCTTACTATTTCTTTATTGGAAACAAAAACAACCATATATCCTTATTATTTCTTTACTAAAGACAAAAACAACCATGTATCCTTACTATTTCTTTATTAGAAACAAAAATAACCATATATCCTTACTATTTCTTTATTGGAAACAAAAACAACCATGTATCCTTACTATTTGTTTACTAAAGACAATAACAACCATGTATCCTTACTATTTCTTTACTAAAGACAAAAACAACCATGTATCATTACAATTTCTTTATTAGAAACAAAAATAACCATATATCCTTACTATTTCTTTATTGGAAACAAAAACAACCATGTATCCTTACTATTTGTTTACTAAAGACAATAACAACCATGTATCCTTACTATTTCTTTACTAAAGACAAAAACAACCATGTATCATTACAATTTCTTTATTAGAAACAAAAATAACCATATATCCTTACTATTTCTTTATTGGAAACAAAAACAACCATGTATCCTTACTATTTGTTTACTAAAGACAAAAACAACCATGTATCCTTACTATTTGTTTACTAAAGACAAAAACAACCATGTATCCTTACTATTTCTTTACTAAAGACAAAAACAACCATGTATCCTTACTATTTCTTTACAAAAAATAAAAACAACCATGTATTCTTACTATTTGTTTACTAAAGACAAAAACAACCATGTATCCTTACTATTTCTTTACTGAAGATAAAAATAACCATAATATATCCTTACTATTTCTTTACTAAATACAATAACAACCATATATCCTTACGATTTCATTACTAAAGACAAAAGCAACCATATATCCTTACGATTTCATTACTAAAGACAAAAACAACCATATATCCTTACGATTTCCTTATTAAAAACAATTATATATCCTTACGATTTCTTTATTAAAAACAACCATATATCCTTACGATTTCCTTATTAAAAACAATTATATATCCTTACGATTTTCTTTTTAAATACAACCATATATCCTTACGATTTCCTTATTAAAAACAACCATATATCCTTACGATTTTTTTATTAAAAACAACCATAAATCCTTACGATTTCTTTACTAAATATGGTCATAACTTATAAAATTGCTGGTCCCGTATAAGTTTCATCTTGTGCACCTATTTGTTTCTCTTCCACATGTGCACAAACATTCATTTATATTCACCTATATCTTGAAAAGTACTTATCTGATTTTTATGAAATTAAAATGATTTGTTTAAAGTAGTCCGTAGATACCCCCAGATTAATTTTGGGCGTCTGCCCACTTTAAATTTTGCTGAATTGATACTTTACTTCATGCAAAACCTTAAAACAATTTTGACAGATTTAAAAAAACGGGGAGGGAGGGTAAATAAATTTGAAAATAATATGTTGTAAAAACAAAAAAAATATTAAACTATAGGAAGCGAGAAAGCCATGTACCACACTAATTGGCAGACTTTTTTTTACGTGATATTCTTAATTTTAAGTTATTAAATTCAGAGTTGACTGTATATACTCGATTAAATAAATAAAAAAAATATTAAACAGCTGTATATGTAATATTAAACTATAAAAATCAAATTTTAATATATAAAACGATAAAATATATCTAATAAAGTGACAAGATGTCTAGTCTGGTTTTAGAGTTTACAAATAAATATACCCATGGATACAATAGATAACAATTATTGTCATATAGAGAGAGGTTTCTAGGTCGGCCTCATTCCGTTCTAAATAAAACGTTGCGTGATATGGCCTAGTCTAATTTCAAAAATCAATGCGACTCTTTAGAAATTAGGTGATCTTTTAAGATTTTGAGTTAATTTTAAAATTGAAGCATAGTTTTAAATTTTCGCTGAATTATATAAAAACATTTTGCTATTAATGAACTATCTAATAAATATTATAGAGTACATTGGACACTTTCTTACTTTCTCATATAAAGAGAAAGTATTGTGATGGCGCGAAAATTCGATTTTGATGGATTTGCACATTTTGAGGTCCCCTGAGTCCAAAAAATTGGTTTTTAAAATATGTCTGTCTGCCGTGTGTGAAGAAGCATAGAGTCTAAAGTACTGGGCCGAAAAAACGTGAAAAAATTATTTCTTGAAAACGGTTCTGACGATTTTAATTAAAAAAAAAATCTGAAATGTAGTCTACGTAAATACGTATCTAACCATATAAGCCGTTTTCCCGGGAATAATCTAGTTTCCGATGTATTGATGAAAATAAATCTGATTTTGTTGACAATCGAAAACAAAAAGTAAAGAACCACCTGTGGAATGCATTTTAAATAATATAATATTAACTAAGCATCGCGTAGGTTCATAATTAAAGCGAGCTTAATGCAATAAATATTTAATATTAAGCAAATTAATAGTTATTCATGATGTGTTAATAGTTTAAAAGGATGATTGGAGTAGATGGTAGTGCCGGTTGGCACCAAGGATGTTAAGTAAAGGGGATGGAGGGTTGTGGAAAAAAAGTGACCCCATGAAGATATGTAAAATAGAAGCTCCGATGGGACAAATTACCTTCCTCTTGGTTATAGGTTACCAAGAATTTGTTTATAGTTAAATCAGTTTATAACCTGATAAAGAAGGTAATTTGTCCCAGTCTAAAGTTGTGAGCATGCGCAGTACGATTTTTTCTCCAATTTCTCTTGTCTCCATGGCGTCACTCTTTTGCCTTTAAACCCTACCTAACTTTCCATCCCCTTTATTTAACATCCTTGGTTGGCACCAAGTACCAAGGATGTTAAATAAAGGGGATGGAGGGTTGTGGAAAAAAAGTGACCCCATGAAGATATGTAAAATAGATGCTCCAATGGGACAAATTACCTTCCTATTGGTTATAGGTTACCAAGAATTTGTTTATAATTTCAGTTTATAACCTGTTAAAGAAGGTAATTTGTCCCAGTTCAAAGGTCGTGGAGCTTGCGCAGTATGATTTTTCTCTCCAATTTCTCTTACCTCCATGGGGTCACTTTGTTGCCCTGAACCCCTTCTTAACATTCCATCCCCTTTATATAACATCCTTGGTTGGCACTTGGAAGGCCCCTCCTAAAGGTACCTCCTCTGGAACCTCCTAAAGGTAGGTTGCCAGTCACAGTTAGCAAATCGACACACTTAAGGTGGGTTCACAGCTAGCGGATACTTATTTGCGGAGGGCTATATAGATAACAATATATTCTTCGGAGAACCGCCGAGGCAGAGGACGGAGTCTTTGTTTCCCTCCCCTCGAGTTTCCGTCGGTCAGGTTATAAACAAAGCCAATTATAACATCGTTTTTTCAACTTGAATTTAGTTCTCTTGCTTAAAAAAAACGTATATAATAAGATTATAGATTAGGACTTTTATTATTATATAAATAAGAAATAGGTATATAATCAAAATAATGAAGGAACAGATATAATAAGCATAGATATAAAAAAAACACGGACATAATACACAGATGAAGATAAAACACTGATAAAAAACGTATATTAAACACAGATGCAATACAGATTATTATAAAAATAATGTAGGAACAAATTCAGATACACATTATAATATAATAAACAATTGTAATATAAAAACATAAAGGAAATAAGAAGAGGACGAAGTGAAGGTTTCATACAGGTTTTTAAGCGGCACCGCAAAAAAGATGGTTTGGAACCAACTTTCTGCGGTGCCGCAAAAGAGTTGCCATAGATGAATCCCTCCGGGCCTCTGCAAATACGGATCCGCTAGCTATGAACCCACCTTTATCCGTCTGTAAAGATAAACAGTAGTATTCACATTCACAGTGGCGTAAATAGCGCCCCCGCCAACCCCGCGGCGCGGGGGGGCGCCTGCTCTAGGGGGCGCCGAAAAATGAATAAACAATAATATTTATATTTAATGATAAAAATTAATAGAAATTCTATGTGGGCGGAATTATTTTAATAAAATTATTTTTGGGAGATGAAAATAAATGAGAGATAAACGAATAATAGAATTTAAACAGGGTGAGAATGATATGAGATGTTATGGTTTAGAGTTTATTGCTCAGTTTGGTTTTCTAGTTAAGTGCCACTATACCTATAATAATATGGGTAAGTATATCGGACTCCCTTCTTCATTTTCGACTGGCAGGAGATCAAAGTGTTTATTACAACTTAAATTTTTCTTATCTAATCCGGTTTTAGCTGTACTAGATAAGGAAATCTGTTCCAAACTTTAACAAGTTATACTTCCATCTCTTTCTCTACCGCTTGTCTTTGCTGTATAATATAATATGTACATATTTCTCTTTCTTTCTTAACCCCCCCTTACTTCTTCTTCCCTATCACAACCTCTTTATATTTAGTTTCTAACTCTTTTCCTACCTAGCAAATTTTACCTCCCTTTAGAGTTGTTATCTTTTCTACCTATTCCTTTTTATTTAAGAATTGTTATCTATTAATCACATTTTATCAAGCTCAGTTCTGTTCAGTTATAGCTCTCGTGCGGGGTGGTTGTGTCATTTGCTGTGAACTTTAACTTTGCTTTCGCTAGAAAGCTCTGCTATTTTTTATTTCTTATTCTACGTTCAGTTATTTTGTGCGTAAAATTAAATTATTTTGGTGAAGAATTTATTTGGAACAGTGGCGGATTTACGGGGGGGGGCTTCCGGGCTGAAGCCCCCCCCAAAATACTGGAAATTGAAAAGTTTATCTGGCTGAATCCTAGTAAATAAGCATCTACATATCGGGCTAAAATTATGACTCTGTGATTAAATTTAAATTTTAAGTATATTTTCTTACTATCTTAACGCCAACAGTGAAGATAAAAGGGACACGGGAGTGCTGTGCAAATAAATATTAAAACGATTGGCCTAGGCTGGAGGGACAGGGAAGTGTGTGATATTGGATAAAGTCGTATTAGGGAAATTAGTGCTAACTCCTTTAACTAAATACAAACATTCTTTAGAAGTATTTAAAGATCATGTTTCTAAAGGAAACCACCAGTTATCTTGTATGAAAGCTACAGAGTGACGGAAACTTGGACTACATGACATACAACGAAATGAAAGAAAATTCAGAGCCCTGCTAAGATTTCGTGTAGACGCAGGTGATAAGATATTACCACCACCTTAAATCAGCTCCTAAAAATGAAACTTTTATAAGCAAGACAACCCAAAACGCCATAGTTGCGGTTCGTTAATTATGGATGAAATCGTCAAAGAAGTTAGACATTCAAACTATTATTCCTTAATTGCTGAAGAAACAAGAGACACCAGTTCTGTTGAACAACTCACAATATGCAAGATTTCTTGACTTGGAGTCTTGCAAAAAATAAAAGAGGTATTTGTTGGCATTGTAGAGGCCACAGAAAGAACTTGAAGAACTAATTCTTTAAAAATATTGAAAAACTAGGCATAGATTTAAATTTTTTGAGATGCCAGGCTTGTGAAGGAGGTTCTAATATGGCAGGAAAATTTAAAAGAGTTCAGGCTCGCATTCTAGAATTAAACCTTTTTAGCCATATATATAAATATATATATGTTCATTGTTCTTCACATCAATTAAATCTTGCTCTTACACATGCAAGTAATGAGCCTATGATCAGAAATGATTGCTAAAGATTCTTCAAAAAGAGTAGGTACTTCTTTTGAAAAACATCATTAAAGAGCATGACCCGGATGTGATGAGACAAAAACTGATAACCCTTTGTGAAATTCGCTTCATTGAAAGGCATGATGCTTTAACATTTTTTTTATATGTGTTTGGGGCTGCTGTAGTTTTCTTCGAAACTATCGAAGAAGTTCCTCTAACCATCCACAAAATCTGCGGGCATTTTATTTGCTATGCTTCAGTTTGAATTTGTTTTAACTTTTCACATCTTAGGAACAGTCCTTGATTTGCCTGCTGCTTTATCAAGAGACGTCCAGAGCCCTTAGTGTTGATCTTAATCTCTGCTACAATATGGCAAACAATTTATGAGAATGGTCTTAAAGTAGCCTCAGAACATAGATTGAAGTTATATGTCCCCGCATAGCAGGTGAACAAGTTCATCTATCAAACATTGGCGATTCAAACCCAAAAGAATACTACAGAAAGAGTGTTTTCATATTATTTATTGACAGACAAATTAGTGAACTATCAGACTAATTAGTGAATGTGATGCACTCCAGCTCATGGCGATTTAATGCTTTTGGCTGGAATCAAACTGAACATAATTCCAGCCAAATCTCTCAATCATAAAGGTGATCTGGAAAGCATTGTCATTGCCGCTGAGAAGTACGCTGGAGACTGGAGAAAAACTCAGATATGAGATTGAATTGTGGATTTTGGCGAGAACACTACGGAGAGAGCAAAAGGATCGACCTTTTTCAGCAGTTGAGCGTTCAGCGGCCCAATCAGAAGGTGTTATCCTAACATCAAAAACTTCTTCATTTCATCTCAATTGTATCCTGCCAGTGACAGCATGTACTGTACTGGAGGAAGAAGCTTTTTAACATTGGAATTAATCATGTCATACCTGAGGTCACAATGGTAGAAGACCCGTCTGAATGGATTAGCCCTTATGAACATTCACAAAAATAGCAACGTGTTGAACCCGTCAAATGTTATTGACAAGTTTGCAAGTGTTCTGCCCAGACGAATGAGATTAAATTAATATGTTTTGTTGGTATTTTAGAGTAACTAGGCTAATAAATCTTGACATATCATGACTTTTAATAAAACTTAAAATATTTGTGTTTAGTTTTTTCAGCAATTAGACTAATAAATCTAATTTATTTTATATCATGTACATAGATTGATATTGGTAAAATTAATTTATTTCTTAATTAAGTGAGAACATAATTTAATTCCTTTTAAACATCAAGTGAAAGGGATCAACACTATAAATATTTTGTAATATCATTATGGTCAATACAATCTAAAAACTAGTTCTTTTTATCTTAACCATGTTTGTTTCTGACTTAAGAGTTAGTTATTAAAAATGCTAAAAATTCATAGATTTGCAATTAAAAAACCAAAAATTTTCCGGGGGAGGGCCCCCGGACCCCCCTTCCTACGGGGAAAATCCTTACCCCCAGAAGCCCCCCCCAAAATATTATCCTAGATCCGCCACTGATTTGGAAAGGGTGAGTGCATTTTTCAGACTATCATAATATAGCCGTCAGGACTCTAGAGGAGCCCCGTCACGTCTATTTGTTAATAACTAAAAATATCGTCGTCTTCCTCCTCCTCCAGTAGCAAACACTTTTTTCTTTTGCTTCCGAGCTTACCGAAGGTAACTGAAGCTATTGTGGTCGTTCTGAAGAACGAACCAATTTTATGTCTCAGATTTCAAAAATTTTAAGACAGAAATCCGTTTTAGATAACAGGAAACATTTTTGTTTTCGTGTCTGACTGTCTGTCGCTGTCGCTAATACTCATCCAATTTGAATGAAATTGGGATGGTGGGTCATGATTTAACTTATTGTAGGTCCCATTTAAGTTGAAACCGTGAGCGCCTATTTCCCGCCTATTTTTTGGATAGTTTGTCGAAAGTAGCCCGCATATAATCCCAAATTAATTTCAACTGTTAGCACTCATTAAATTTTGCTAAATTGGTACTTTATTTAATGTTAAATTAATCAAAACAATTTTGATTAATTTAAAATCAATAGGGGGGGAAATGAAATAAATTCAACAATAATAAGTTTTAAAAGCATAAAATCATTAAAGAATACAAAATAGGACGCGAGGAAGCTATGTTCCACATTAATTGGCAGATAGATGTGCTTAGTTGTATATTGTCTTTTAGTTTCTTAATTAGGTATTCAGTGGCTTTATGTGCATCTGTATATGTGAATAAGATATCCCAGTTCAAGTCTTCAAGCGAGGAGCAAGGTTGTTGATTTGTTTTCATCAATTTATATTATTATTTTACTACTTTTATCAAGGAATAAAAATAAAATAATTACTGTAATAGTACTGTACTCGATTACATGAGCATTTAAAAAAATAGAAAATAATAATCTGTTTGCAAATTAAATAAATTGCAAAATAAATTATTTTTACAAAAAGAAGTAGGGGGGGGGGGGGGGGGGTAAATTTTGTTAGCTATAGGAGGCGCATTTTCAAAAGCTGCGGGGGGGGGCGCCGGATTTCTTAGTTACGCCACTGCACATTCACGTTTTGTGGGATCTGGGACCGATATTATTTGAGAAAGTTAGTCTGAGTTGTCTCGGACCGAATTTTAATATTAAAATTTGACTGAATAGTTCTATTTAAAAATCATTTCTCATGAGATGAGATTACTTTGTTTATTAATAAACTTAATGTAAGTTTAGATATTTTAATTTAATTAATATTTGTAATTAGTTTTCTACTCAAATTATTTTTTGATTCTTGATAAAATACATTAATATAAATCATTGTGGTTGTTATTACAGAAATAAAGATTGACTGAGGATGACCTTAAAAGAAAGGGTCGAAACGTCTTGATTTAAATTATTTGAATTTTGTATTCATTCCACCCAAAAAGGTCCATCTTACGCATTTATAATTGAACTATATATTGCAAAGAATATTTAAAATTAAGTGGTTTTTAAGCATTTTGGTTCCAAAAATATTTATTGTCCAATAACATGAGAATTTGATTGATAACGAAAAATGCGCCTAGTTATGATTCTTGGGTTAGAAATAGTTTCAAGAATTAGTTTCTGATTATCAGCAATGTTATCATTTTAATGTTAATGGACAGTTATTACTGTATATTAATAAATGGTATATAGGCCTGCATATCTATTTTATGGTTAAACAAATTTTATATTTCACCGATTTCTATATCTTATGTACATTAAAATTCCAAATAACACTGGAAGAATCCCAGTTAAATCTTAACAGCTAAATTTTATATTTTACCAATCTCTGTTCATTGTTCATTGCAAAACAAAAGAGGCTTTGTTCATTTTAAATAGTTATTTAAGTTACTAGGCAGCAAAATGGAATTTTGCTGAAAAGTTTTTAAGTATTAGTTTCGAGCCGAAGGCGAGGATAGGCTAAACAAATTTACTGCAGAGGCGAAGTCGTTTTCCACTTCTTTACATAATATTTAGATGACTCTTGCAAGCTTCATCGAGGAACAGCTTGCCAACTATTACGTTGACCGTTGACCATAAAGCGGCCGCACGAGTCCGTTGTCTCGTCGACAAACAGCCAAATAGGTGAATCTCCAATGTCGGGTCGCGGGTCGTATTAAGTTAACGGTATATTGGAGTTACATACTTCTTCCTTAAAGTCCTTCATGAGGTATTTGACGACCTGTGTACTGTGTACTTTCCTAAAATGCTCCGAAGTGCTCATTTTTGAGTTTGTAAAGAGGGATGTCAGCTTTCATCATAGCTCGGCAGAGGAGAATCCTTAAACCATTCAATATTACTACGATTGTGCCAATGGTTATCCCCTAAGTATGCTAATTATGCCTGATAAAAGGGTCATTGGCATTGAACCTGACTATACTACCTGTGTCTTTCACCAAATTATTTGCTACACGCAGCTTTAAATTTGTTTTTACCCTTAGAATTAGTTTCCATAATATTCTCAAACATACAAAATATGTGAAAATATTCTATGAACCCAATAATATGCTTTTTTATGTCTTTATAACTTTTCAAAGGGGGGAGGTAGAGCCCCCAATATACAAATAGACTGCCAATTAGTGTGGCACATAGCTTCCTCGACTAATATCATGTATATTATTGTTATATTAACATTAAAATTATTGTTATATTAACATTAAAATTATTGTTATATTACTTTATTGTTATATTGTTTATTTTGTAAAAACTATTATTAGTTTTAGCGATCTTTAACACTTCATAGCGGTGTCGCTGTTGGTTTTACTAAAAAATTGTATTTGAAAAAAATGTTTGTCTCATTGAATAGATGAAGTATTCTTTTTTCCCGACCTAAAATTCCAATTTTAAATTTAAAGTTAACGTTTACGCGAGCGTGGCTCGTGAACGCTTGGACGGATAACGTTGTCCAACGAACTCGTCCTTGGCATTAGTAAAATGAACATGTCTACCAAATTTCATCAAAATCGGTCAACATTTATTCAAGTTATCGTCGCACGTTTCATAATTCGCGGACACACAGACCGACAGACAGACCGACAGACAGACAGACAGACAGACAGACAGACAGACACGAGACCAAATATGTTCCCTGATGTCTGAAACGGATTTCTATCTTGGAATTTTTAAAATCGGAGGCATAAAAGTTTTTCGTTCTCAAAAGTGAACACAATGCTTCCGTTACCTTCGGTAAGCTCGGAAGCAAAATTAGACATTTCATTGTTATTAAAGCTAAGGAAAAAAATATGTTTTTTATGTCAATTCCTAACCCTACGATACAAATGCAGAGGGATTAACTTTTTGCTATATTCTTGTTCAGTATTATAAAAACTTAATATAATAACTTGATATAATACAAAAACTTAAAACAACTCATAGTAAATTTTAATCATAATCCCTCAACTAACTTTGTTAATATCATTAATACCACTAAAAATGTTGTGAGCCGATCTAAATTCGCAAAATTTATCTAATCTAATTGATCTAAAATCGCAACACCTTAACATGTGTCAAAGGTAAGCGAAGCTCCTCTTTACAAGAAAGTAATTAACTTTCATTGAAATATTATTTGTGCAGCTTTCGAATTATACTGACAGACAGACAGGATATTTAAGGTAAGTATTATGTAGCAATCAATTTGACATGTCTAAATTAACTCTGTAAATTATTTTTCACACATATAATTATATTGTCTCTTTCTTTCAATCTTTATTAAATAGCACGTCAAACAAAATGATTTTAGATTATAATAATTAAAAATGAAACATTTGATCTTTGTTTAGACTTTTTTGATTTCAAACGAATTGTTGTCATTTTGAGAAACTATTTTTTTTAAAAACACTGTTAAAACTTTGTTGAGGAAGTCAGTTCAAACGTGTAATTGTGTGTAATTTAAAAATATGAAATATGATCAAAAGCTTATAATCTTTTGCTTAATGTGTCTACGTCCTTCGAGAAACAGGTCTTTTTTTATACGGTTAGATCGACTGGTAATAATCTTGTCGAACTCTTGGGTCGATAGTAGGGGAGCAAGGTCGACGCAAGATTGCAAGATTTCTTCGCTTATACCTTCAGTCGGTTGTTTACCGATAAAAAAGAAACATCATCCGGATATTAAACGATTGTATGACGTCAAAAGATATCGATTATCATCATCTATTACCATAATATATTTTATAATAAAATAACATTTTATAAATTAATTAGATTCATCTTAGAAATCTGTTTTCTTGTTACAATTTTTTTTTTCTTTTATTTATTTATTTTTTTGTGTTGTGTGGTTTTTTTTAATTGTGTGTTTTTTTAATTAATCAAATAATAATTATAATAAATTAAAATATAAACAATTGCTAGTTATAATTCATTACATGTTAAAGTTCTTTTACAATTAATTATTAGCCTCGATTACAACAATAATTAATTGTTTGGAAGAAAAAAAATTATAAAACATTTTAATTTGACAAAAAATACAATCTGGTGATTGTAGGTGTATTAAATTTAGTTTGAAGTGTGTTTATTAATTAAATTCATGAACTATTAGAAATGTTTAGAATGAATAAATAGGTATTTTCTTCTTTTTGTGAAGTTATAAAACAATTGTGCTCATTTTGAAGAAAGGAAATTTTATTGAAAGCTACGAATCTTTCACCTATACAGGTAAAGTTTCTTCAGCTTTATATTTATTTATCTATTTTATTTTTATCTTTTTAATGTATATTTGTACTTTTTAATGTAAGGATGAAGTTAGAGAGGAAAATAATATATTTACAGTGTTGTAATATTTAAGAAGTAATAAAGTTAAATAAACAACCTCCTGTACTTTCCTAACTTCCTGTCACACGTATAAATCTTTACGACTCTCTTCGGCCCTTTGAGGTGCAGTGGAGGGAGGCCCAACAGCTGGAGACTGGATTACACACCTCCTATAGCTTTTTAACTCCCTGTTATACTTTTCTGAGTTTTTAAGCTTAAAGTAACGTAGTGTTTTTGACTTATGTTCCATAGCCTAAACATAAAAATGTCAAAAAAAATACTAAATTCTTTCCCGTGATTTATTTATTACTGGTTTTTTGTATTTGTTACCATTTTAACAACCAAGTCTTATTGACGAGTTTATCTTAAATGGGTTATCAATTATCAATGTTGATTATTAATTAATTATAGCTAACATTTAATTAGGTCATATATCAATATTGCTATAATATAATGGTTATTTTCCTGTTACACAGTCATTATAGGAGTAGGTTATGGCTTTATATGTGATAACTTTCAACTGAATTATCAATGTAACTGTTATAGAATTAATTAATATCAAAGAAGCTCGTGGGAAAATATATTAGAAGAGATTAAACTAGCAGACGTACTATTAGTAGATCCTAATACTAAAATTTGTGGGTTAGGAATTTGTGACTTTTGACAGCGCGGGAAAATACAAAAAGTGGGGGAGGGAAGAGGGAACCAAACCGATGATAGGTAAGGGTAAGGATTTTGAGTTCGAGAAGGTCGGGCCAACGGCCAAGTAGGTAAACAAAAATGTCACCGGCCCCACCCCTCCTACAGGCTTAGTGGCTTTATAATAATATATTAATATGAATGATAACTTTTATGATATTTTCAACGTGTAGTCTCTACAATTAAAGGAAAAAAAGACCAGTCATGCACCATGATTTAATGAGCGAATTTTCAAAGAAATCTGCGTATTATTTGCTTATAATGATATAGGAAATGTTCACCCCCCCCCCCCCCCCCCTCTGTTTACTGTTAAATTTCCTATTCCTTCTAGATAAATAAATTAATATATAGGTATGTACATATAGGTATATGAATGTATATATATGATATGTAATATACAAATTCAAAGATGTTTAGCTATTAAAGTATATTTTCTATATTAGACATTACTGTACAATTTATTAAAGTGATCGATATAAAAGAATTAAAGAATAATTTTTAATATATTATACTGATCTCTAAAGATATTTAAATAAAAATATAATTTACACGTATAGTACAAAATTTTTTATATAAACTTAATAAAGTAGTATTTATTGAAGCGAGCGTAAGCGAGCTTCTTACATTCAACGAAATATGCATCTTGTCTGTCTGTCTGTCTGTCTGTCTGTGTGTAACGTTTACGTGTCCGACGATATCTTGAGTAAAAGTTGGCCGATTTAGTTGAAATTTGGTATACATGTTCCTCTTACTAATACTCAGGCTAAGTTCGTTGGACAGCGTGATCCGCCCAAGAGTTCGCGCGCAATGCTCGCGTAAACGAGAGGTTCAAAAATTAAATTGGAATTTCAGGACGGGAAAAGATTCTATCATCATCTATTCGATGAGACGAACATTTTTTTCAAATAACATTTTTTAGTAAAACCAACAGCGACACCGCTATGACTTAATAAAGATCGCTAAAACTATTAAAGCGGACCTAAACGTTTATAATAGAAAAAACAACCTTTTTACCGATATCTTATGTTCTAACGTAACGATTTTAATAAAACTTCATATACACCATCTAATGCACAATTGTAACACACTTGATACATGCAGTAGTTTTTTTGTAGCAGAGAAATACAATTTATAATAATTGAAAAAGAGATGTGTGGTTGTGGAAATAGTAAGAATGCGGGGTGGTTCCCTTACTATTAGCCGCTGCACTACTACCAGACCCACTATCTATCAACTCATCATGATTCATGATTATCTTTTTTTTCAATATTCAATACATATTTATTACCATACGCTCGCTTCAATGATAGAGCCACGCGATGCCTAGTATAAACTTATAGGTAGTAGTTTTTAAGTATAAATACTCTACAGAAATTGATGTTTAACATTACACTTTTTTATAAAAAAAAACTTATTAAAGTATTGCTTCGTTTGGAAATTTGATTATTACTTAATTAATTATCCTTTTCCCTAGCAATTTAGCCTCCATAAACAAACCAAAAATACTACTTGAGCATTTATCTTCAAACTGCTCATCAGTCGTCTGGATTTTCCCCTTCCCCTTTCTTTAAAAATTGTTTAGCGGTGCTTGTAATTTTAAAAAAGTCCAGTCTTGCACCATGACTTAATGAGCGAAAGAAAAGCCAAAGAAAGATGCGTATTAGTGGCTTATAATAATATAGGAAAATTTTGGGTTTGAATTTGGATGGTTGAAAAAAAAAATTGGTAGACAAAGGGTACGGGACGGGGTACAAAAGTCAAAATAGTATTTACCTTTCAAGATGCATGTCGTTGGATAGCTCTTTAAGAGTACAGTAATTGTTGTTATGTACACTTTTATCAAATTTCAAAATGGCGACCATTTAAAATTTTAAAAGTCAAATCCCATGAAAACCAGTTGGTATGAAGAAATTTTGCAAGAGACAAAGCTCATTAAGAGTACAGTAATTGTTGTTATGTACACTTTTGTCACGTTTTTATGCTATTTTTGACCCTAAATTGTCAAAATTTGACCCCTAAATGAACTCCAAAAATTCTGGCCAACGAACTCATCCTTTCTTTTAATATAATTGACATTTTAAAATTTGTTTGAAATTTTTAATTTTTAAGTGCATCCTAAGGGGAGATATCGTCTGAAGTGACACATACACGGTGTCTCGCAGAAAAGCTTAGCGCACTATTGATACTAATATTAAACCTTTTTTAGCGAATTTTCGAAGAAAATTAAGCTATTGCAATGGCTTTAAAATTTTTGAAACTTTTCTCCACGGAAATCCGTTTTAGACCATTCTGATTCGATTCCTAAAATTTAACACTTTTTTTATGTATGTACGTATAAATGTAAAGTATATAAAATATATACAGGGTGTCCCAAAAGAGCTTTGCGCACTATTTAGGACAGGGTTCTACATGTGAAAATAAATAAAAGTGCTCAGTAATTGTTTTTCAATTTCGGCTTAGTTTATCCGTAATCCGCCATTTTGTATTTCTTTTGAATAAAATTATATTTTAAAAACCCTTCAAGATATTTTTATGAAACTTTACAGATGTCTTACTAACTTCGATATCTAAAATTTCCCAAAATATTAGTTTTTAAATTTATCAAATTTCAAATTGGCGGCCATTTAAAATTTTAAAAGTCAAATCCCATGAAAACCAGTTGATATGAAGAAATTTTGCATAAGACAAAAGTTGTGGAACTTTTTAATGCGAACCAAAAGTTACCTTAATTATTGAAATCGGTTCATAATTATAAATAAATGACGACTATTTTAATAATTGTGGTGTAAAAATTATTAGTACCTACAGTTCTTATAATTTCTTTCTAAAAAATCTTCTTAACTATTTACATTCCATTTATGTTGTATTTATTATTATCTTTATTTATTTGAGGAGGTAATTTTCTTTATTAGTACATTAAAACGTGATGTTGAGTTACATTGTGAACATTAAAGTAATCGTCATTTATTTATTTATGAACCGATTTCAATAATTAAGGTATCTTTAGATTTGCATCTTTAGCCTCTTGAAAAATTTCTTCATACCAACTAGTTATCATGGAATTTGACATTTAAAATTTTAATCGGCCGCCAATTTGAAATTTGATAAATTTATTATTAGAACCCTGTCCTAAATAAAGCTAAACCCTTCCCAAAGCTTTTTTGGGAAACCCTGTATATATATTATATATACATTACATATTATACATACATACATAAAAAAAAGTGTTCTATTTTAGGAATCGATTCAGAATGGCCTAAAACGGATTTCCGTGGAGAAAACTTTCAAAAATTTGCATTAAAAATTTTTAGAAACTAGTTAGAATAAGGGGGGGGGCGCAAATTGTTGATGCTTTTTGGCAAAAGGCGTGGAAAATTGAACAATTAACACAAGTGATATACATTTTGGTAATATACTCTTTAATACCTTTAATTTGTTACCCCACAAAAAAATAATCTTTTTTGTGGCATGAATTATTCGCCATATTGGATTCCTAGTTAATTTGTTAAAATTGCTATTCTAATTTTTCCTGTGGTCCAGCAGACCGCTTGGGATATTTTTTATATTTCTAGTAACAGCAAAAAATTAAAAAAATAAATCACGTGCTACAGAGGAAGGGGTTCCTGGTTCAATCCCCCGGGGGGGTCAAAATGTTTTTTATCGGTAATAACGAAAAGATACATTCAATTTTTTCCGGAAATATTCATCGTTCCACCATAGGGTATAAGCGTGAATTATTTTAAAATTTTAAGAAGTTGGGGGAACATTTGTATTTTTGTATATTTCGACTTATAAATACAATAAAATTTAAAAAAATGTTTTTAATATTTTTGTAATCTACTCTTCAATACATTTCATTTGATACCCCACACAAAATTTTAAAAAAATATGTTTTTTCGAGTGGCATGAATTATCCGCCATCTTGGATTCCCAGTAAATCAGATCAAATTGCTAATATTATTTTTCTATGGCCCAGCAGACCGCACATTTTGCATATTTTTTTTAGTAGGTAACAGCGGAAATACGATTTTAGGGGAGGGGACACACAAAATTTCGATATTTTTTTTGACAAAATGGCCCCGAAAATTAAACACTTTCCCTAAGTGGTATATACATTTTGGATTTGAACGGCTGATAATGTTGAGTTCGCTATATTTTTTCTGTGTGCACGTCAAGTCAAAACTATCTTTAATACTGCAAAGTTTCATATTTATATATTTTTTTATTCAGAAGTTATTGGAACCTTACAGAGTGACAGACAGACAGACACAGAATCGAAACTATAAGGGTTTCTTTTTTTGGTTTTACCAACGTAACCCTAAAAAGTGATTTGATTTAATTTGGCATAAAAAGTACCTTCATTTTAAGGGTGTTTTAAACCCACATTACATTTGTGTATAACGGGAAAGTCGTAATTTTTAAATAGTTCTTATTTAACTCTAGGCAATGTAACTTAGTTGATAGACAATGCCTTAAATTTGTTGATACAACAATTTTAACGATTTGAAAAATAAATCCATAATTTACTCGGCTATAATAAACCTCCAACACTCATTCCAGGCCTCGGTAAGTTCTTCTTAAAACATTTCAGCTAGAATTTACAAGTTATTGCTAAATTAAAATATAACAGGGAAAGAAAAAGTGTTTACAGTTATTACTGTTGTGGTCTTAAATTTAACTTATTTGCATGTCTTTAAATTTGTTAATTTTTGTTTAGCATAAGGATATATTTGTTTTAAATCAGTTTGTATTGTGTCCTTTGCCGCAGATTCCTCATTTGCCAACTCTCTCTAATACTCTGTTTCACATCATGCCTTCTCCTCATCTTCCTCCTGAGCCAAAACCAAAAGAGAGAAAAAAAAATACCAAAATATTAAAAAATATTAAATTGCACTATTACTAATAGATACATGAACTATTGTATGAATAGTTAATATTTATAACAGTATGTTTGCTTCAAGCGACATCTAGTTCATTATAAATACAATGTTTAAAAGTTTACCTTAGATTTACTGATCATTTTGTTTTTTTCCCATTTCTCTCTTCATCGACTTTCAGTATAAATGATAGATGTTTGTTGGCAGTCCATGCAGATGTATCTTTTGCTAGATCCTCTCATTTCTTCTATTCTGCTTTACCTTTGCGTTCAAGGTGAAAAAAAGACATCAAAGCTTTAATTTTATTTAGCACTATCTTTCCATCAATTCTGTATTTATTCCCCAAAATGTTATAAGTAAAATTGTATTTATTATGTCATCTTTTTGCCAATAACTCGATATTTATCATATTTGAATTTAAAATCAAGCCACTTTTCTTCTCCCCAGACCATCTTAAAATGAAATGTTTCACTTGAAGTGACAAGAGTAACCTAGGTGAAGCGGGGAACTCATGCTCGTGCCTCAAACTATTGTGGGATGTGCACCAAAGCATGTCTCTCCTCTGCAGCTGCTAATCAGCTGCTTATAGGGTTTCATCCTCTTCCTCGCACAGCCTGCACATTGGGCTTCCAGCTAGGCCAAGCAGATGTAGATGTCGATTTAGCCTACAGTGTCCAGTAAGAAATCCTGTCAAAAGATGACAGGATTGTTTTTTGAGCAAGAGCAGAGATCTGGTAAGATGCTGAGATGGTTCCCGGATCATCATTTTAGATTGTGACACACCTGAAGCACTGTTCCATATTCTGTTGATATCTAACTTCATGAAAGTCCTTATGGAATGTTTAATTTCACAACATGGCATGCCAACAACTGGTTCTGGTGTAATTGGGGTTGAACTGGAACCCGTTTTAGCTAACTGGTCAGCAATCTTAAGCAGCCCCTACACTATCAAGCCGCTTGATCAAAACATTGCGTCAAGCTGATTGACACGAGCTTCAAGCAGATCAAGCATCCCATAGATCTTTTCATCAACACTTATTTGTAGCAGGGTTTTTGACTAGTGAACTGCTCCTCCTGGGCTGTAGTGAATCAGTATTGTGTAGATATGGTTTCGAATCAGGATTTGGGATTTCTCATCTTGACAGTAGTTGTTTTAAGTGGAAGAAAGATCCAGAGAAAACAAAATTGGTCAAAGGAGTGGAACTTTCCACGACTCGGGACAATCACGATATAAATCAATGAGGAGGCCAATAAATTCTCGATCGGCATTATTATTTACGATGTCCGAACCTTCGGAAGCAAGCGGACAGCCCTCCATCGGTGGCGTTGAGCAGGTGATTGACGGAATGCTTGATCAAAATTTTTCTAAACTATTAAGCGCTCCGTCAAACCGCTTGAGTCATTCAAACTTTCCATCAATATCCGTCAATGCTTGACTCAAGCCTCAAATGGGTTCCTAGACTATCAATCATGCTTGACACAATTGCTTGACGCGCTGTTTTGATCAAGCAGCTTGATAGTGTAGGAGCTGCTTTATTTACCTCAATGTCCTGGAACCCATATAAGTTGTACCTTGTTAAGTTGACCAAGAGTGCTGAGATATATTAGCAACCAGCTTAGATGTATACCTTGGTGCAACCAGTGCTTTGATCGTTACCTGGCTGTCAGAGTAGATTCTGATTAGTCTGTTAGAGATTTTCTTACTCAGGATTATTTGTTATCAGGCCAAAATAACCTTTTAATACCTAGTAATAATGTTAAATGCTTAAAACACTGTCATATCTAACCTTATTATGATTAATTTCAGGAAAGTAAATCAAAATGAAGAACCCTTTACCATGGCTAGTGACAGATTACTGGGCTCAGTATTTGGCTGTTTTAGGACTGATTGCTGCTATCAGATTAATAAAAGTAATATGGTTCCATACAGCTTGGACCTTAAAAACATACTTACCGGCTCTTTACCGACCATACAACTACCCCAAAATCTACGGAGAATGGGCAGGTTTGTTATTGTACACTGACTTTATAAATTAAATAAAATCTAATATTTAATTTTAACACTATCGAGTTAAAATTGAAACTGTTATATATAATAAGGGGATATGTCACTTAAGCAAAAATAATGTTTTTTGATATCTATAACAATCTTATTATATGTAATTGTTACACATTTATTATTTGTTTTATTAATCATATTTTTTATTTTACATCAGATTATTATGGAGTTTATAAATTATTAATTTAATTTTTTTTTATGCTAGATTAATGCATGTAATATAATGTAGAAGATCGTGGTCTCCAAATTGGAATCGAAATATCCCAAAAGGCAGTAGTTTTTTTTTTTATTATTATTTTATTACCCTCCTAGAGACAATGTTAAAAGAAAACATCTACAGAGCTAACTAAGAAAAAGGTCACTCAACTAGATTCAAACTCGAACTCACACTGAATTTATTAATTCGTTTTTTTAAACAAGAAAATAAAATTTGTAAAGTGGATGTCACTTTCAAAAAGAAAAAAAATAATTGTCATAATATAAAATAAAATAAACTAAATTAAAAGTTACTAAAAGTACGCTGCACATCAATGAACTTTCTATTTAACACAATTTTTTTTCTGGAACCATCAATTTCGTTATACGGATATCCGAGACTATATTTTAATGAATGTATTGTTTTGCACCATGAATATTTAAAACAAAATACAAAACTGTTTCAGCTAATCATCATAGAAGTTTTTTTTTTTTTTTTTTAATGAAAAACCATTGATGATAGTGTTTTAAGTAATTAAATTATTTTTCTTTGTACATTATGTTGCAGCTGTTAGTGGTTGTACGGCTGGAATTGGGCATTCGCTAGTTAAAGAGATAGCTAGAAGAGGTATTAATTTAATCCTCATTTCAAGAAGCCAAGAAAAACTCAGTTCATTAGCTAAAGAACTAGGTAGGTGAGTTTAAGTATGTTTTTATTTATTTATTTTTTTTTTAAAATCATGAGCTTTAAAATATGGCTAATTTTAAGAAATAAATTTACTTTTGAAAAATTTATGATAATTATACTCATGCCATTTTACTTTATTATGACAGCACGGGCAAATAAAAAAAACGGGAGGAGAGACAATAAGAGCTCAAGATTTTGGCGGGTAGTAGGTTGGGCCAACTAGGCAAACAAAAATATCACTGGATAACCTTAAGATAACCACCTAGTGGTTTTATTTTATCTCTCACATAAGTTGGCCACTTTGAGTTCTCAGGTTTACAAAGTATACTGGCATGAGTATAGTCTAAAGCAGGGGCTCAAACTAACTGCTAACTGGCTGAGTTTTAAACTCAAATCATTCTCAACGCAGGACAGTCTGTTTTGAGGTATATAAGGGATGAATACACTCCTAACAACCGCAAATATTTATGTGGGGCGTACCACTGGACATGATTCCGCGTACCAGTTTGGGAACCGCTGGTCTAAACCATACCACATTGGCTATGTAGATAGGAGTCAATGTAATTTTTTTTTTTTTTTTTTTTTTTTTTTTTTTAGTAAACATAGAGAAAAGAGGGTATAATTAATAATTTCAATTTTCAGAAAGGACAGTATTTATTTTCTAGACTTAGTTATGGAGTACAGTCCTTAGTTATTTGAGTGGACTCCTAAATAACTGATTAAATAACTGTTGTAACGTAAGCACTCATTGTGCAGTAACCATAGATATTAAACGTTAAACACCTATTTTAACAGTAAAATGCATCTGAAGAAAAAAATATTAGTTGATAAGTACAACAGATTCATAATTATGTAAAATTACTATTGTATTTTGAATTACTTATACCAGTCATTTTTTAAAATTAATTTATTGGTACATTTTGTCTATATATTATGATAATTTTTGGTTATTTTCTTATGTTGTAGAGCATACATATAAAATAAAAACAAAAATCATTATCAATGATGCTTTAAGTCGAGAATCAACTATTAAAATGGCCAAGGAATTAGCTGATTTGGATATTGGAATTTTAGGTATGTATAACTAATTTAATCATATGTGAAGGTTCCGAATTCGATTTCCGACTCCAGCTAAGGGGGGGGGGGGGATTTTCAGCTCGGTGTTCATCCAGCATGGTATTAATGGGTAGCTACAGAAGTGAATTGTGGATAACCCGGTTGCAAAATGCCAATTATATGGATTATTTGGCTGATAAAGTTACACGCCGACCCTGAGTCTTCCACGAATTATAGTTGTGTAAGCCCTTTGGCAAGCCCAAGCTGTCCAAAACCTGTTGCACCATGGATTATACATATATATATAATATAATATAATAAATATAATTGATTTTTATAAATAATTGAATTAAACATAGAGTGGCCATAAAAAGTTTAGTCCAAACAGGACAATGAAATGGGGTAAGATTGTATTACTTAGCGTTGGGAACCAATCGATTGAAAACAGTCGACTAAACGGTTGTTTTAAAATATTCATTCATTCGGTTGTGGATATCTAGTTTTCATTCGAATGATATCAGTCTATAGTTTGGAGTTGTATTAGTTAAATTATTAGTAATTCGGACGTGTATATGTGGACGTGTGTATAACGAGATAACGAGTGTCATGCACCTTCTCACCCCTCCTCCGCTCTGAACCCTTCACCGTCTTTCCTTTCCCCTACCCAAAACCAAAAAACATCCGAATAAAAACATTCGAATGAAAAATTCGAATGGATTCAGTCTCAGTCTATATTTTTTCATTCGAATGAAAACGATGTCGTAGCAGGCTGTAGTTTGGGACGAGATAACGAGTGTCAAGCGCCTTCTCACTCTCACCCCCCCTCAGCTCTGAGGCCTTTGTGGCCTCCACCGTGCTACTCCTATATAAAAAAAAACCATTCGATTGAAAAATTCGACTTGCTGGTTCAGTCTCGGTCTATATTTTTATTCGTATATCCTATACCCGCTATGAGACTGTTTTCAGTCGATTGAATTCAATCGACTGTTTTTTCCCGAATCGACTTATTCATTCGGTTGTTTTTTCTAGTCGGTTGTCCCAACGCTAGTATTACTATTGCACCCCCAGGGGAAGTAAGCAATTATCACAAAATTAGAGTAAGAAATAAATTGAGGAAAATGTAATAAACATCACATGCATTATTAAATATTAATAACAAATTTAATAAAAATGCTATTAAAATCATCTGTGCTAATACTTGATTTTGTTTAGAAATACTTCACAAAGAATAACATATTTACTAAGATTGGATAGGTCTTCAACTCTTTACCTGTCTCTTTATCTAGACCTTCTGGAAATTGTCCCATTTTTACCGAAAAGCAGAACATTTTCGGACACTGATGGGAGGTTTTCAAAAGCTTAAAATAACAGGATTGTCCCGCTCAAAACGAGACGCATGGTCAGCCCAATTAAATACAATAATTGTTATAAATAGGTGCCCAAAGGCAAGGCAATTTACAACAGCAATGTAATACCGTGTTTGCACACTGCAATAGGCTACACAAATTGTAGAGACACCAAGGGATGTGCCACATAAGCGTGACACATAGGAGCTGTTCCAACATCAGACATTACGTCACAAAGATGTTGGCTCGGTACAAATATATTTGTTATATGTGAAGTGGCTATTCACTCTGTTTTTTAATGTTATTTTATTGATACAAAAAAGTGCTGCAGCACCAAAAAGAAAAAAAACAAATTATTTGTTATATTTAAAATATTAATTATATTTAAAATATAACTCCACGAAATACTTTCAGCAAACAGTAAAGACATTTATTTGGATCATACATTTAACCAAGCTAAAAATAAATGTTGGAATTCGGTTTTAAGTTTGAAAATTGTGTCATTTTTCATCGGGAAATTACTAACTACCAAGTACACAAATTAATAATTATTATCAATCTGCTGGATTTGGTTTTGCTACGGTCCTTGAAGGACTTTGGCCTCGGCAACCACCTTTGTCCGCCAGTCGACTCGTGACAGCGCCATTCCTATCCAGTTTCGCACCTTCAGTGTCCGAAGGTTATCCTCTACATGAGGAATTTAGTTTATTTGGACTCTAATTAAGGTGGCTTTCACACCGAAGTAGCAAGTCGCAGGTTGCATGCGTCCTAGTAGTAGGATGCCAGCAACTTAAACACCGGACTATCTAAGGAGTCGAGGTAATTGAACAAGAGCCTACACACTGAAGATGCAAGTGAGATGTGCATCCAAATAAATAAATAAATAACCATTTATTGGAAAATCAATAATTATATACAATTTCATGTTTTTTTGTTTGTTTCATTTCCAAATCAGCTAAATGCTGTGGCTGCCTTTGGAGGCTTTTGAGTTCATGCACTATAAGTTTAATTTAATTTCTTTTTGTTTATATATTTATATACATACATATACACACACACACATATAATGTATTTTGTTATTAGTTAAATCACAAATTTTGTTTATAGGTAAACATCACAATATACTTGAGTGTGTCTTCTCCATTCTATTTTATCTAAAGCAATTCTTTTCCAGCAACTTGGTATTTCACTACATTTCTTCGTCCCACTGTTTCCTTGGTCTTCCTTTTCTTCTCTTATACTGCCAGGGTGTCCATTCCAAAATTCTTTTAGACCATCTGTCATCTTGGGTTCTAATTATGTGCCCAGCCCATTTCCATTTCTTTGTCATTGCTGCTGTTGCTATATCGTCCATTTTTGTCTGGCTTCTAATCCATTCATTAGTTTTCCATTCTCTTCTTCTAATTTTCATCATGCTCCTTTCCATTCTTCTTTCAGTCACTCTGAGATTATTTATATCTGATTTCTTCAGGTTCCACGTCACACAGCCGTACAATATCACAGGTTTTACAACACTGTTCCACAGCTTAACTTTCTGCTTCATTTCTACATCCGATCTGAATATTGCTCTATATTTATTATATGCTCGCCATCCTAGACCTATTCTTCTGTTTATTTCTTTACTTGAAGACCCATCTTTCGTTATATAAGCTGTCCTATAGGTATATAATCTCTTCTACTTCTTCTATTTTTTCATTATTTATAATAACTAGTTCATTTTCTCTTTTGTTTGTTATAAGTAGTTTAGTTTTCTTTATGTTTATCTTTAATCCTCAAAAAAAAAACAGCACAACCTCACATCTTTGTTTTATTTTTCGAGTTCTCATAATTTGTCAAATGAGCGCCATTTTTATTTTCATCAAAGTATACCTGGATCAAAAAAAGTTGGGGCCCCACCAACTCAATTTGGATGTCCAAGTTGACTTTGATACCCTGTTTACACGATCTAAAAGTAGCGTCAAAAGTCAAAGGTGACTTAGTCCAAGTACAACTTTGACAGTGTAAATCCGACTGAAACAATTCCACAATCTCTGGATCCAGTTAAATTAATTTTTAAACCCTTTTAGTTATCAAGTTATCTATTAACATACTAACTTTTGTATAGTAATGTTTTAAATTGATTTAATGCTTACAGTGAACAATGTCGGAATTAATTTAGATGAGGATAAAATGAAACGTTTTCACCACACTCCCTCTGAATGGATTCTAAGTACACTTACGGTAAATGCTGGAAACGGAGCAATGACAATGAAACATGTTCTGCCCAACATGATTAAAGCTAGAAAAGGAATTGTTGTTAACATGTGTTCATCAAGTTCTTATTCCCCTGTCCCTATACAGGCACTTTACGCTGCATCTAAGGTATTTCTAATTTTTTTTCATTTCATTATTTTGTTGAGAAGTTAAATGGTTTATTACTTCAATTTTTATAAGTTTTTGGTAGTATTCATACTACGGAACGTTTAAATTTTAATTTAAACGTTCCAGTTAACCCAGTAGTGTCTTTTAAGTTGAATCAACTAGTTGACTGGTGTGAATGGCTAATGCCCAGTAGTGTTTTTTTTGTTGAATCAACTAGTTGACTGGTGTGAATGGGTAATGCCCAGTAGTGTCTTTTTTGTTGAATCAACTAGTTGACTGGTGTGAATGGGTAATGCCCAGTAGTGTCTTTTAAGTTGAATCAACTAGTTGACTGGTGTGAATGGCTAATGCCTAGTAGTGTCTTTTAAGTTGAATCAACTAGTTGACTGGTGTGAATGGGTAATGCCCAGTAGTGTCTTTTTTGTTGAATCAACTAGTTGACTGGTGTGAATGGGTAATGCCCAGTAGTGTCTTTTAAGTTGAATCAACTAGTTGACTGGTGTGAATGGCTAATGCCCAGTAGTGTCTTTTAAGTTGAATCAACTAGTTGACTGGTGTGAATGGGTAATGCCCAGTAGTGTCTTTTAAGTTGAATCAACTAGTTGACTGGTGTGAATGGCTAATGCCCAGTAGTGTCTTTTAAGTTGAATCAACTAGTTGACTGGTGTGAATGGCTAATGCCCAGTAGCGTTTTTTTTGTTGAATCAACTAGTTGACTGGTGTGAATGGCTAATGCCCAGTAGCGTTTTTTTTGTTGAATCAACTAGTTGACTGGTGTGAATGGGTAATGCCCAGTAGTGTCTTTTTTGTTGAATCAACTAGTTGACTGGTGTGAATGGGTAATGCCCAGTAGTGTCTTTTAAGTTGAATCAACTAGTTGACTGGTGTGAATGGGTAATGCCCAGTAGTGTCTTTTAAGTTGAATCAACTAGTTGACTGGTGTGAATGGCTAATGCCCAGTAGTGTTTTTTTTGTTGAATCAACTAGTTGACTGGTGTGAATGGGTAATTCCCAGTAGTGTCTTTTAAGTTGAATCAACTAGTTGACTGGTGTGAATGGCTAATGCCCAGTAGTGTCTTTTAAGTTGAATCAACTAGTTGACTGGTGTGAATGGCTAATGCCCAGTAGTGTCTTTTAAGTTGAATCAACTAGTTGACTGGTGTGAATGGCTAATGCCCAGTAGTGTCTTTTAAGTTGAATCAACTAGTTGACTGGTGTGAATGGCTAATGCCCAGTAGTGTCTTTTAAGTTGAATCAACTAGTTGACTGGTGTGAATGGCTAATGCCCAGTAGTGTCTTTTAAGTTGAATCAACTAGTTGACTGGTGTGAATGGCTAATGCCCAGTAGTGTCTTTTAAGTTGAATCAACTAGTGAGGATAAGAATGTGAGTGGCACATGTGCCTGGCCTCCAGTCGCCTGGGCAGACGAGTTGACTGGGTGTGAAGAGGTTCGAGTGATTACTTGACACTTGCTACCAGGCTTCACTCCTTTTCAACTAATCAACTAATCGTCTCGTGTGAAAGAGGCCTTAAGCTAGCCTAATAGTAGTATTCTTTATTAATAAAAAATATTAAAATTGTTTTCTTTCAGGTGTACATGGATATACTTACACGAGGAATAGGATACGAGTTCGAATCTACCGGAGTTAAAATTCAATCATTTTGTCCATTTTTTGTTAAATCGAATATGACTCAATTCTCAACTTTTATTTATAACTTCCTATCTATATCAGGAGAAGCATATGCAAAAAGTTTCGTGGACATACTCGGCACTTGTAGAAGAACCGGCGGACATTTGTTCTTTGATTTATTTGTAAGTATATATTCTTTTTACACCAACGGAATAATGCAATATATTAGAAGTAATAAAATATAGTTTTATGTCTTAAATGTACTTCTTTTTACATTATTATGCATCCCATTCTATGCCATAAAGAATTTGAAACCCTGTTAGTGCATTTGAAATAACTAATTTAACATGAATTTTTGTTTTAGTATGGCCTTGGTCTAATCACATTTCATCGGACAGGTATAATCTACTTATTATACTATATTGGAGTTTTACTTGCAGATTATGAATTGTAATTTTCTTAACTGATATTAATTATTTATTTGGTTCTTTCTCCCCTTTCCTCAAATAATAAATAATTATTGGTTGTGAATAATTTTATAAATCAATTGGTATGAATAAATATTTTTTAAACTAAGTAGTGTTTTTAATCCACACGTCCATTTTTGGTACATTTCAGTTTTTTTTTGTTAATTTTCTTTAGAAATAATTAGTTAACTGTACATAATTTATATACAGTGAAAATAATTTATAATGCCCTCTTATCGCTTATAACAATGAAAAATATGAAGAATAAACGCAAGTGGAGGTGATGTCAATGAAATAATAATAACAAAAGCCTTTTTATTATTCCGATAAAAAATATCTTGCCCATTGATTCATGGCACACTCAAAACAACAATCAGATATTCAACAATTCCCCCCCCCCCCCTCTTAAGGGATGTAAAAAGTGATTCCAGGATATACATATTTTTTTTAAGGTATCAACTATGTTATAAGTTAAAATAAAAGATTCAAATCTTTCAGTATATAGAGTCTTCTAAATACTAAATTACCGTAAAATTTTGCTTATAATAAGCACAATATTTAGGGTCTGTAGGCAAAACCAAGGACCCTTATATTTTCCTGCGTGTGTCTGCCCGTCCATGCGGTTGCCTGCTCTCACGGCTATACCTTTCGTCCGATCACTTTGAAATTTGGCATGTATGTGTCTTGTACCTACCCATATAGCGACTTAAAAAAAATATTTTTCAAAAAAATTAGGGTAAAAAAACTTAAGGGATACATTTTTTTTTTCTTTTTTTCGACACCGTGAGGGGTATCTTATGAAAGTGTACGTCAAGCTGATTACAAAAATATATAATTCTTTGGTAATTACTTTGATAGGGCGAGCGTAGGCAAGTTTGAAGTGGGAGTGAAACGTGTCCCCACCCCCCTCTATCTCACTTATGTGAAGTGCAAAAAATCTGAAAAAATTCCTGAACATTCTTCGACCAAAAGTAAAGATACAACTTTTTGGAAATTTCGAAAAAAATATTATTATATTTTATATTGACAAAATACGTTTTTTTTTATAACTCTGGTCTTTTCAATGAATTTATATGGTTGTAGTCCGGTTCAGTGGCAAAAAAATACTTTATCAGAAGTTTGTTTATGTGTTTTGAAAATATCAGACCCATAGGATAGTTCAAAGTAAGCTTTTAAGCATTTTAAAAAACACCATCAATAGGGTACTTCTTAACTATACAGGGTTGCCTACGGACCCTCGCTGTGTGCTGACTAGCACACACTTGACCTGTTTATTACTTTATTTAGAGCTGTGGATCTCCTTCAGGTTATTAACAATAAAAACTAAAACAGTTTTTTTGAGATCAGCAATGTTTCGGCCTAGCCAGCCATTCTCAAGCCTAAAATCATAAATTTATGATTTTAGGCTTGATGACAACTACAGTAAAATACTAAAATAAAGAAAAACATAAGCTTAGATCTTTCTAAAGATCTAATGCAAAGCTTAGATCTTTAGAAAGATCTAATGCAAAGCTTAGATCTTTGATATACTTTGCATTATAACAGGAGTAAGGTAGGGGATTTGATACAACAGTAAATCAGTAACAGTATTAACGGTATAGTTTTTTACCCTTTTACTTTCTCATATAAAGAGAAGTAAAAAAGTAAAATTCGATTTTGATGGATTTACATGTTTTGAGGTCCCTTGAGTCTAAAAAAGTGGTTTTTAAAAACTGTCCATCTGTCTGTGCAGATGTGTGTAGCCTAAACTACTGGGCCCACATTGGTGAAATTTGGCAAACATGTTCAAAAAAAGCATACCCCAAAGCGAAATCGTGAAATGAAAGCCGTTTTCTTAGCTTGCTGAAAATAGCTATATACGTGAACAGAGAGAGGCTGGGTTTGATTCCCCACCGAGGATAAGTTATTTTTTTGATAAATTTTGATGAAATATACAATAATAATTAAATGTATTCACAAAAACAAATAAATCTAAAATACGGGGCTAAGTAATTATGAACTCATATATATATGAGAAAGTTTGTCTGAGTTGTCTCTAACTGATTTTTTCTTCTAAAATAGTGGGTATTATACGTGAGTGAAAACTATTACCTACTGATTTTTCTAAATTGACTTTATGCCATTATATGTAGGTAAAAAAGACCATATTATTAATACTTGCTACACTAGGGAAATATTAATGTAAATGTAAATTACACAAAATAAATTTTTAAATTTATATTATTTATTAAATTTTTTCAAAGATAACATTATAAATATATATATTTACTAACAAAAAATATTTTTAAAAAAATGATTAATATATTTTTTAGTTCATTATATGAACAAAACAATTTTAAAAAATAAATAAATTTAATAGGAAATATTTAGAAAGTGAGAAGAGAGTGCAACGACCGGAGCTGCGTTGCATGTTTCTGGTACGTCCTTCATTGCCCCGGCAATGTCTAAGTGTGTGTACTTCAACGGAGCTTCAGATCCGAGACCATGCTGCAATAAAAGTAATATAATTTAACTAACAACAATACAATAAACAAACTAAGCTCCTTAATTGAGTTAACACACTGTTTAATCTAATTTTTGTATGATAATAATAACATAATTGAAGATAAATTATTTATTTGTGTAGAATAGCCAAAAAAAATAATAATAATAAAAAAAAAAAAATAGGTAAAAATTGTCGGATTCGACTAAAAAACTTGGTGCACATTGCCTATAACTGTTTTTGTTTTGTGTTATGGCTGAAATGTAAGTGATTGTTCCTATTATTAATGTGCAAATCTTATAGATTAGTACAAATTCGATGGTGTTGCGCCAAAAGGGCCAATCTGAAAAAATCCACAAGGGCCAATCTGCAACTAATATCACGTTTGTTTTTTTTATTTATAATTAATAAAATAAATTTGGTTATTTTGACTTATTAATTAGGTATCCAAGTATATTTTAAATGAATAAAAATATAAATAAGGCATTCAAATATCAATTTTTCATTATAGCTTTTCAAGTTTTAGAATTCAAATGCAAAATGCAGATTGGCCTTTTTGGCGCAACACCATCGAAATGTTTGATATTGACGATGTAATGGAGAAATAAGAATTCAAAATACAATAATACATTAAAATTTTACTAATCTGGGTTTAACAGGTCCAGACCCTTTCTGGATCACCTTAAGTCCCAATTAAACAAAACCAGTTTTAAAATGTCTGTAAAAAGTTTTAGTGCGGTAAAACTACTAAAATCAATGTTTTTATCAATATGAAATAATAATAATCTTTATTTGTAGGGACTATAAAAAATAGTATTACAAAAAGTCAACATTTGATTAAACTTCAATGCATGGAAATTTCAATTTTTCAACGTTCCTTAATTCATTTAAATAAAAGCTTACTATGTGTCAGATTACAGACCAAAAATAATAATATGACTATAATTCATTTGACTTCCTTCTCTTTAGTAATTAAATATATATATACATATACACACATACATATACACACATACTCACACATACATATACAGGGCTCGATTTGAGGCGGAACGGCGTTCCGGGACCTCTCTTTCTGATGAATAAAAAATAAAATTATCGGCACTAATATTTTTTTTAAATCCTTATTTAAAATGTTTTTGTTTTGTGTTATGGCTGAAATGTAAGTGATTGTTCCTATGTTGTTGTTGTTCCTATGAAACAAAGCTTGGAGTTTTTGTTCAATTATTAAAGTCACTTTTTTACGTCTAGTAGTCATTTTATGTTAATCGCAAATGTTAATGTCATTGATTGTGTTTAGCACATGAAACACAATCAATGAAAAAAAAAAATGGTTGTAAAAACGGACTGCTTTATCACCAATATCAACTGAAATAAAATAAAATGACAATCTACGACGCAGGTATAGAGGGACTCACTTCTCCGGAAACAAGTTCTGCATGAACAACTGAGGATAATCATTTCATGATAGGCTTACTATATACAGTAGGCTAGATTGGATAATAACAGATGGGCTAAAATTGTAACTGAATGGATCCCTAGAGAAAACAAAAGAAGGAAAGGAAGACCCATGCTAAGATGTAGAGTTGGACAAAATTGGTATAAAGTGGCTAGGAACCTCAAGTGTTGGGACAAGGTAGTGAAAAGACCTTTTTAAACCCCAAAATTGACTTTACCCTCCTTAGGGAGAGGCTTCTGTCCAGGAAAGGATGTCCGTGGAGCTTATTATTATTATTATTATTTACAGTAGAACCCTGGAAATCTGAAACCCCAAATACAAAAAACTCTGATATTCCAAACAACGTTCATGGGGGGGAATGTTTCGTAAAAAACCCTCTCCTATTCTCAGTCGTATATAATTGTTTTCTGGAAATATACTCCCTTGCCACCCTACATTTCTATTCTGCAGTAGTTGGGTCTATTAAGGAAATAAAAAGCTCACTTTTGCAATATTTCGACCCCTCCTTGGGTCATTCTCAAGCTGGTAGACTAGAAGTTATCTTACATTATACTAGTTTTATTCATGAATTATTTTATTTTAATCTTTTTGATTCTCGTCATTTCTTCTGAAGTCAGGTAATAGTCATGTTACTTGTGATATATATGCACTATTTAATATATGTATTTTTAACTTCCTGAAATATATTTTATTAATTTATTATTTTCTCCCTTCTGTTATCATTACAACAATTCTTGTAATGGTATTGAATTGTTGTAATGATAACAGAAGGGAGAAAATAATAATAAATTAATAAAATATATTTCAGGAAGTTAAAAATACATATATTAAATAGTGCATATGTATCACAAGTGACATGACTATTACCTGACTTCAGATGAAATGACGAGAATCAAAAAGATTCAAATAAAATAATTTAAGAATAAAACTAGTATAATGTAAGATAACTTCTAGTCTACCAGCTTGAGATTGACCCAAGGAGGGGTCGAAATATTGCAAAAGTGAGCTTTTTAATTCCTAACTACTGCAGAATTGAATGCTACAAGGAACAATCTCTAATTTCCTACATTTCTATAGAACCGAAAAAGATTTGTTGATGTTCTAACTTAATCATAATTATTCTAAATCTCTTTTTTTTTAACAGAAATACCGTGTATTACTTGAGCCAGAACATACAGATATACCAGAAACAACGTTATAAATGTTAATACACAGTAAAAGCAAAAACACCGATAATATCTGAACAATTCAGAAAAAAAACAGGCCCTGGTTCCGGATTTTACAGATTTATGGGACTAGTGGGGTTCGATCAGTGAGACTTTACTGTAGTAATAAAAAAGAAAAAGTACTTGTCTAAAAAAAAAAAAAAAAAACTAGATATCTCCTCTATCTTATGAATCAATTAAAAGTTACGTATTAACAGATTATCATAAAATAATAAACAACAGAGTTTACAAAAAAAAAAAAAAATTGTATTTGAACTGTCTTCAATCTGAATTTGGGCTAATCCTACTCATTTCTTGTATTAACTATATCTCTAATTATTATTATTATTATTTTTTTTTAAATTATTTCCTTAGAATTTGTTAATCCTTCTCAAGGAATTTGCTATAATTTAGTCTAGTTAACTAAATAAAAAACTTAATATTACCTTATCAAGACCAGAAGCATTAATAAGGAACGCAGCTGGGAACTGATGTCCACGGGGTGTTCTAGAGGAAGGCTCACTATTAGCCTGCAACAAATCTTGTCCCTCTCCTTTACCTGTACAAAGAGAATTAAAAATTTAATTTTATTGCAATATGTGAAACACTCATATGGTCAGCAGCTAATAAAATGTTTATCATTATTATTATTAATCTTAAATATTGATATTATACACAAAAAATGAAATAATTGTTGGATTAATCAGATATATGTGGATATAAGATCGTGTTACAATACATGAAACGACGGTAGAATAAGTTTTTACATAAGTGTGTGCAAGGTGGACAGAAGATGATAGACTCTGTAACCTTTATGTTACCCTCCATGTAACCTTGCCCACACATTGTTTTATTTAACATAGATCAACAAATCTTAATTACTAATTACAGATTCATATTCCGACAATAATTACCTTGTACAAAGGCATGATCCTCTCGTCGAATAGTACTTATTTCTACCATATCACCAACTTCATCACTAGATGCTTGGAATCTCTTAGCGAATTCAGTCTTTCTTGCTGGACCATTGTCTAAAGCAATCTGTAACAGTGAGCAAAAACATACTTAATAACAGATTTACCTCTATTCTAATAAAATCTTCTAATTTTTCTTCTGAGCTTACCGAAGGTAATAGAAGCTATGTGATCGTTCTACAGAACTTTATAGAATTTTATGTCTCCAATTTAAAAAAATTCCAAGACAGAAATCCGATTCAGACATCAGGGAACTTTTTGGTTCTGTGTCTGTCTGACGGTCTGTCGCTCAATTTTTGCAAACCAACATCTTAAAAAACTACTCATCCGATTTTAATGAAATTTAGGTGGTAGGTTACAATTAGCCCATTGTTGGTCTCATACAAGTTTCAACCTTATGCGCCCATTTGTTTCTCTTCCACATGTGCACAAACATACATTTAATTACACCTATATCTTCAAAAGTACTCATCTGATTTTTATGAAATTTAGATGGTTTGCCAAAAGTAGCCTGCAGATAGCCCCAAATTAATTTCAACCATCTGCGCTCTTTAAATTTTGACATATTTAAAAAACAGGGGGAAAAATTAAATAAATTGGATAATAATAGGTTTTAAAAGCATAAAATCATTAAATTTTACGTAATAGGACACGTGGAAGCTATGTGCCACTCTAATTGGCAGTGTATTTTGTAAAATGATATCCCAGAACAAAAAATATACTTAGAATAATAAGAAACAAGATTCGTTTGATAAGAATAATAACACTTACAGAGTATCCAGCACCAACAGTTAGGCAAGCATGACCAGTTAATGTAGCGACAGTCATCAAATGAGAATTTTCATATTTCAAAGCCAAATCCTTCATCTAAGAAAATATTTGTCATATTAAAATAAAATTACATTAAAAAATAGTACACAGAATAAAATAAGGGGAGTTCAAGAGGCATAAGAATTTCTAACTGGATCCGATTTCCTTAGGAGTTAGAAACACATACTTCATTGTAATGACTGATAAGAGTGTCTGATATCATCTTCAGTGTATGTGTTAGAATAGTGAGTGAAATACTACTACGCAACATATTTACCTTACAAGCTTTATGACTTAAAATAAGAGTACAAAGTAAGGGTAGAATAGGGAAGGATTAAGGAATCAAAACTAAGGGATATGGAGGTAGTCAGGTAAAATATTATTTTTCAACTGCTTAAAGCTAAACAATAATATCTTTATTTTACTATACCTAATTTATAACTGTAAAATGTTGAAACGCATATGTCTTAATTATATCTGAAATTGTGGTGACAATATTGTTGTACTTTTTATTAACCTCTCTAGTAATAATTATGAAGTGGTACCACAAAATCTCAGTCAAAACAACCAATTATTTCTGTCTGATATGTTTATCTTTCCATTAAGTTGCAGGGCTGGAAGAATTGTTGTAGAATGTGCCATAAAGAAAATCCCAACACACATGGGTCATAACAATTTCTGATCATTAACAAGGGAGTCAGAGCAAGGGATAAATACACTCTGCCTGGGACAGCAGTGTTCAATTCTAGAATTGGTGGACATAAGTATAATAGCATAAGTCAAATTTGCTCATCTCATAGTGTATTACCCTTTAATCTAATTTATTCTCCAGTCTTACTCAGGTCTATAGGGCATTAATAAATCTTATTTCTACTCCATGTTTGGCTATATTTCACCTCACTTGAGGCATCTTCAGGCCTTTATTAATTTATTCCTTCTTTTATATTACAACACACATTTTTCCTTTAAATGTCTTAGTACCAGTAATTCTATCTGTGCGTCGTGTGTCTACACTTTTTTCCCCCTTTAATGATCCACTGTTCTCTATTCCAAAGGAGTCTTATCATAAATACACTCACACTCAAGACGTATTTTCTCTATGAGAAAATTAATGTTTTAATTGAAAGTAATATTAAATTGAGAACAGGAGATCATTAAAAGGGGGAAAAAGTGTAGATGCATGACGCACAGATAGAATTACTGCTACTAAGACATTTAAAGGAAAAATGTGTGTTATAATATAAAAGAAGGAATAAATAAAGGCCTGAAGATGCCTCAAAGGAGGTGAAATATAGCCAAGCATGGAGTAGAAATAAGATTTATTAATGCCCTATAGACCTGAGTAAGACTGGAGAACAAATTTGCTAGGAACTAAAAAAAAGAGCAGGCTTTATAGTTTACATAGGCCTTTCCCATTTAAATTGGCTATTTCAGCATCCTGGGACTTGAATTTGAACTATTGAGAAAAAAAGAAATCTAATTAATTTGTGGAACAGAATGGTTTTCAAACCCTTCTAAACTATTATGTTTATGTTCTAAGCATATTATGCGAGTTCCATTTTTTTTTTTTTTTTTTTTTTTTTCAATACCTTACCAGCAGAGGTCCTAAAATCAGAGACAGGTAAGGTACTTAAATGTATGGTAACTTTGAAAGTAATTTAAAAAATGAGAAAATATTATTGTTAAAAGACAATAGTGCTCATGCTCATAACAGTCCACAGGTACTACTAAATTTAAAAGTAACTGATAGTTAATCTGAATCCAGAGTCTTAAAAATATAGATAATGCCTTGGAAAATAAATAAAAATACTCTCAATGATTTCATATTAGTTGATAGGTAGTCACTAACCACACGTCTGCAGGCTGAGAGAGAGAAACTTATATTATAGGTACCTTCAAAGAGTGGGGTGCAACTTTTAAAAATCCTCTTACCCAGTCCACATCCTTTAAAATCCCGATATTGAATTGGAAGTAATGTGGAAAAATCTCAGTACAGCTTTTCAATTTTTTTTAATGAATTAAAATATATTCAATGAGATTTAAACTTTCTCTAACCAGAAAGGTTTCTGGGATTTCTGCAGATAATAACTCATACTGTACATTACAAATTCGATGGTGTTGTGCCAAAAGGGCCAATCTGCATTTTGTATTTGAATTCTAAAACATGAAAAGCTATAAAGTAAAATTGATATTTGAATGCCTTATTTATATTTTTATTCAATTAAAATATACTTGGATACCTAATTAATAAGTCAAAATAACCAAATTTATTTTATTAATTATAAATAAAAGAACAAACGTGATATTAGTTGCAGATTGGCCCTTGTGGATTTTTTCAGATTGGCCCTTTTGGCGCAACACCATCGAAATATTACCAACAGCTTGCATAGTTGATAGTGTTACATAGCAAGCATCCTCTTCAAAAGATCCCAAACACACATATAAAATTAAGTCTGAAGTAATAGGACAGTAAACGCCCAATTTAAGTGAGAATAACCCACTTATAACTTTTAATTTGCTTACATGAGAGAGGATGTCTGCCATGACCATACGACCCTCTGCATCAGTGTTGCCAATCAGAATTAATTTCCCTGATCTGGACATGATCACTTCATCAGGAATGTAGCAATCTTCACCAATAGAATTCCTTACAAGACCAACAGCTCCGATAACTCTTAACTTTTCAGGTCTCAGTATGCTCACAGTCTGAAATAATACAATATAGAATAAAATAAACATACATACTACCATCAAAGAAGAAGAAGAGGGAACTAAATCAAAGACCCTGTTCACATATTTAAAACCTGTATACACCCAAGTAATCTATCCAAAAATAATAAATGCAAGAAGATTGTCAACTTCCCCCTCGTAAAAGCTTTGCTAAGATTAGAGTGGGGTTGAACTCCCCCCTTATAGTTAAGCTTTTTCAAAAAAGTAAGTGAGTAAGCACACTCAAAAAAAGAGTGCTAGCACTTCCCCTTACTTATCAGCTGTGATCTGAGCTACTGAGAGAAAAGACAAAAGAGATAGATGTCTGGTAATATCGTCGCTTTCACTGGAAAGACTAGGAGACCCTTTACCTGATACCTGACTGGAAAGAACTGGTGACCCCCTGATACCTAAACATTTGCTCTCATGCTCTTTAAGATCGAGATCACAGCTAGCTCACAACCCCCTGCCCTCTCTAATCTCTATTCGCTCTCACACTCTTTAAGATCGAGATCACAGCTAGCTCACAACCCCCTGCCCTCTCTAATCTCTATTCGCTCTCACACTCTTTAAGATCGAGATCACAGCTAGCTCACAACCCCCTGCCCTCTCTAATCTCTATTCGCTCTCACACTCTTTAAGATCGAGATCACAGCTAGCTCACAATCCCCTGCCCTCTCTAATCTCTATTCGCTCTCACACTCTTTAAGATCGAGATCACAGCTAGCTCACAATCCCCTGCCCTCTCTAATCTCTATTCGCTCTCACACTCTTTAAGATCGAGATCACAGCTAGCTCACAACCCCCTGCCCTCTCTAATCTCTATTCGCTCTCACACTCTTTAAGATCGAGATCACAGCTAGCTCACAACCCCCTGCCCTCTCTAATCTCTATTCGCTCTCACACTCTTTAAGATCGAGATCACAGCTAGCTCACAACCCCCTGCCCTCTCTAATCTCTATTCGCTCTCACACTCTTTAAGATCGAGATCACAGCTAGCTCACAACCCCCTGCCCTCTCTAATCTCTATTCGCTCTCACACTCTTTAAGATCGAGATCACAGCTAGCTCACAACCCCCTGCCCTCTCTAATCTCTATTCGCTCTCACACTCTTTAAGATCGAGATCACAGCTAGCTCACAATCCCCTGCCCTCTCTAATCTCTATTCGCTCTCACACTCTTTAAGATCGAGATCACAGCTAGCTCACAACCCCCTGCCCTCTCTAATCTCTATTCGCTCTCACACTCTTTAACAACAAGCCCAAGTAATTCTTTTCACCCTTATTCTACTCACTAATCATTTTAGACCAATAAAACCTCCAGTCCTCCCCCCCTTCTGCTCAGAGGGATCTCGATCCTGGTTATCCCCTTACCTGATACCAGAACATTTCCTCTCACACTCTTTAAGATTGAGATCCTAGCTGGCTTAGTGATCTCTAATCTCTATCTCTCTTAGGCTCATTAAGATCCGAGATCCCAGCTAGCTGAGTGATTTCTGATCTCTTTTCACTCTCACACTCTTTAAGATCGAGATCCCAGCTAGCTGAGTGATCTCTAATCTCTATTTGCTCTCACTCCCTTTAAGCTCGAATTCTCATCAAACTAATATAACATATTAGCGAGCAATAAGCGAAGAGCTAATTAAAAGAGCTGATCATTTTGGCAAGCAATCTGATCTGACTTGATCTCTGAAATTATTTATTTTGCCCCTCTCTAGGTATATTCCAGATAAAATTGTTTTCTAGTGTTTTTTTTTTTTTAAATTTATTATGAGCAAGTTTAACAAAAATCTTGGAATAATCAAGTTACTTTGTGCCACACAACTGTAACACATTTTGAGTTTTTCTTTTCAAACCTTCTTGACAAAAAAGATCCCAAATTAAATTATAATACATTAATTTAAAATAAAATATATCCGTCATTAATTGTTGGGATTATACTGGACAAAGGTTAAAATTAAAGGTTAATTTTGAAACAATCTTAAAATCATATATAGCTTCAGTTACACGAAGGTTTAGAGTCGTTTACAAAAAAAAAGATATGTTAAACCAATGCCTTTGGAAATAAATAAATAAAAATACAAAATTACAACAATACTTATAAATATAAACAAAAGAGATAAAAAAAAAAATATATAAATATGTTTTTATCATGTTTGCCATTTGTTCTCTTGTTACTCGTGGGAGCGCTGAGAGATAACAAATTATGATAAACAGATGCAATATACACAAGATTAAACAACTGGCAATACTCACAGAAACTCAAGTTGTTTAGCTTATTTAATGTTATACAATATAATCTCACTGATAAGAAAGAAGAGAGATTTGTTTTAAATTACAAAAATACATTGTAATAAAAACTAATAATGCATCGGAAATTGAAGTGTCACTGAAGGATATGAAAAAACTGTCCCTCCAATTAAAATGATATTTTTTTTTTTTTATTTTTCAAAAAGATTTTTACCAAAATTTTGATAAATCAAAAATATATTAGAAAAAATCTTATTTTGACAAATATATTTTTGATTTGTCTAAAAGCATCATTTGATTTATCAAAATTTTGGATTTGATGAAAATATCCTTTAAATCATCGATAAGAAGGTTTTGGAAAAAATATAATAGTTTTGTTAGAATTAAAAAAAAAAAATATGTGTGAGGCTCTCACGCATTAGAAGTGAAACTTAACCCATTCAATGCGGGTGGATCCATGCCGTGCTAACGCCCCTGGCGGGTTGGATCCAAGCCCTCCCTTTCAGCCCTCTGTAGCTCTATTCTCCGTTCCTCGAGTAGAACCATCTTGCAAGGCTCCGTCAGGCCCGCTCACGTTTGTATCCACAGTAGATCCAAACTTTTTTTTTATTTTTAAATTAACTTTTAAAATCGTTTAGATATATGTATACGGTAACTAAGGTAGGTTCATGTATTGGATAACGCATTGAATGGGTTAAGTTCTAGAATGCATTGCTCTCTTTCATTTTTTGACGAATTTATTATTTCAGGATTAAGAAATGGTTATGGGAAATTTAATTGAAAAAAAATATTGCTACGCTAAGGCAACCACATTTATTCCAGTAAAAATAAAACTTCGTTACACGATGTCACTATATGAAAAAATAATTAAAGCAATGTTTATATCTGTGTATATATTGTCATTTGTCATTTATACTAGTGGTTCTTAACCTTTTGGTAACCACGGCCCCCTTAAAATCTCCAAATATAATAAACAGATAGTACCCTAAATACCTTTCGAGGCCCCCTGGGGGGCTGCAGCCCCCCGGTTATATTGTATACTTGTAAGTATACAATTAAGCCCGTTGCCATGAACCCAAAAAATAATCTAATTATAATAAATAGTCTAATTACATATAATCCATCTAATATTAAATATTACGCTTATATACCAATTTTGTGTACTTTCTAAGTGGCAATGTAATTGGGTCAATGGATAGCATGTTTGCTTCATGATCCGGAAGTCAGTGGTTTGCATCTCGCCTGAGTGAAAGATTTTTTACAGATAAATCTTTCACCAGGATTAGTCTCAAACACAAATTCCGTTTCATTACTTCCGTCACACAAATTTTATTACAATTAATCTGTAAAAATGTTGGAATCTTGGACGAGTCTCGAATCGCAAACTTCGTTACACGATGGTCCCTATTTGAAAAAATTCACTCTACCGCCGCCAAAGAAGTTTCACTTCAAAAAAACGGAACCAACCTTTAAAAATCCAGCAACACCAGCTGCTCCACATTTATCTCTTGACATAGAATTCATTGCTCCCCCAATCTAAAAAAGTACAAAACAAAACAGATTCATTACTTAGACTTAGTTGATTTTAATTAGTGAAGTTTAATCATTGCTTTAAGAACACTTAATTGCTATTAGAGGAACGTCAAAAGATAAACAAATGATAGTTGATTGTAGTTATATTAAGTATCATTTCTGATTTACATTAAGCATATTCTACGAGGAAGTGAGATATGTTCCTCATCCGTAATCAGAGTGTCTCTACAAAGAGGCATAACTCTCTCTCTTTAACAATGACTTAATTCTGATATTGATTGTAATGATAAAATAGTCTGCCAATCATACAATAATAGTCCAAATATTGGACAAATGATCACATGATTATAAAATAATGTGAACCCGCTGGGAATGAAAGTATGGTTATTTGGGTACTCTTTTACATTGTTATCAACCATAACAGAAAAGAAAGTGGTGGGTAACAATGTAAAAGAGGTGCCCCCATATGCCTCTTTTACATTGCTACCCACCATAATAGAAAAGAAAGTGGTGGGTAACATTGTAAAAGAGGTACCCCCATATGCCTCTTTTACATTGCTACCCACCATAATAGAAAAGAAAGTGGTGGGTAACAATGTAAAAGAGGTGCCCCCAAATGCCTCTTTTACATTGCTACCCACCATAATAGAAAAGAAAGTGGTGGGTAACAATGTAAAAGAGGTACCTCCATATGCCTCTTTTACTTTTTTTACCTATCTATATTGATAACCATAAAATGTTAAAAAGTAGGATGGGTAATAAAGTTAATAACTATTAAAACAAATGGATATTTATTCCATTGTACTCAGGAACAAAGGACTATCACACTTAGTAGATGTAAGTTCAATTTCAAAATAAAGTGACAAAGTAAAAGAGTGCCATTATTTGGACCTGTTTCAATTCCCAGTCGGGTCACATTTACCAATTTTTATTCAATATTAATTGTGCTTAGGTGGTTGAAATTAATATTACTAATCTGTGTACTACATTTGTCAAACTAAATGTATATTTCTTTGAAATTGGATAGACCCTTTTAAAGATATAATTAAAAAAAAAAAGATTGTGTGCCTGAGGGAGAGGAAGCATTGGGCGCAGAAGTCGAAATTAATATGGAACCAACAGTAGGCTAATTATGAGGTACCATCCAAAACTTGTTAAAATTGGACGAGTAGTTTTTAAGATATGTTGGATGTCAAACATGTCGAAGGACAGACTGACAGACACACAAGTCCAAAAATGTTCTCTGATGTCTGAAATTAATTTCTGCTCAGGACTTTTTTCATTCAAAGGCATGTCAATTCTTCCTTTAGGCAACCACTTTGATTTGGAGTAATATTTGAATAACTAACCTATCAAGAGATAAACTAAAATCAACTTGATTTTTGGCCTACTAATTTTGGACTCAGGATATGAAAATCGCATTTTCCACCAAAATGGTGGGACATGGCCCCTATTCACTAGTTAATTTATATAATCAAATTATAATTATTATTAACTACGGGAAACAGAAAGAGAAAAATACACTCCAGCGCCGGGATTTGAACCACGGGCCTCTAGAGCACTATACTGAAAAATATAGAGGCCCATGGTTCAAATCCCGGCGCTGGAGTGTATTTTTCTCTGACTGTTTCCAGTAGTTAATAATAATTATAATTTGATTTAAATTAAAATTTAATCTTTCCGTAGTATGAATACTAGCAAAATCGTAAAATATCAGTTAATTTATTTAAAATTCCTAATGCCAAGCTATGTCCGCCAGACAAACTTAGCTGACCACATATTCTTACAAAGGCACTAAAAGATTAACTTGTACACAAAATTCTAGCTTTATGTTAGTCAGAAACTTTGGTAAGCTCAGAAACAAAGATGAAATAAAATACAAATCAAAACTTTGTTGAAATACCTTAATATTAGCTCCGCCAGTGTCAAATGTAACACCCTTTCCAACAAGAAGTAGTGTTTCCGTAGGTTCTTTTCCCTCATACGTTAAATAGACAATTCTACCACGATGTCTCTCTACTACATTTGCAGCTCTATTAACAGCAGCAAACAATGGATAGTCTTTGAGAAGTGTAGGCAAATCTTTAGTTACACTTATAGTAACTCCGTCCTTAGGCTGCGGCGGGAAACTTTTGATAAGATATTCCTCGATTTTAGGTGGGGCCATACGTTCTGGATCACCACCTCCAATATCTCTTGCCACAATCCTAAAACAAACAAAAGGTCTCTTAGTTTTATCAATTTAAATATTCCAATAATAACATTTGTTAAATCGTGAAGGATACAAAAATAAAAGGATGAATGTTAAATTGATCAATTCAAACATAGATTCTTAAATTAATATTTAAGATAGACAACAACTCTAAACGTAACATCAGGTCAGCCTAAGGATCAGGATCAGTTAAAAATAAAAAATAGAAGTTTTAGATTGAAACTAATTAACAGGTTATTGGCCACTTATTATGAACTAAAAAATGTTATAATTATGAGGGATTAGTCTATTTATAAAAACACTATAAATAAAGGTAACGAAGCCTTGATTTGTAAATCTTTGTATAGTTTTCTTTTCTTTAAGAACTCATTCCACAACACTGTTTATAACCTGCCTTACAACTTAAAACTTTTTTTTTTATCTTTTATCAATAAGTTATATCCTAAGGAATCTGTGATATCAGAATACCACTCTTTATAGTAGCGTTGGGAACCAATCGACTGAAAACAGTCGACTAATTGGTTGTTTTAAAATATTCATTCATTCGGTTGTGGATATCAGGTTTTTATTTGACTAATATCAGTCTGTAATTCGGACGTGTGTGTGTATAACGAGATAACGAGTGTCATGCGCCTTCTTACCCCTCCTCAGTCCTTAACCGTTGTTCCCTTCCCCTACTACTCTTAAATTAAAAACAAAAACATCCGATTGAAACATTCGACTTGCGGATTCAGTCTCAGTCTATATTTTTGGATATCTAGTTTTCATTCGACTGAAAACGATACCATAGCAGGCTGTAGTTTGTGACAAGATAACGAGTGTCAAGCGCCTTCTTGCTCTCACCCCCCCCCCCCCTCAGCTCTGAGCCCGTCAAGGCCTTCACTTGTTCCCTTCCCCTACCACTCCTATATTAAGAACAAAAACATTCGATTGAAACATTCGACATGCGGGTTCAGTCTCAGTCTATATCTTTATTCGTATACCCTATTCCCGCTATGAAACTGTTTTCAGTCGATTGAATTTAGTTGATTGTTTTTTCCCGAATCGACTTATTCATTCGGTTGTTTTTTCTAGTCGGTTGTCCCAACTCTACTATATAGTTTAAGATTTACCATACATTAAACTTATCATATAAAAGATTAAAGATTAATAAGTATGCGTACAAGTCATAAGTCTCAATATTCCATATTCCCACAAAAAAATCCTATGTTATACCAATACATATGTTAGAACTAATAAACCAAAGCTTATTCCTTTATAACAATGGAAGCCGGGTGTAGAAATGTGCTGACAATGCTCTGCCCCACTTAGCTTATTGTTTTATTTATACATTCTCTTAATCACTTTTGCTTTAAGCAAATACAGTAGAACCTCGATTATCCGAACTAATTGGGACCAGAGGTAGGTCGGATAATCGAAAAGTTCGGATAATCGAAGTTCATTAAAAAAATATAATTAAGTATACAATGTTATTTTAAAGGTAGATATATTTTTAAAATAAAAATTATATACATATATACATATGTAAAACAACACATTATATTACATTTTTCTCAGGTAGATCTAAATAAATCATGAATTCTTGTCTGTTTCACCCTCAACAAGGAGGCGAATACCTCTAACCACCTCACCGCAGCAGGTTCGGATAATAGAGGGTTCGGATAAAAGAGGTTCGGATAAAAGAGGTTCGGATAAAAGAGGTTCGGATAATCGAGGTTCTACTGTACTTAGGTCCCGGGCCGGGACCCCATTACAATTACCATTATTATTCCATTTTCCTTTATTAATTTCATTACTAAATCCAATTTTCTTCTTATTTCCCTCCATATTCTTTATTTAAGTATGATTGTGCTTTGTTCATTTATCCATGTTTAAATAGTCAAAATTAAGTTAGTTTTTAATCATATTTAAATTAAAAATTGTCACCTAATAGACCTTAAGACAGATATTGATTATTTTTCTCCAAAGTAAATAAATTTTAACAAATTTGAAATAATTCCCCACATTCTAATTAGTAATTTTTTTAAAAAAATGTACATATATTATTTTTTTTACAATAAAGATAACAATTTTATAATGATGTGTATCTGAAAGACATGAAAATAAATGATATTTAGAATAAAATAAAAAAAAATATAAAATTGTTTCCATTTTTTGGGAAAAAACATTGTGAAAGGTCAATGAATTATCAATAGACATTTATCACTAGTAGTAAAAATCACCATAAAACTAAAAAAATAAATCTGATAAGATAAATTAATCATTATATAATAATAGTACGATAAGCATACAAAGCTATTGGTATTGATGTAACAGACCCCCCCCCCCCCCCCCCCTAGTCCGGACAACCGGTTAAACTTGACAGACCTCAATACTTTTCTAATAATGTACTATCAATAAAATTTGAATTCATATCAATAAATTATGTTGTTTTTTTTTGTCCTAAATCAATTAGTAGGTTCCCTTATTTTTTCAATCGGTAATAAAGATGACTATTTGTGTTAATTTATGTCTCCTATTTATTATTTATGGTACAAAGTCAACTACGTATTTTAAGTTACATGTGGGAGAAAGACTTTATCTTCTGTTTCTATTTATTTTAATGATTAATATCAATCATAGCATGATATATAAAAAACACTCATTATTGATTAAAATACTATCAGTTTTTTTTCTTCTCTCTACAATCTGATATCTCTTATCAACAGCAGCATTCCCACCAAGTTTAAACATTCACATATAATCCCCTATCAATCAAAATATATTTTTTTATTGTAATAGATAATTTAAAATGTTATGTACTTATGAATAATAAATTACCTGCCACATTCAAGTGCTGTAGCTACTTTGATAAGATTTTCAATGTTCATAGTTTCGTTAGACCAAATACCCAATTTGTTAATTTTAACAGCTCTTTCTGGGCGAGTCTCTCGAATATGAATGGGCTGAAAAAAAAAACGTACGAAATAAATTTAAAAAATATAATTGATTATATTTATAGTTTTTTTTAAATAAATAAGTATTTTTATTTGCTATAATTCAATGTAATATGGAACTGTTCAATAAAAACATTTCATTCTTTAGAAATAAAGACAAATTTCTCACCACCAAAAGTAAATGTATTTAACAAAGCCAGCTTTCAACCATAAGTGGTTTGAAAACTCTACCCTAGCCCAGCTGAGAAGATCTGAGGCTAAAGGTGTGCTAATCTGAGGCTGAGTACTAATCTGGTGTGCTAGATCTGAGGCTAAAGGTGTGCTAATCAGAGGCTGAGTACTAATCTGGTGTGCTAGATCTGAGGCTAAAGGTGTGCTAATCTGGGGCTGAGTACTAATCTGGTGTGCTAGATCTGAGGCTAAAGGTGTGCTAATCAGAGGCTGAGTACTAATCTGGTGTGCTAGATCTGAGGCTAAAGGTGTGCTAATCAGAGGCTGAGTACTAATCTGGTGTGCTAGATCTGAGGCTAAAGGTGTGCTAATCAGAGGCTGAGTACTAATCTGGTGTGCTAGATCTGAGGCTAAAGGTGTGCTAATCTGAGGCTGAGTACTAATCTGGTGTGCTAGATCTGAGGCTAAAGGTGTGCTAATCAGAGGCTGAGTACTAATCTGGTGTGCTAGATCTGAGGCTAAAGGTGTGCTAATCAGAGGCTGAGTACTAATCTGGTGTGCTAGATCTGAGGCTAAAGGTGTGCTAATCAGAGGCTGAGTACTAATCTGGTGTGCTAGATCTGAGGCTAAAGGTGAGGCTAATCTGTGCTAAAGGTCCACCAAAATGTGACGCCAATCTGAGGATCTAGTGCTGTGGTTATTGTGGCATATATTATAGTGAGTTTTTAATAATATAGACTGCCAATTAGTGTGGCACATAGTTTTCTTGCATCCTATCACATACTTTATTGATTTTATACTTTTACAAGCCATTTTTAATTTATTTAATTGTTTCCCCCTGTTTTTTTTAATAAGTCAAAATTGATTTGATTTTTATATGAAATGAAGTATCAATCAACAAAAGTTAATGAGTGCAGACGGTTGAAATTAATCAGGTGCTATCTGCGGTCTACTTTCGACAAACCATCCAAGTTTCATAAAAATCAGATAAGTACTTTTGAAGATATAGGTGTAAATAATTCTATGTTTGTGCGCATGATGAAAATAAACAAATGGGCGCATAAGGTTGAAACTTATATGGGACCAACACTGGCCTAATTATGACCTATCATACAAATTTCATTAAAACAGACGTGTAGATTTTAAGATATGTTGGTTCACAAAAATTGAGCGACAGACCAACAGACAAGGAACCAAAAATGTTCCCTGATATCTGAAACAGATTTCTATCTTGGAATTTTTGAAATCGGAGACAAAATATTTTTGTTCTTCAGAACGATGGCTTTAGTTTGATTAATTGTCATAGAGAGCTGTCTTTAGAAAGCAAAAGACTATACCGAATCCGGAAATACTCGAGAGAACCAATTTTAAATGAAGCTAAGCTTACATTTTTTTTCTTTCTTTCTTGGTTTTCACTTCTTGGTCGACGTTGAGTAGTAGAACAGGGAGCACAAACCACTTGTTCAAACCTAGCAATTAGGCCTCCTATTTTGGCCCTGTTTACTAACCTCATTTGGAGTACAGCCACATTACACACTAATATGCTCAATAGTGAGCCATGAAAATACAAGTGCCCAAGATCCATCCAGAATCCATGAGCTTAGCCTTGATTCCTAGATATCACAGCACATGTGACTTTAAGGCCATGGCTACTCTGAACCTTCTGCAAGGATCTGATGAGTTTAAATAGTAACATGAACATTGACATTAAGGATCTAATAAGTATGAGTAGCAACCTGACAATTGAAATCAAGGATCTAATAAGTATGAGTAGCAACCTGATTACAGACATCAAGGATATAATAAGTATGAGCAGCAATCTGATGATTTACATTAAGGATCTAATAAGTATGAGTAGCAACCTGATTACTGAAATTAAGGATCTAATAAGTATGAGTAACCTGATGATTGACATCAAGAAACTGATGAGTATGAGTAGCAACCTGACGATTAACATCAAAATCAAAATCTCAGGGAGTTGAGGCTTTTAACATTGAGGAGTTCGTTATGGAACTTTGAAGAGGCAGCCTCTCCCCCAAAGAGCTAGTTATCATCTACAGAGCCTGTGTGATGAATAGAAATTTAAAAAAGAAACCTTTGAACCAGTCTCTACTCCAAAACTTATTAATTTTACCTGTCCCACTAGCACTGAAAATTGGCTACTAGAAGTTAGTACAATAAAGTTACTTTTGATCTGAGATGCTTTTCTTTATTCCTAATCAAGTGAATTCATTGCTTACCAATACATTCTACTACCAAAAAGATAAGAATCAAAGATAAGAAAAAAACAACATAATATATATATATATATATATATATATATATATATATATATATATATATATATATATATATATATATATATATATATATATATATATATATATATAAACTAAGATTTTAAACAAAAATCGGAGACATAAAATATTATCATTCTTCAGAACGATCACATAGCTTCCGTTACCTTCGGTTAGCTCGGAAGCAAAAATAATGACCTATTGCAGATACACTCAAACATACAGAACTAAAACCTTTAAATTCTATTTTGATAGGATTTAAGATAAATAAATAAAAATTGTCTCTACTCACAGTATAAAGAGTTTCCATAACTCCAAGAAGAGTGACCAATTTTGATTTTGGGAAATTATCATGATCTAATAAGGCTAAAAGAATTGATTTAGCACCAGCAGCAAGAGCCCTTAAAAATAAATAATCAAATATAGAATTATCACCAAAACACTCATAAAATAACACACATGTCTATAACTTAATAAAATTTCATGCACAAAATTATATTTTTTCTTTCTGTCAAAAGGATAAATATTATGGAGTGTAGCCTTAACATATGCACGGCGCTTGAACAATTGCTTGGTACAAAGCAGTGCAAAAGGAATGAAAACAAAAAATCAACTTTAAATTATGAAAAAAGCTAGGAGAGAGTGGAAAATATGTAGAGATCCATGCAGATTTCCTCTCAATCTGAATCATGGGCCTGGGTATTAGAAAATAGATAGAAGCATAGTTGAGGGAGCAAATTCCCAGAACATTGCCTGCCACATCAACCCGACGAGGACCACATTCCTAGAACGTGTCAACTGAGTAGCAGAGCATGAAGTAATCATTAGAGAAATAGAAATAGGGGGTAGCTCAAATCATCTATGCAAATAGGTAAATCAAGCTAAGTATAAACTTTTTCCGTCTATCACATAATATAGAAGAAGTTTTTCCGTTCTATAATTCTAATGTAGAAGTTGAACAGAAGACTAAATTTTGATATATTTGTCTTAGTCTTACTGGTTGTTATATTTGATGCCACAAAAATGAGATTTGATAAAGGCGGAAATACACATGCTAGTTACTCGCACAGAAACATACAAGTAGCTCGCAGAGAAGAGCTACTGGCATGTGTATACATCAAATAGCATGCAAGTGAAAAGTATGCGAATAAATCGCACGAGGTTTGATTTTTGTCTTGCCAGTGGCACAAGTCTAGGGGTAGGGGTACTGATAAGGCACGTGTAAACAGGCCTGCCAGCCCAAGGTAGCTAGCTAGTAGCTAAAGTAGCACGAGTCTCTCTCAGCCATTCGGCCCTTCAGTCTTCTTTCGCAGGTTCTTTTCTTGTTTGTTTGAACCATATATTTCTTTTTATCATTTTGCAAATGTTTTTGTTCTTTGCAAGTAACAGAACAATCTGGTTAATTGCATTCCACAGTGTGTTGAATTTTAGTTATATGTTAAAAGTGAAAAGGAAGATAGGCCAACTAAGTCAAGCATGGGACAAAATACCAGTAAATCTGAATAATCAATTCAAGGCCAGAAGATGCCCAGGTATGGGCAAAGTATAGTCAATATTATAAATTTAAAAAAAATAATATATTAGTATTTTAAAAACATTTTTCATCCCTAAAGACTATCTACAAGAAAATGAAAATCCAATTCATAAATATACCTTTTTGTTCCTCTTTCGGCTGTTTCTCCAAAAGTTCTAACATCATCATATTCCGGATTAATTTGGCCTATCCCACTGAATACAAGTCTCTGAGTTGGAAGTGAAAGAGGAAGGACACTTACTCGCCTGCCGAAAGCTTTATCAATCTGAAAAAGATAAAAATAAAACAATAATAATAATAAAATAGAGGGCTCCGCCTCCTACTCGCTTCACTCGTCGAACCCCATAAAGCGGCCACTGCCTTGAACCTTCGCAATGTTGAGGCACTATGGGGTGAATCCATTAAAATTGATCTTATGGCGCTTCATTTCAATGATAACTAAAACTCATATGTTGTAAAATAACACGTTAGTTATAGAAATCTTTATAATTTTAACCTTTATAACTTTTTACAATTTGGCATAAGCTTATAGCCTTAAACTAAAGAGTTCTACTCAGAAAAAGAATCATTTTTATTGTGTAAAATTAAAAAGACTGCCAATTAGTGTGGCACATAGCTTCCTCGCATCCTATCATGTCCTTTATTGTTATATTAACATTACCATTATTGTTATATTACTTTATTGTTATATTGTTTATTGTGCAAAAACTGTTAATATTTTTAGCGATCTTTAACACTTCATAGCGGTGTTGCTGTTGGTTTTACAAAAAAATTGTATTTGAAATAAATGTTTGTCTCATTGAATAGATCAAGTTTAATTTTTTTTCTGACCTAAAATTCCAAATTTAAATTTGAAGTTCACTTTTACGTGAGCGTTGCTCGTGAATGCTTGGACGGATAACGTTGTCCAACAAACTCGTCCTAAGCATTGGTAAAATGAACATGTCTACCAAATTTCATCAAAATCTGTCGACATTTACTCAAGTTATCATCACACGTTTCAGAATTCGCGGACACAGGCCGACAGACAGACAGACACGAGACCAAAAATGTTCCCTGATGTCTGAAACGGATTTCTGTCTTGGAATTTTTAAAATTGGAGACATAAAAGTTTTTCGTTTTAAAAAGTGAACACAATGCTTCCGTTACCTTCGGTAAGCTCGGAAGCAAAATGTAATAATTTAAAATAAATAAAACAATTTATTTGAAAAATTCTTGATACAAATAAAAAATTAGTAAATACTAAGAGATATACTGCATATGTGAGAAAGTAAAATTACAATCATTGCAATTTAGCGAGTTTATTTTCCAAGGTGTCTGCACCTCCTACCTGTAGTTGCGTGTGTTAAGAATTATTATTTCAAGAAATTTACGCCTAAGAGGCTGACGCCGCTGAAGCAGGTCAGCCAGCTTGGTATACAAATGATACAATATAATTTATTATCTCAATAATTATTACAGAAAGCTCCATTCAATTTTAGATCCGAAAAGGTGCCAAGTATTCATATGATTTAAATATTTTAAAAAATAATTACCAGAGCACCCTGTTGAATGACATTTTTCAAGTTATCTGGTAGTTTATCAACTGACTCAATATCAGTTACAACAAGAATAGTGTCGTATCCCTCAGTGGTTATGTCACTAACTGAAGTTAGTTTGTAGCTTAACCTAGAAATAAAATAAAATAAAATTAGTGTAGCACATAACTTCCTTGCGCCCCTACTGTTGGATAAATGTGACATTAGTTTAAACTAATATGGTCCCACTGGGAATTACAAATTTAGCCGTCTGTTTCGATTCCCAGTGATTCACAGTTATTGTTATTCAATATTAAATGTAGATTCAGCTAAAATTAATATGAGACCACCTGTGGGCTACTTTTGCCAAACCCTTAACATTTCTGTAAAGATTTGGACGAGTACTTTTAAAGATACAGGGTGGCGCAAAACTACCGTTATGATTTGAATGCTTAATAACTTTTTAAATTTATTTATATTTTTTATTTTTATTTCAGAATTTTGTGAAGAAAACTTGGGGAATTTGAAATGGAACACTACACAACAGAACAGCGATCAACATTTGTTGAATTTTATTTTGAAAATCAACGGTCAATTGTTTTGTTGGTGCTGAAGGTCCAGTACGCCCATCAAAAAAACGACGATAAGCACGCTGCGTCAAAACAATTGACCGTTGATTTTCAAAATAAAATTTAACAATTGTAGGTCGCTGTTCTGTTGTGTAGTGTTCAATTTCAAATTCCTCAAGTTTTCTTCACAAAATTCTGAAATAAAATAAAAAATATATATAAATTTAAAAAGTTATTAAACATTCAAACCATAACGGTAGTTTAGCGCCACCCTTTATATGTCTTAATAACAAAAACAAAAAATTGGGCATAAGATGAAGCAATAGTGGGTAGTGCAGAATGTTAAAATTAAATATGGGACAAACTATGGGCTAATTATGAACTACCTTGTATATTTGATTAAAATCGGAGTAGTAGTAGAAAAAAATATTAAATGTCAGGCAGACCCGTGACCTATAATATGGCACTGATGTTTAAACTAATTTTTTAAATTGAAGACATAAATTCTTTAAAATGACTATAATGCTTCCGTTATCTTTGGCTAAGCTCGGAATATAAAATAAATAAATATGAGAGAGTAATAAAGGATGAATGTAGTTGAATATTTGCTGAAACCATACGCATTAAAATTTAATAAAAACAAACTCCAAAAATAGTATTAACTTTATACAATACAAGAACTAATAATGTTTGCTATGTATAAGGGGAAAAAATTATAATTCAATCTAAGTTCTAAAAGTAATTATTAAAATAAGTATTAACAATTAAATTAATTCATAACAGCACAAGTTAAATTCAATACCAATACAAACAATTTAATAATAATTAAGTATTATATACATACATATTTAAAAGTGTCCACATCTTCAAAAAATAAAAAAAATAAAACTACTTTCACACTTTAAAATATTTTATAATGATTTTAATTTATAAAATCTTGTTTATAATGGTCTCGTATAACTCTAACTACTAAAAAATTAAGTAATCAGTAATTGTAATGCACTCAGATATTTCAAGTGCAATTGACATGTAAAGAAAGGTGAAAAAGAAAGAAATAAAATAAAATATTTAATACACAATTGAATAATAATCCCTCATATTAATCTTAAAATAGGTTTTAAGATAAGGTTTTATGGTGATAAGTGATAATTGATAGTAGTAATTTAGTAAATCCGCCACACTTAAAAATCAAAGTGCCGCCATTCTAAAGGTAGATAGAATGATTTAATACCAAATCATACATAAGAATCCATTTTTTCGTATATAATTTATCTATAAGCTGCTAAATTGGTCTAAGCAGTGGAGAACCCTTAGGTTTATATTTGAAAATATTTTTCTTATAATAATTATTTAATTTCCATAATAGTTATAAGTTCAGTCACAGATTAAAATAATTAATTATAAATTCACTTAGTTTATACATTATTTCGATTTTTATCTTTACAATGAAGGTAATAATAATTATATATGTAGTTTTAAAAAACGATTAACTAAGCTTATAAAAGCATATAAAATATAAACATCAGGCTAATCTGCCGTTATCAAAACAGTTGAGAATTGCTTGCTTAGCGGCACAATTTGGCTTGATTTATACACTTAACCCTCGGGAACGTGTGGTCCTGTGAGGCCTAAATTTGAGATATGACTGTAAAATTGAGATAAATGTGGGTGCGATTGGAAGATAAGGATTTTTCTAGCTACATTTATTGCTTTCATCAAGAGAACCAATCACTGTTTGACATCATATGTGATTTTACTTCAATTCTGTGCCCATATTGTCCTGACAGGGGACCCGCGCCACTTTCACTTAAATTTTAGTATTACGCTAATCTTAGTGAAATGTATGCATATAATACAAAAATAAATTAATATGGTACCTGAATTTAAAAATAAAATAATAAAAATATACTGAAAAAATTAAAAAATTATAATTGAGAATGACATGTGCTTATAAACTATGAGAATAAACAATGGTATTTTATAAATTAAAAAAATAATAAAACCAATTTAAATATGTTTTATAATATTTTGCTAAAATGATTTCAAATTTATCTTTATTTTACCTGTTGTATCAGCATATAAAACAGATTAAGTCCTATCAGGGGTCCGCGCCTCCTTGTGTCTGTATTAGACTGAGCGCACCCGAGGGTTAAGAGAGTATATCCCTTTCTCAATACAGTTCATTTTTACTACGTTTTTATTAGCTTGCATTCTTGTTTGTTTGGTTGTCCGGTACAAATCTGGCAATCAATTTCTAACTAACTTCCCGAATAGCTAGACATTTGAAACTTTTAGCATAGCTCAGAACACGATGACAATGCATTATTTAATACTTTTAGCCATCTTTCAGCAGAATTTAATTGGTTTTCAGCAAATTTTGCTGCACGGAAAGTTAGTTCGGAAAAAATCCGCAAGTTATTTTATTTGTTTTGCCATATCCAATATTTACGCAATCTTCATTTTGACGGGTCTCAAATTTGTAATAGATAAACATTGAATGACAGCAAAACAGGAAATATTATATATCGATGGCACGCTTAGATTTGGTGTTGGGGAGATCCGTTGTACAAAGATTTATCCTTTTATAGGTTTAAGATCAGCTCTCTGGATGGTTGTCATTTATGTGAGGTAAATAAATTCGGAACTATTTTTTTTTCACTAACATTATATATTATATAAAAATAACAATTATATTATCAACATTACATACGATTCAACAGAAAATTTAAAAACGTAGTATATAAAAAGTTCTTTTTATCTTGAAATTATTAAGATTTATACATTTGAAAAATTGGTAAAAGTGAATTGAACGGTGCTGTTTACAGATTCGAAGTACAAAAAATTTTTTTTTTTGCTCTAGAATTTTCAACAGCTGCTCCACACCGCTTTGCGGTGCTCCACTCTTTTTCTGAATAAAAACAAACCTGCTGCATATAGACCAGGTAGAGGTCCAAATTTCGATGGCACAGTACATTTCGTTTGAGCCAAAATTTTATATCTATATAAATAATACATTTTAGAAATGATATCCCTTTTTTCTAAGCAGTACATTCAAGTGAGGCTCTCCCCCCCCCCCCCCCCCCCCAAATTTTCTAACCTTCTAGGTGGTTTGATAACTGCAGTTTTACTAAACATCCCAAGAAGGGGGTTAAATGTTAATTATTACTGCAATTTAAATAATTATGTCCTACAAATAAATTTTGTTCTTCGAATTAGACCACTACCAAGTCTATATGCAACAGGGTTGTTTTTCTACAAAAAATTAGCGGAGCACCACCCGTTGAAAATTCTAGGGCAAAAAAATTAATTTTGTACTTTGATTATGTAAACAGCACCGTACAATTCACTTTTACCTACATTTTTACTTGAAATGGAAGGGTGAGACATTTTTTAATAAATATATGTAAATTCAGGTACCTTAAAGTAAAGTTAAGCTTAAATTTTGAGAAAAGTAAAATTTATATAATGAATAACAGTACAAAGAGTGTTAGTGCAAATTTAAAAATTGAGGATATTTTCATCAGGGAAAAATGTTTTATCATCGTGTACATATGTTATGAAATTCACTTAGTTTCACCTAGAGATAAATAATTGAAATAAAGGGATAAGAAAAATAATAATGTATAATTTAAAATTATGTTCTAGAGCTTAATACAGGGTCTTATGGTAATAAATTCGGTAAAATTAGAATAAAACAAATAAATGATATTATACTTACGACATATTTAGAAGTTTGATAGATGTAGTATGAGGTAAATGAACTCGACTGATAGGAGTCGCTTTATACGAATATTTAAATACTTACAAGCATTTAATCTAAATCCAATAGGAATATGTTTAGATAACGAACTGAAGCAGATAAGATTTAACTGTATGATTCGATAGTTTCTTTTAAATTAACATAAAATTAAAATTAATAAAAATATATTATCAGCGGAAGAAAGGGAAATGGGGGAATAAATAAAAATTGACCCGCACCCGTGGCGGTGATAACAGGTCAGAGAGGGAAATTCAAATGTTAAGGTTGAGCAATGTCTATAACGAGGTTAAAACACCTAAAGGTCATACACATTTTTGATAACATTCCTTATAGAGAAATTGTTTTTGTTTATCCAAATACCATTTTGTTGTTATAAATATTTCTACTATAATTATCATCTAATTATTCTAGTTGTAATAATGTGACAATGACCTTATTTACTAGCTAGAGTTGAGTCATTTTAAAATATTTTTATTTTTTACATTGCCACATCTGAAATACACAGCTGGGAACTGTCTGGAGGGGGGAGGGATTAAAAAACCTTATCTGGGTTTTACTGACCACTGAAAAGACTGACTAGCTTTTATGGTCGATTACTCTTTATTGTGACAAAAACAAGGGAAGTTTCCTTAATTTAATAACAGAGCAATACCATTTTTAATTTTTATTTAACAGTACTCTAAGTTTTAATTCGTGTATTTTAAAACCCTATATTCTTTAATATATTTTAGCCTGTTACGAGATAAAAGAAACATAAAACACCTATTGTTAATTTTTAGACTTAATATAATATTATGTATTCTACATAAGTACACCTCGAAGGATTATTAACTTCAAGGTGTAGGTATATATTGCCAAGAGAGTGAAACACTGCCTATCGAACTCGTGTTTGGGGTTCAGCAAAATATAATATAGTTCAGTGAACACTATTAACATACAACATACCTAAATAAAATAAGTTCGCATAGCCACCGAATAATACCATCAAAGAGCATGTTTAAGTTGCCGACAATATTTTTGGCAGTCCTCCATGGAACAGTAATAGTATAATGTATCAGAGGCACACTGAGCCTTATTTTTTTTGGGGGGGGGGGAGGCTACAACCCAGGTCGTTAAAGGTCGTGTTGGAAGGGGGGGGGGGGGAGTAGAGTCTTAGCATGTAATTTTACAAAAAATATGAGGAATGCAATATGACATATGACTGATATTTGATACACTCAATAAAATGAGGTTGTTATAAAGTTGTGTTTGTTTTGATGTCGTAAATTTGGCTTGTGTTGTCAAAGGAAGCAAAAAAAAATGTTATACTATAAAATACGAATTTAACACCATTTATGTCGGGGTTGCGATGTATCGGCGACATCGCTGATGACCCGAAGAAAAATCGAATAAAAGACGACGAAAACTACGAGCTTTTCTTTGCTCGAGGTAAAATTTTGGAAGACAAGCGACTTTTTATTTTTTGCTCGTCGTCGTTGGTTTGAGAGGTCGATGTATCGAAAACATCGATGTCCAACCCTACTTTGAATAGCTGAAGGAATTTGGGATGGCTTTAGCCTTGCCCCCCTTCCTATGAGTTCACAAAAGCTTTCGGGTTCAAACTTCAATCAGGAATCCCAGCGGCCATTCTCCGCACTAGATTTATCTACGTATGTACTTGCTCCGTAGTTCATTGTACTCTTGTAAGTCGACCCACAACGTATCGTTTCCGCTAGACATAATAAGGTGTCTTATTTCTAATAGTATATCAAATATTCTTGTAGTTCATAACGCTTTTTAATAAATTCTCAACATAATTTCTCTTTTTTTTAAGAGGCGCACCATTCTGTCAAATATTAATGTTATTTCACTATATGTAATAACTAATAATTTAAGACGATAGAAAAACAATTATTATAATACAATTGGGTAATAGTTTATAAACAATAGCCATAACTATACATGATAGGGCTAAGATAATTCTAAGCAAGATTCGATTAAGCCTCTAGATCTCCTATTTGTAAATAAAAAAAAAAAATCGGTCCGTGAAAACTCAGACAAACTTTCTCATGTACGAGTTCATAATTATTTAACCTGGTGTTTTCCATTTATTAGTTTTCGTACGTACATTTAATTATTATTGAGCATTTCATCAAATGTATCATAATAATAACTTCTCCCGGGCGGGGAATCGAACCCGGAGATCCCCCCTCTTGGTCCGCGTTTAAAGCTTTTTTCTCAGGAACTATATTTTTCCCGGGAAAACGGCTTATATCGTTGGATTCGTATTTAAATGGGCTACATTATAGATTTTTTAAATCAAAATCGTCGTAACCGTTTTCGAGAAATAATTTTGTTTCTCGTTATTTCAGAGTTTTTGGGGGGGTAGCGCCCCTAAATTTGGAGCTAAACTAAATTTCTCAATTTCACCTCGGGGTATGATTTTTCTGAACATGTAAGCCAAATTTCGTCAAAATCGGCCCAGTAGTATAGCCTCTAGGCGTCTGCACAGACATTTTGTAAAACCACTTTTTTGGACTCAGGGGACCTCAAAACGTGTCAATCCATCAAAATCTCCAATGGAATTTTCGCGCCATCACAATACTTTCTCTTTATATGAGAAAGTAAAAAACCAAAAATTTCAGGTTTTTGATATTTCCCAAACAAAGGATAAAATATCACCATTTAAAAGAATTTTAACATCACTTTATTACCCCTACCCCATGAAGGCACCTGTAGAAATTATATTAAATATAAATGGTACAGTAAAAAGGAGATTCCTTCGGTCATGGACACCTTCGGGGGAGTGTATCTTTTTTCCTATTCACTTAAAAAAAAAAACAACTATTTTTTCCCTTTTCGCGAGACCTACAAAAAAGGTCCTTTGCGTCGGACCGCTGCGGTCGACCGTATTCGAGTTATGCGGAAAAAACGGCTTTTTGGGAACTTCATGGACCCCAGGAAGGTGTCCATGACCGAAAAAATAATTAAATATTCCTTATAAAGACCCTTAACTGCATGGACCTGAAAAAAATCGACTCCAATGAGTTATAGGATATATCTATTTAATATCTTAGAAGACTTCAATTAAAAATGTATTTATTTGAAAGAAATTTTAGAAGATTTCAAGGTAGAACCCGCTAAGTAAGGACTTGTCACAAAAATAATATCACATCCTTAGAAGGATAGCGCTGTAAGTTGAAAAACCTATGTTTAAATGTTGCATAATTAAAGGAATAAGCATAACTTCATCATTTGCTTTAAGTTTTATCTTAAAAATTCAGCAGGACTACACACACTAATAAAGCTCCTGACCTGAGGTGAGTATCCTTCAGGCTACGGCCACACCGGAGCTACCTCGCTTGGAGAGTCGCCATGTAGAACAGAACAGAATGGACTGTTCGTCTAGCGACTCGCCTAGTAATCAAGCGTGCGGTGTGGCCAGTCTCATATGTTTTAGAAGGTTGGTTCACATGGATTACACACCTGGCGACTCACCAAGCCACTAGGCTCCAAGGGAGGTAGCTTCGGTGTGGCCACAGCCTCAGAGGGTGGGATAGGTTAAATCAGTCAGTGGATAGCTATGCAGAGAATAATTTATCAGCTAAATAACATAGCAACATTGTAATAGGCAACGTATGACTAAACTAAATTAAAATCTAATTGGACATGCTAGTTTTGTAACAGAATACTAACTTTGTTTATGTAAAATTTGTCTAAGAGATGTAAATATGTATTATATGCGATGATAAAATTATCTCCCCTCTCCTGATTTTTAAAATATAATTTTTTTTTTATTAATTTATATCATAAGATATTTATATTACAAGATAAAAAGAACTTTTTATATATGTACTACATTTTTAAATGTTCTGTCATAAATCATAAAAACCCGTCAAAATGAAGATTGAAAAATACGGGTCATGTCAAAACAAATAAAATAACTTGCGGATTTTTTCCGAGCTAACTTTCAATGCAGCAAAACTTGCTGAAAAACAATAAAATTCTGCTGAAGTATTAAAATAATGCATTGTCATCGTGTTCTAAAAGTTTCAGATGTCTAGTTACTCGGGAAGTTAGTTAGAAATCGATTGCAAGATTTGTACTGGACAAACAAACAAGAAAGCAAGCTAATAAAAACATAGTAATGATAATAATTTACTGGTCTCTGATAAAACAGGCTAAAGACGAAACAAATTGTTTGCCGGCTAGTATGAACTTTCGGTGCCAGAGACTTTGGTATGTCAAGTACATTGCCATTTTAAGCCAAAAGGACATTATTAACAGGACTTAAAAGTTCGGAGATTAAGGACATAGGCTTAATAATTTGTTGTATTTTTATTTTTTACAGCACTTACTAGAGCGTTGATTATCCAAACGTTAGTTATCTGAAAATTCAACAATTTTTTTGTATTTCTTACAGCAAGTAGAGCGTTGATTATCTGAACGTTCAATTACACAAACTGGGTTCATGGGGAAAAAAAACAAACAAAAGGCACCACTTAATTAATTCTTAATTTAAATCAAATTATAATTATTATTAACAAAGGGACACAGAAGAGAAAAATAGACTCAAGAGCCGGGACTTGAACCACGGGCCACTATTCGCTTAACTTTGAACGAATCAAATTTTAAGACACAGTAAAACCCTCGATAATTCAGACCTCTAAAATCCGGACTGCCTACTGAAAAATTTAATAACTAGAAATTCTATAAAAAAGAATCCGAAAGGTGAAAGTGGGACAGCACTTGCAAAAAAGTAAGGTGTGGGGACATCAAAAACAACAACGAGATAGCATACTGCAATACGCGTCAAAGCTAGATTCTGAAGAGGGGTCAAAAAACGTTATGTTCTTCGTTTGTCTCATGTCTTTCATTTCCACTCACTTGTCCACTCCCATCCTAACTGTTCGGACATTATGTGCAAGTTTTTTAGATTTTGTCTTATTATGTTTATATTTAAACCTCAATCTAAACATTTTTTAATTTTAATTTAATTTCTAAATTCTTAGATCTTCACCACTTGGTAAGAACCTATTGTCACACATTTTTTTTTTTGCTATTTTTGTTTGCATATTGCTGTTTTTCTTAATTTACTCGTCTATTTGTATATTTTTATCTATTATTTGTAGATTATCACTGAAGAAGCTCAGGTTCCCTGGGCGAAAGCTTTGATGTAATTAAAAAATCAATTTTTAAAAAGGACTTTTATTCCAAATAAATACCCTCTTCTGAGTTAATCATTTTATTTTATTATTTTATTTTGTATCTGTACTGACTATTGTGATACTACTCTAAAGTTGTAACCACATGAAAAAAAAAAAATAAATAAATAAATAATAATAATAAAATAAATAAATCTCCAGTATAGCGCTCTACCAACTGAGCTAGAATGGAGAATAATTTCCTCTGTCAGTAACGATACTAATTCGGAACTAGGTATCATTACTGACAGAGGAAATTATTAGAAATATAGAGGCCCGTGGCTCAAGTCCCGGTGGTGGAGTCTATTTTTCTCTGTCTGTCTCCCATTGTTAATAATAATTTGATTTAAATTAAAATTTAAACTTCCCGTAGTATGAATACAACCTAAAACTTAAAAATGAAATGTTATTTAAATCTTAAAAGTAGTGTTGTTCGCTGTAACTATAAATAAATGAAGATGCTCTTTGTACAAACTTGATTGATTTATTTTACATCTTTCCTTCTTCTTCTTTGGTAAATTTTGATTATCCAAACCACCCTACAGAACATTAGTTTGGATAAAAAGCACTCTACTGTATTTTAAGATAAAAAATTTAGCTTAAGTTCAGCTTTTAATCGTACTCTACAGTAACAACTAAAATTAAATTTTCTGACCACAAAAAAATACCCCCTAAAAACTTGATTTCATTTTAGGCCAAATTGTTAGGTACCGTTGATTATCGGCTTGGCACGTATTTGCCAGTTTGCTTGCATTTGAAATAATCAACATTTAGCTTTAGCACTACATTCTGCACTTAAAACAAAATATAAAAATTGGGCCAAGTTGAGAGCTCATGTCCTAGTCACATTATCAATTAGCAGATAAGCTTACCTAGATAATAGAAAACTAATTTAGCACAGATTATATACAAATTTCCAGTTTATTTTTTAATAGACGAGAGCATTAAGGCAAAAAAATTACCTTATATTAATCGAGCCCTTAGGCCTGTGGTAACAAGCTTAATTTTATATTTAAGAAAACTAAGCAAATTAATTTAGATAAGTAATTATAGACAATTTATTATATCTATTTAAAGACCAACAAATCAAAATTAACATAATTTATTTTTATAGGAATAAATGTAGATGCCTTAGCTTAGCAATAACTAATCAGCTCACTTGAAAATTATTATTAAAGCTTACTTAAACTCTAATCAAGAAGCGAAAGCATACATGTTGAGAGTAGTTTGTAGTACTATATTGTTAAAATTAAATTTGTAATTTTAGAAATAAAAATTATAGTACCATCTTAAAAAAGTTAAAATATACTTATTGGTAGTGAGTGTAAAAGAAAAAAATAAAAGCTAACATCACATAAAGATATACTCAAGTAACACTTAATTTCTATTTTTGACTAGGGGCACAAAAAAAACTTCCAAAAGTAAAAAAATACATATTGGCTCAACCCCTCTTGGAACTTCAAAATGGACAGGCAGGGTTTTTTTATGTTCACACGCTGGGTGAGTTGGGGGGAACGTGCCGAGTCAAAGAAAGGGAATGCGCTTGGCAGGCATGCCTGACAGTTAAGCAAGGAAGACTGCTTAACCGTTAATCAGTAGACAGATAAGGTTTGTTCCAACCACACCTCAAACTAGTTTTAAACTGTACGACGCATGTGCATTAGCAAAAAAAAAACGTTCAAATGTGGTCCAATGAGCATGCGTCGGACAGTTCCAAACCAGTTTGAAGTGTGGTTGGAACAAACCTACAATAAGGGTTCTACTGCAGTTATAATAAAATCTTAAAATTAGTAATGATAAATATCTTATTAAGTAATAGGTAATAATATATAAGTCAAATTGAGAATTATTACTGCAAGTTATGATATGATAAAGGTATCATTGATGCTTGCTTGATCTGAGGATCACTAGACCGGTTTCAGCTATACGCTATTATCAGCAGAAGAATATAATATAGATCTCCTAGAGTAGAAATTACCTCTACTCTCTCATGTAGACTTTAAAGGGGGCTACACACCTTACGATTATCTGCGCAGTTATCTGTCGTAAATATCTATGTGAAAATCGGTACGATTATCTCGGAACTCAAGGTGTGTAGGATACATTCCGATTTATCTTCACTTGGTTTTAAGTGTTTTCTAATAATATCTACAAAATCTTTGCAAAAGAGGGTCCCCGAATGAACAGACTTATTATCGGCGTGAAAACCGGACTAAACTGCGAAGTTACCTCAGTTTATCACTCAGACATGACGTCACACTTGATAAACTGCGCAGATAATCGTAAAGTGTGCAGCGCCCTTAAGAGTTTATTTCGACTCTAGATCAATTCTGCTGCTGATGATCTAATGATCCTAAGATCAAGCAAGTATTGACGGTAAGCCCTCTTCATATAATAATATAAAAGTATCTTAATATTAGTGAATAATTTAAGACTAAAGGAATAGGAAAAGTTATCTTTGACCCTGATTTTTTTTTAGTATTGTTGGTACTTCTTTAGAGTGTTACTCCCTTATGTTGTTTTAGAATATAAATGACAGACTAAATAACTATTAAGGCAGGGATATTTAGTCCAATGTACTTTGGGACAAAGGAATATCTCACTTCTGTTTTTATGAGGGGAGTAACAGTCGAAAGAAGAACATGCCATACACCTTCTTTAGATTATTACTCCCCTGTTATTTTTTTATATATATAAGGGGAGTAACAATCTAAAGAAGTGCCCTTTTGTTAATCTGAAAACCGAGGATTTTTTTATCAAATAAGATAGATCACTTCTACACAGATTATATTCCTTTGTCAAAAGAGACACCATTTTAACTGTACATAGAAGCCTTCCGGTTCACACTTTGACTAATACTATTATCTTAGCATGAACAAATAAATGATTAGATAACATTGTTCAATGAAATCATCTAACACCATTGATAAAAAGGGTACACGTGCTTGTACCAAATCCAAATGTTAACAGAATCAATTTATCAATGAATTACAGAAAAATACATGAAGTGATATATAAGGCACTTAAAGTACTTCTCGAAAAATGTGTATTGTAGATTTAACATTTCTAATTATTATTAGAAATGAATAGTAAAAAAATAAATAAATCAATTAAAAAAGGTTTCTTTATTTTAAGGTGAAATATAGAAAAAAAATTCTTTTGATATATTAGTAGACAATGGTCTAACTTAGTATATTATTCCATGCACAACCATCCAAGAGTAGGGTAATGGTTTTTATATTTCATTTAAATATAAATAAAAAAAAAATCTTCTAAATTTATTCTAGAAGTTAAGTCTAAAACATCATATATTACACGGTTTTATTTTTTTTTAAAAAAAAGAAAAAAAAATCATTTCTCATTTATTAATTATCATATTAAAATTAAGTTCTGCAACAGATATTTCACAAATTAAAAAAAATGAAACATTTATCATTTTGCTTTTTTTTTTATTTAAATATTTGGTTGTTATTTATCATAAGACATTTTATATTTAAATTTAATTTACATACATAAATTGTAAAAACAGTCACGGAAAAATAAGGGGAGAGAAAAAAAAATAATGAAACGTATTACAAATATACAGAAAAATATACACCGTGAATGTTTTTTTATTATTTTTTAAAAAATCTCGCTTACCTAGGAGCAATCTAAACAAAAAATATAATTCAATCGAAAAAAAAAATTAATTAAGTAGTTAGGACAAATAAAAGGAAGGGGGGGGGGGGGGGGGGGGACAAAATATAATAAATAAAAAAATTGCTATCAAGGTGAGCCCTATCATCTAAAAAACAAGATATTGAGATAAATACTGGAACATAATAATTAAATAAAAAAAATATAATCATAAATTGTGTTTAGAAATTTGGCTAACATAGTTAACCAGGTAATGCTCCACCGAACACGTCTGATCTGTTTTTTTTTATATATAAATAATTATTTTGTATGAAACTGGTTTTGCGTAATGTAATACAAATACAACTTGATGGTGGTCTTCATACTTGTTATTTCGTTCTGGTGCCCAATAAGATTTAGTTGTTTTTACTTCTGGAACAAAGCCATAAATGTATTAGTGAAATGTAATCAAATAATTTAAATATAAACATAAAAAAAATAAATGTAATACAGGAACAAGATTTAAGATAATTGCGTTAAAAGCAGATGTTTTCATTTAAAAGTAGTTCTTCGTAATAAAATTCTTAAAGATCCCGATCAAGATATCACTTTAGCCAAAATTAAAATGCTTTTAGTTGAATAGTCTTTACAATGCAAGCGATATTTTTCATTGGAGAATTATTATCTCAACTCCTATTACTATGTCAGTACAAAACTGGTTATTATAAGTAGCGTTGGGACAACCGACTAGAAAAAACAACCGAATGAATAAGTTGATTCGGGAAAAAACAGTCGATTGAATTCAATCGACTGAAAACAGTCTTATAGCGGGTATAGGATATATGAATAAATATATAGACCGAGACTGAACCCGCAAGTCGAATGTTTCAATCGAATGGTTTTTTTTATATAGGAGTAGTACGGTGGAGGCCGTGAAGGCCTCAGAGCTGAGGGGGGGTGAGAGTGAGAAGGCGCTTGACACTCGTTATCTCGTCCCAAACTACAGCCTGCTACGACATCGTTTTCATTCGAATGAAAAAATATAGACTGAGACTGAATCCAGTCGACTTTTTCATTCGAATGTTTTATTCGGATGTTTTTTGGTTATAGGTAGGGGAAAGGAACGACGGTGAAGGGCTCAGAGCGGAGGAGGGGGGAGAAGGCGCACGACACTCATTATCTCGTTATACACACGCCCACATATACACGTCCGAATTACAACTAATACAACTCCAAACTATAGACTGATATCATTCGAATGAAAACTAGATATCCACAACCGAATGAATGAATATTTTAAAACAACCGTTTAGTCGACTTTTTTCAATCGATTGGTTCCCAACGCTAATTATAAGGACTACCAAGCAGGTAGATTAGGGAAAATTATACATGACGACAATGAGCTACTTAACTTCTGATTGACAATTATTGTAAAAAAAAAAAAATATATGAAAAAAAGGCTCAGAGTTAAAAAATTGTAATCATGGTAATTTCAGACGCAAATTACCCAAATATAGATTCATCATAGCCAAAAAGAAAATATAATATATTTACTCTATCTCCTATATTATAGTCCAGGAGATAGAGTGCAAAAAAGTTTCTAGACTAACACCAAGCTAGAATTTTGTATAGAGATGATTAGTGTGACGTCACGAAAGCTTTCGAAAATTTAACTCAGTGTTTGTTATGTTCCTTTTTCTTATCACCTCTTATTAAACCCGTGTAAAATGAATGGGAGAATTTTCTCAACTTTTTAAATAATTAATTATTAAATTATTATTAATTTATAAGAGTTTTCACCCTTTGAACATTATTGTACCAAGTCTTTTTTAACGAGTGTAACAAAGAAAACATTAAAAACTTTCGTTTCAGTTATTTAAAATGAGTATTTGTGTGAAGGGTCATATCATGGAAAAAGCTATTTGAGTTATTAATCTTTATACTTGATTTTTTGTATTTCCTGGTGCCATAAAAATTCACAGGGTGTGTTCGTGTTCATATTGTGTGTCCGAAAATAAATTTTCCTCAAGTTTTGAAACTCAATGAAGTATACTCAGGATACAGGACTTGTAGAAAGATAGTGATACTTAATCTGCCAGGTAATAAAAGATTATTTGCTAATAATATTTTGTTCCTGGTTACTTACAATGTGCATTATATTTCTCTGATGTTGGAACATAATATCTACTGTAAAATAGATCAGTGATCAGCCTAGGAAAAAGACGTTGATGACGAGACAAAGACCAGACTGTTATATTTATTTATTTGTTTATTTATAATAACGAGTATGATAATTTAAGATATGAGTGCGTCGCATGTATACTTGTTTAAAATTTTGATTAAAAACTAATTTAATACATTAATTTAATATTACTTAATTACTCTGACATACTTTTACAAAGAATAGCTTTGTCCTCCGAAAAAAATTAAGTATAGATGAAATTTTCATAACGCACGAGGAGGTGGAAGACATAATATACAAACTAAAATAGAAAAACCATTTAAAAAATAAACAATAAATAAGAACGGACCCGAACGGTATCAATACATAAAACACACTCACAATAATACTTATTTTAAACCACTAGAAAGGCAATTTTTAATGTTTTCTTATCTTACATTGTTAAAATAGACTTAGTATAATAACGTTCAAAGGTTGAAAAGTCTTATAAATTAATAATAATTTAATAATTAATTATTTAAAAAGTTAAGAAAATTCTCCCATTCATTTTACATGGGATTGATAACAAATGATAAGGAAAAGGAACACAACAAACCGAATCGAATAAATTATCGAAAGCTTACGCCATCTTGTGACGTCATTACTAATCATCTCTATACAAGTCAATCTTTTAGTGCCTTATAAGAATATGTGGTCGGCTAAGTTGGTCTGCGGGACATAGCTTGGCAATAGGCGTTTGAAAAAAACAAACCGGTGGAGAGCGGCCATGTCTCACCAATTATGGTGGTGGACAATGTGATTTTCATGATCCTGCGTACAGAATTAGTTAGTAGACCAAAAATCAAGTTGATGTTAGTTTGTCCCTTGACAGGGGACCACGTTGATTTTTAGTAATATTTGATTAACTAACCTATTAAGTGTGAAAATAACATCGACTTGATTTTTGGTCAACTAATTCTGTACTCAGGATCATAAAAATCACATTGTCCACCATAATTGGTGAGACATGGCCGCTCTCCACCAGTTTGTTTTTTTCAAGTGCCTATTGCCAAGCTATATCCCACAGACGAACATAGCCGACCACATATTCTTAAAAGGCGCTAAAAGATCGACTTGTACACAAAATTCTAGCTTGATGCTAGTCAGACACTTTTATGCACGCTATCTCCTGGACTATTATAAGAGTTTGGTGCTATTTAAAAATGGTACTAAACAACTCAGTTACCCTGTCTTATGAATAAATAATTATTGAGATTATGTGCAGTACAATACATTTATTAATAAACAGAAGTTGTCAATTCCTCAAACAATTTAAGGAATTAACGCAACAAGAAGTCTTTCAACTCTTTAAGTGCATCTTACAAATCCAAATGGACTTAAAAGGACCTAATGTTTAGTTGTAAAATTAATTTGATAATTTAAAATTATTCTTTAATCATTAAAAAAATAAATAAGTATTATTCTAAAGTCTAATAATGAAAATAAAACTGATTATCTTACTTCGTCTAATTTTTGTTTCTTTCCCTTATTTTTCTGATTTGCATTCGCTTGTGCAACTTTGCGCTTTTTCTCTTCAATCTGTAGCAAAAATAAATAAATAAATTAATCAATGACTAAAAAATCAACAAAAGGGGTTAAACATTCCACAAACAATGTGGTTAAATAAGACTAAACTACTGGAGTCAAACTATTAAAGAAATTTGTTAAAACAATTTTTGTGATGGTGATGATGATTGGTAGCAAAATCCCAAATTACCCTCCTCAAAATAAAGATATGCAGTATATTTTAAAATCTTTCAAGCAAAGAATAAAGATATTCATTGTATTTACTCTTTTTTAAGTGAAGAATAAAGAGATGCATAATATTTCACTCTTTTAAGCAAAGAATTAAGAGATTCATCATATTTTATACTCTTTCAAGCTAAGAATAATGATATGCACTAAATTTACACTCTTTCAAGCAAAGAAGAAAGAGATTCGTAATATTTTACAATCTTTCAAGCAAAGAATAAAGAGATTCATTGTATTTAACACTCTTTCAAGTGAAGAATAAAGAGATGCATCATATTTCACTCTTTTAAGCGAAGAATTAAGAGTTTTATCATATTTTACACTCTTTCAAGCAAAGAATAATGAGATGCACTATAGTTAGGGTTACCATACATCCGGATTTGAAACATCAGTCCGGTTTTGAGAAATGTCCGGATTTTACTTAGATGAACGGAAAACGCAGCAAAAGCGATGATATTTATTTGGACCCCTGAAAGAGGAAGATTAACTGTCAGTTGCAAAAAAGATATTCTTAATATTAAAGCAAATTCTATTATGACATACTCAGAATTCCACGACAAAATAAAAAATTACTACAAGCCTTTTTTTAAAGGAAAATTAGTTCATCTGAAAAGTATGAAGCAAGAACTAATGAAGAACCGATCCCTGGACCAAGCAGAGACTAGCAAAAGTTTATTAAGATATTAATAAGTAAATATTAACAAATATTACATTATTAATACACTTAAATATATAGCGTAATTATATATTTGTAACATTAATTTACCCAATTAAAAAAATATATACATATATTTTACAATTTTTTCTCCAGACAACCCCCCACCCCGGAGTTCCCGCTACCTGGATCTGGACCTCATAAATTATGGTAACCCTAACTATAGTTTGCAATCTTACAAGCAAAGAATAAAAAGATTCATTGCATTTAACACTCTTTCAAGCAATGAATAAAGTGACGCACCATGCACCATATTTTACACTCTTTAAAGCGAATAATTAAGAGTTTTATCAAATTTTCCACTCTTTAAAGCAAAGAATTATGAGTTTTATCATATTTTACACTCTTTAAAGCAAAGAATTAAGAGTTTTATCATATTTTACACTCTTTAAAGCGAAGAATTAAGAGTTTTATCATATTTTACACTCTTTTAAGCGAAGAATAAAGAGTTTTATCATATTTTACACTCTTTTAAGCGAAGAATAAAGAGTTTTATCATATTTTACACTCTTTAAAGCGAAGAATTAAGAGTTTTATCATATTTTACACTCTTTAAAGCAAAGAATTAAGTTTTATCATATTTTACACTCTTTAAAGCGAAGAATTAAGTTTTATCATATTTTACACTCTTTAAAGCAAAGAATTAAGTTTTATCATATTTTACACTCTTTAAAGCAAAGAATTAAGTTTTATCATATTTTACACTCTTTAAAGCAAAGAATTAAGTTTTATCATATTTTACACTCTTTAAAGCAAAGAATTAAGAGTTTTATCATATTTTACACTCTTTAAAGCAAAGAATTAAGAGTTTTATCATATTTTACACTCTTTAAAGCAAAGAATTAAGAGTTTTATCATATTTTACACTCTTTAAAGCAAAGAATTAAGAGTTTTATCATATTTTACACTCTTTGAAGCGAAGATTTAAGAGATTAACATAAGTAATTCTTAATATTTTAGTAATTCTGCATTTGTACAAAGAGTCTAAACTATCCTCATACATATATGCTTAATAATCCTGTCATTGAGTCAAAATAAATTATGTTCAGAGATCAGGGAATTCATTTCTACAAAACCTTAACACAATTTTCGACTCATGTTAGTTTTTAATTCATGAATTACTGTACATTTAAAAGTAATTTTGATTAGATTTCTCAGGTAAGATTGGAAAAATTGATTTTTACTAATAATTTTATTTTTAAGATATGTAAGGGAAAAGTCATACATTGTTGCGGGTGGGTGATTCTTCCAGATCGTCAATGTCTTCCTCATCTATATCATCATCTAAATCATCCTCATCATCGTCTTCACCGACGAGTTCACCAGTTCCTACAGTATGGTTGCCGAGCAGTGTGATGGGACCTGTTCCTCTAACTAGCCTGAACGTTACAGGGGGGTCTGGGAACAGGAGGTCTAACGTTGCTTGGTGGTTTCCACCCCCCGTCATCACCGCAACAGGAAAACTAACGTCTGACTTGTAACCCATCGCTTCAACTTCTACTACATTGACTTCACCAGCTTTAGCGTCTGGACTTAACACTACCTGCAATACAAAAATGGCTCAAGTTTAAAAAACAAATTCATAATATACACAAGGAAATAATAGAAGAAAGTGAAAAAAAATAAAATAAATATCAGATTTTCTTCATGGCTTAAGCCTTTTAAGACTTAGTGGTATTAAAATTTAACCACCTTGGATGATCCCCCCCCCCCTCACAAGAAATCAGTCGGTGGTACAGCAATTGAACTTTGAACCACATATACTTCAGTTTGCATTGTTATGTACTAAACAACAAAAATAATGCTATACCTTCCTACTCCTATATCTTACTTTGTCCCACCACCTCATTAAGTGTTGTACATAAGATATTTTTAAGTTCTTAATCCATAACTATATCTTTATTATGAACTGTTAATACGTGAACTAAACAACTTGACTTATAAAAATTTGGATATTATGCAGTGATCCATAGAGTCAAGAATTGCTTGGCGGCACAATTTCACTTGATTCATACATAGATTCAAACAGCACAGATAGATTCAACAATCCCTTAGTCAAAACAGCACAGCACAGATAGATTCAACAATCCCTGAGTCAAAACAGCACACTTGTAAGATTTACTCATTTGGGATTATATTTTAATGATTTGTATATTAGAAAGATGATATCCCTTTGTCAAAACAATACATTATATATGGTATAATTACAGCAGTTGTACCAAAAATAGATTTTTGAAATTTCTTCCTACACTTAAAAATAATTTGAATACTCTCTTTTTTAATTAAAAATGCTTACATACTCATTATTTAATTAGTTAATCGTAATAAGTTAAAATAATATCAGCCATTTTGTATTATTTTTAAAGCTATATTCAAAAGTGAATAGGAAGGAAGGTGGGACTTATGATAAACTTTGAACTGAGACATTGGACAAAGTTCAAAATGGGACTTATGACTGTTATGATAGAAATTTATATATGGATATGAAATAGAATTTGAACATCAAAGGAAAAAAATATAACTAATGTGTAATAAGGTAGTTCATTAATATTCTGTACAACCCTGATTCATACCAATTACACTTCTTAAACCTAAAAAAAATCAATAAACATCATTACCCTAAAACTTCTCAAAAGATTAAAAGTTGTATTTTATCAATGGCAGTGGGCTAATATTTGGAAAAAAAAAATGTAGCTCAGAAAATATTAAATATAATCAAGGCAATTCAGACGCAAATTACCCAAAAATAAATCATCATTGCCACAATATAATTGAATACTAGTTGGCTGTGGTTCTTCCCCTGCTATTATTCAAATAATTTTAAAAAGCTTAATTAAATTAAGTCTAGAGACTGTCTCTGAGAGTTTGTCAATCCCAACATTTTGAGACCATTACAGGGATTTTTATTCTCAAGGGAGTTGCTTATAATGAAAGTTACTTACAACTCTAATCAAGAACTAGTTGCAAATGATTTTCATCCTGAGCAACTACCTGGAGAATGATTCCTGCATTGTATCGAAATGTCAGGTGTCACAAAATCTCAGATAAGTTCTCATTAGGCGAGGATTTAAATTTATTTAACTCTTTTTAGGGAAAGAAAAGCTAGAATGTATTATATTACCTGTTTTACAAGAAGAGTATGCTCTCCCCTCATACCCTGAGATTCGTTCACATCAGCTGATCCGCTCTTCACTTCGGGGTCCCATACCTCACTCTTCTTGTCCTTGTCCAAAGTTAAACCTAACAAAAATAAATAACATTAATAACACATTTACAAATATGTTAAATAAACAAACATACTTAAGAGACTACATTAATTTTATATAAATATATAAAACATAAAAAAAAATTATAATTATACTATCAGTATTCACTCTCACAGAAAGGGTAGATCGAAGGCGAGCTCAAAATGTTGACATTTACAAGGTCATATATTGTCATTAATGGGAAAATACCGTCTTATGTGTCGAATTTCAGCAAAAATTAGGGTTTGAATTATTCTTATCAAACAATATCCCCTCTTTTATATTATAAAATCTCTAATGTCATATATATAACAAAAAAAACAAAAAAAAAAAATATATATATACATTTATTAGACCAACTATGTGAGGTTTTTTTTATCAACATTGAAACTTTCTTTTGACTTGCCTGTAATTTTTTTTTATTTTTACACATATATATATTGCACTACGAGCGATGATATAAAAATATCTTGAACTCTCAATATCTCCCATTTTGATTTTCCCATAAAGTTAAAGTCATTAATTTGGATTTAGAGTAAGTCTTTCCAAATAAAAAAAACCGTATTTGGTTGGGTTACATTGTAAGTATGAATCTCCTGTTCTCTTTTTTAAATAACTTATTCAGATGTCAAATTTAGGCAGCCTACCATGGATATTGTTGGAATATTAAATCTTTATTTAGATATAAGACAGACGCCATGCTGGCAGAGAAAAATCAAGGTTATGTTAAAATAAAATGTTGAAGCTAACGAGAAATAAATAGGTATAACGATAACGGAACCCCTTTCATCATAAATTGATCACGATAAAATTCCTGAAAATTTATCAAATAGAAAGTGTCGACAATATCACGGCAAAATTCATAGAACTGTAAATATTTATATTTTATTAATGGCAGCGGACTAATATATATATATATTTTTTTTTAAAAAGTGTAGCTCAGGAAAAATTTAATATAATCAAGGCAATTCAGACGCAAATTACCCAAAAATAAATCATCATTGCCACAATATACTTGAATACTAGTCAGAAATAAAAAGTAAAAACAAGATCTCAGCGTTGTTAAGCGGCATTTAGACGATCAACTTGGTTGTCAACCTTGTTGTCAAGATGCCATGTTGAAGACAATGTTTATCGTCTGTGGGATAAGTTGGTGGTTGAAATTTGATGTTGGTCCACAGGTTGGAGTAAGATAATAAAAAAACAAATTCATGTGGGACGAGCCTCTTCTTAACATAATTCATGATAATAACGAGGCATAGCAATTCTTCCCTTATTTTAAACCCAAAAACCTCACGCAAATAACTTAAAGAAACTGTAGATTGTGTAGATAACTTTGTAAAGAGCAATGTCTATGTTAAATGTTGTCAAATTAAATGTCAATTTGGTTGACAACTATGTTGACAACCAAGTTGATCGTCTAAACGCCGCTTTAGATGTTGCACTAGAATCCATTGATCTTGAATATAAGATGTATCCCGATTTTTACGATGCAAAAACGAGAATAAAAGTGCGCCTTAAGCAATACAGTATATTATGTTTTAGGCACTAATACTTCTTAGGATAAAGCAATAGAATCCTAGATAAAATATGAGCATAAGCATATTGGGAGAAATGCAAACTATAACCAGTCTCTTTCGATGTTGCCAAAAACTTTCTAAATATTTGTTATCACAAATATTCTGCAATCTGAAAAATGATAAGGTCAATGTTTTACTAAAGATGTGGGAATATTTAAGTAAAAACTGGAACGGCAAGCAGGTTGGCAACCAAGATTGAGAATTTATTAATTACCTTTGAAACATAAGTAATTAAATTCATGCATTTTAGGCTATAGTAGTAATTAGTACACATTGCATTATTAAAAAATTGAGGGTAGTTGCATTTATATTGGAATTGATTTTAGTTAAAAAAAAAAAAACCCTTACATTAATATATTAAAAGTGGTAAATGTCATTATAATAAATAGGAAAGTAAAAAGGAGCATGCTTTAAATATAAGTATCACATGACATGGTATCCTACAAGATACACACATAACATGGTATCCTACAAGATACACACAACATGGTATCCTACAATATACATAAATATAATTAGTTATCCAATATGGAGTACTTAAAATCAACAAAATCAAAATATAGTGACAATAAATTTTATAAGAGATCAAACTCTTTAGAATCAAATGTCAATCTAGATAATGGAACATAAATTTCAAATAATTATGTTTCTAAACTTAACCTATACACTTATAACCTTCTTTCACAAGAGAACCCGGCGTTTATTTACTTTTATTTATTTTTTTAAAATTTAAGTTAAATAACATGTTATATCAAACTGTACTCATACGAGATATTTTTAATAATTGCTTTATTTATAATGTGAATGTTTATGAAAAGATATACAAAAAATTAAAAAAAAAAAAAAAAATCAACACGTGGGACAGTAATAATAATTAAGGATTACACTAAAGGTCAAAATGCTCATGATAAATACTGTAAAACAAACGTGGTTTATTAATTAAAATAGGGAATTAAACAAAGGGCTGAAGAAAAATAAACTAATTAAGCATTTAAAGTATAATTAGTTTACAATATTAATTAAGCATTTCCGTGTTATTCTTCAAAGGGACAAATTTAAAATATGGTAGTAAACCAGATTAGTTTATAAAAATAACAAAGATAACAACATAAAAAAAGATTGTTACAGATTGATGTCTTTATTAAGATATAAATAAATTTAAATAATGAGGGAAAAAAGTTGAACTTTTCGAGGGCATAAGAGTGGCTAAGGAAAGCCCGCCATTGGGAAAGCTACAGCTCAACTAACAATTCTAATTGACTTGTGTGATTGGTCACAGATTACGTATTAAACAACGTATTGTGAAGTTAGATATTTGTTTTATTTACAGCTTTGATTAAATTTGATTGATTTTACAACGTAAAATATACAAATGAAGCTTTAATAATGTCATTTAAACAATACTACGCAGATCGTCATTAAGTATTATAGATATTAGTAAGGAACAAATGAAGAAGGTAACAGAATAATTAATTTCTTATTTATTTAGGTTAAAAACTAATCGATGTGAATATTACGCATTAAGTAATAAATGCGGGAAATATTTTAGTGGAGTGGGTCCACGAGATCGACAACTTAGGAAAGACGCCGGTGGGTGCCATAATAAGCATGGCGGCTAACCATTAACAAGACTTGTGAAACAATATAATATTAAAACTATTAGATTTGTACAAACTTATACTAATTAACCATAAAAATCCACGTGAATCATTAATAATCAAGAAAACATCGTTATTATTAATATAAAAAATATATACAAAGACGAATAACTTATCGAACCGGCGACTAAAGTAATGCTACGGTACCTGATTATTTAAATTACGAATCGAAAATATAACACAGTAAATAACTTGATAAATTGAACTTTATTGATAATTTTAAAGGAAATATTTACCCCAGAAATAATCTTCAGTCATGATGCTTGTGAAATAAACGGATAGAAATTGGGCAAACACAGAACGACAGACCGGCTATACTAATGGCGGACTACAGAGGACTTTTAGAGGAGATGAGAGGGGAGGTGCGCACGCATCCCCACCAAACGAATCCCGCAATCCCGCGCTTTCAGCAAACATGTCCGATGTATTCGAAATCAACCGATAGCTTCCTTATTCCTTGTTATTTTGTAAACAAAACAAACAAAAACCACGATTCTTCCACGTTAACGCTGCGTTGGAGTTGGAACTTTTCATTTTTTATTTAAATGATTTTAAAAAGTAATTACACTAAAAGAAATCATCTGAAATTATAATTGTATTAGACAAAGAACTTCTTGTTTTGTTTTTTATTTCTTTATAAGGAGAACTCATCAAGATAATATTTGCATTGATCATATTATATACAAAAAATATTTCGAATTTTTGACATAGTAGTAAAATACTCTTTACTTATTTTAATTCTACATTATATTAATCTCGGTTTGAAGGGTAATAAAGAAACATAAGTTAACCTCTTGCATTGGTGATATTTCCCCTTGAGGAATTTGGCAGGACTAATTTATTATTTTTAGGGTCCGTAGGCAAAACCAAGGACCAAGGACCCTTATATTTTCCTGCGTGTGTCGGTCCGTCCGTCCTGTCGCCTGCTCTCACGGCTACACCTTTCGTCCGATCACTTTGAAATTTGGCTTGTATGTGTCTTGTACCTGCAATACTTTACCACATATTTTAAAAATATAGCGACTTAAAAAAAATATTTTTCAAAAAAATTAGGGTAAAAAAACTTAAGGGTTAATTTTTTTTTTTCGACACTGTGAGGGGTATCATATGAAAGGGTACGTGGAGGTGATTACAAATATATATAATTATTTGGTTATAACTTTGATAGGGCGAGCGTAGGCAAGTTTGAAGTGGGTGTGAAACGTGCCCCCCCCCCCCCATCTCGCTTATGTGAAGTGAAAAAAATCTGAAAAAATTCCTGAACATTCTTCGACGAAAAGTAAAGATACCACTTTTTGGAAATTTCTAAAACAATATTATTTAATTTTTTATTGACAAAATACGTTTTTCTTTATAACTATGGTCTTTTCGATGTATTTATATGGTTGTAGTCCGGTTCAGTGGCAAAAAAATACGTTATCAGAAGTTTGATTATGTGTTTTGAGAATATCAGACCCATAGGATAGTTCAAAGTTCAAAGTTAGATTTTTAGCATTTTAAAAAACACCATCAATAGGGTACTACTTAAACTATACAGGGTTACGGACCCTCGCTGTGTGCTGACTAGCACACACTTGACCTGTTTATTTAATCATCCAAACTAACATGACTTATTCTGACTTACATAAAATAACATACACCTTTTTTAAACAATTATTGAAAATGCTTATAATTTATTGTTTTACCATCATTATCATTAATTTATTACACCCAATTATAATAAAAGGACTAAAAATTGGACGTGAGTGGTCTCGGACTTTTCCTTGCCAAATAATTCCAAAATTTGGTAGACATTAAGTTGTAATAATAAGAAGGACTTATTTCTTATAGAAAGAATAATTGGTGCAAATTTCAGCTCTATCGGAAAATTTTTAAAAGTTTTTTTTACGAATTTTTACTGAATGACGACTGACTCAGCAAAATGGGTTGTTCACAGTGGCGTAATTATGGGCCCGCACTGCCCCCAGTTCTAAATCCAGAGGTTTTTTTTTGTTGCTCATCAATTTTGGTTGGCGAGGGGCCCCCAATGCCCTTTCTACGCCACTGGCTGTTCACGCACAAATTTATGATTTTCCGGTCAGCACAACTACATGTAGGGACTTATTTTTGTACCAAATTTTCTTTAGCTAAGGGATAGTCGTAAAAACCTTACGACAAACTATACCTAAATTTCTCATCTAGTACACATTAAGAGTGAATTTAAATCCAAGAATATCTACATTTATCAATTTATTTAACAAAAATAAAAAGTGATCAACAGGTTGTTTTCACTTCCTTATATTTTTTTTAGCAAAATCAAATTTATGTTTATGAATATCACAGAAACGAGATTTTTTCCGGTAAAACAACTCCGGTAAATCTCTACTTTAGAGTACTGCCCCAAAGTAGAGCTAAAATTCATTTATAGATTTTGCCCCGGGGTATAATTTTTTACATTCTCATATAAAGAGAAAGTATTGTGATGGCGCGAAAATTCGATTATACACGTTTTTAGGTCCAAAATGTCTGTCTGTGCAGAGGCGTAGAGCTTAAACTACTGAACCGATTTTGACGAAATTTGGCATACATGTTCGGAAAATTCATACCCGAGAAATAAATTTTAGCTTTAAATTTGGGGGCGCAACTCCCCCAAAAACTCTGAAAAAAAATTATTTCTCTACCAACGATTGAGTTAAAAAAAAAGTATAAAATGTAGTCCATTTAAATACGAATCTAACGATATAAGCTGTTTTCCCGGGAAAATTCTAGTTCCTGAGAAAATAGCTTTAAACGCGGACGGAGAGAGGCCGGGTTCGATTCCCCGCCGAGGAAAAGTTATTTTTATGATAAATTTCGATGAAATTTCAATAATAATTAAATGTACCTACGAAAACTAATAAATGGAAAAAACTGGGCTAAGTAATTATGAACTCGAAAAGGAGAAAGTTTGCCTGAGTTGTCTCGGACCGATTTTTACTTTTCCTCACTACCTATAGTAGGAAAAGTACTGTTTTCACCAAAACATTTTTTTTCGAGATTTCACCGGAATTATCCGTTTTGGGTGTTAAATTTGGCACGAATATACCTCTCTGCATGACAAACAAGCCCACCAAATTTCATTTTGATATTGGCCGCCATTTTGAAGTTATTAATTTTTGATTTTTTAAACTTTGGCGGTTAATAATGCCGAAAGTATAAATAGGTTTTTGACATATAGCATATTGTTGGAACCGGAAAAAATTAAGGAACAAATATAAAAAAACCCCGATAAAATTCCATTAATTAGTTTAAAAGTTATTAGTGCGATAATTTTGATGACGTCAAAGTTTGATTAGCTCAGAATCGACAAATCTAATAAAATTAGAAGATCTCACACTTTTATTGAAGCGAGCTTCTTACATTCAACAAAATATGCATCTTGTCTGTCTGTCTGTCTGTGTGTAACGTTTACGTGTCCGACGATAACTTGAATAAAAGTTGACCGATTTAGTTGAAATTTGGTACACATCTTTCTTTTACTAATACTCAGGCTAAGTTCGTTGGACAGCGTGATCCGTCCAAGAGTTCGCACGCAATGCTCACGTAAAACGTGAGCTTCAAATTTAAAATTGGAATTTCAGGACGGGAAAAAGTTCTATCATCACCTATTCGATGAGACAAACATTTTTTTCAAATAACATTTTTTAGTAAAACCAACAGCGACACCGCTATGAATTAATAAAGATCGCTAAAACTATTAAAGCGGACCTAAACGTTTATAATAGAGAAAACAACCTTTTTACCGATATCTTACGTTCTAACGTAACGATTTTAATAAAACTTCATATACACCATCTAATGCACAATTGAAACAGGCATGCAAAATTTCAATTTGATACATGCAGTAGTTGTGTTGTAGCAAAGAGATACATTTTATAATAATTGAAAAGGAGATGGTGCGGTTAGAGGAATAGTAAGAATGCGGGGACGGTTCCCCTACTACTAGCCGCTGTGCTACTACTATACCCATTATCTATCAACTCATCATGATTCATGATTATCTATTTTTTCAATATTCAATACATATTTATTACTTTACGCTCACTTCAATGATAGAGCCACGCGATGCCTAGTTATAAAATGTAAATAACGTTGTAATCCCGGCATGTCTATGCCTCGGAGAGACGTGAAATATAGCCAATTTTATGCAATGACAAAAGTATAAACCTGTTTTTGTTTTAAAACCCTTTAACGACCCACACTAATACTACATAAAATTAAAAGGCTTCTAATTAGTATATATAGCTTTTTATTTTTATTTTTTAAAGGAACAAATTTTATTTAGATAAAATACTAATAAGTCAGTCATTTATTTGTTCTTAAAAGACAAATTACACTTATAAAAAGTAGTTACAAAAAAGTATTAACAATAATAATTGCCACAAATAAAAACTTACATAATATATATATTTAAATAGAAAATTGTAGTACAAAATATAAAAAATAAACCTGAAGTAATATGTCTCTAGTAGGCATATCCTAGTTGGTATACACATATAACTAGTCTATATATTTACAAATCAGTACAAGGAGTTAAGGAGTACTATCAGGAAATTATAAGTAATCAAATTAATGAGTACTTTTAAAAAGTTTAAATCAATATATTGGTTTTGGATGAATAACATCATCAGCAGAGATAAATAGATTAATTAGAGATTCATGGAACTCAATATTGTGTACTTCCAAACAAAAAAGTGTTGACAATTTATCTTGTACTAAAAAAATATTGAAACAAGATCATGTATTTTTTTTTTAAAAAGTTGTCGAGTTATGTTGATACCAATGTAAATAAGTAATTCTGAAATTATGGCTTAGAAATGCTGATGTATCAATCATAATTTTTTTTTAGAGAGCAGGGTCTCACTACCCCCAATTATGGTCATTCAAAAATGTATCGGAAGTTTTAGTTGATCAGAGCTCTGAGATGATGTAAGGTATAAGCTACAGTTTGCTAGTAGATTTTGCACTTATTAATGGCATTATGAAATCTGTTCCACTCTAAATTTTTCATAGTATAAGAGATAGTGACGCTAATCCCTAAACTTTACACATTTTCCTCTGTTTTACTACCAGCGTACATCTTTACTTTCAAATTGAACAATTTGAACTTATTTAAGTTTCCGTTAACTTGAAACCTTTATCAATTTAACGATAGGTTTGTTCCAACTAAGCAGTGTACCGTCCTCGGAAACGTTGCGGGCAGGCGCAATGGATAAAAGCTGTTCCAACCCGACTTGTGACAGTGTTTTGTACCGCCAAACTGTTCCCACCCCTGCAGGGATCGTTTGCGAACCATTGACTGTACTGTCCAAACGATCCACTGAAAATACCAAGTACTGTCTTGTATGACATGCGCAGTTATGTCAATCGTCACAAATATCAATAGGAAGGTTCCCTAACAATTAGGTTTCCTTGAACATTTATAATACAGTGCAAATTATAGTTCTAAACCTGTTCCAACCTTACATGATTTTTTTTAACAGTACAATGTTATGTGCATGCGTATAAAACCTGTCCAAAATGATTCCCGAACGATCTTCCGTCTTCTAGACGATACAAAGGACGGTGACAAGTAGGGGGAGTTGGAACAAAACTAGTAACAACGAAAACTTATCTTGAAAGTGTATGGTAACAATTTAGGGTAACTAGGAACTAAAGAAAGGTGATTAATTTCCACCCTCTAATAGGGGTGTAAATTAGAATAAAATTGAACAATTCTTCCACAAAATAAAGACATTACATTAAGGTAGAAAAAAATAATTAAAATCCTACGTTTGAAATAGTAGGAAAACGTCAATATTTGCGATTAATTACAAATCTACTCCGTAGAAAGGCATTTCCAGTCAATCGGTTGTTTTCCATCTTTCACGAGGAGCTCGTTGCACTTTGAGAAATGTTTACAACCAAAAAATCCTCTAGATGCAGATAATGGTGAAGGATGGGCCGATTTCAAAATGTGATGTTTTTTCTGCAAACAAAAAATAAATATAAATACATGAAAAGATTGGTAATTAGTAAAAACGGAATAGAAAAGAGTTAAAAAGCTGTAACTTTAATGTATAACTCATATCAAAGAATTGTTTAGAACTAAATATATTTACATAAATATACAAACTTCGTACTTAACAGTCAATTATTGATGATAACTATAGTATTTTTAATTAGAAAAAGGTACAAACCTTATCAACAAAATCAGCTTTCTTTTGGGCATATGAGCCCCATAGTAGGAACACAATGCCTGAGCTATTGTCATTTAGGTATTTAATAACAGATGTGGTTAAATTTTCCCATCCTTTGTCCTTATGAGAATTCGGAGAATTCTTAGTCACAGTTAAACAAGCATTGAGAAGTAAAACACCTGAAATGACAAAGAAAATATTACATATTATAATTTATTAATTAAAAAAAAAAAAAAAAAAAAATGTGATGAGGGGCAACTAAGTACATATTTATTTTCTTCATCAATGTACGTCAAATCAATCAATTCATTTGATTTCAAAATATAATAACATCAATTTTTTGTGTGAAAATATGCCGGTTTCAAAAATCTATTTGTGCTTTGAATAAGCTAATTATTTATTCACAATTTTGTAACATCAGTCCTTTTTCTGAAGAAAAAATTACTGGTTATGTGAAAACTAAGTATTTGCTTCAGCAAAATATATAGTGCTTTGATAAACACTTTATTACTTCCAACGAACAATTGGTTATTAGAGAAATTTGATCCAGCAAAATATACTGTGCTTTGGACAATACTTTGTTGGTCCCAACGAACAATTGGTTACTAGAGAAATTTGATCCAGCAAAATATACTGTGCTTTGGACAATACTTTGTTGGTTCCAACAAACAATTGGTTACTTACTTGAGAAAACTAATTTGTTAGTTCTAACCAACAATGGGTAGTTTATCGGAACTAGTATGTTAGCTCCAACGGACTAAGAGCTATGGAAAGCACTTTGTAAGTTACTACTATCAGTTCTCAGTAGGAGCAAATTTATCAGTTCCAACCAACTATTGGTGGTCAATAAAAGTTAATTTGTTAGTTCCACCAAACCACCAGGTCCCTACAGAAGCTTATTTGTTAGTTCTAACCAACTATTGGTGGTCAATAAAAGTTAATTTGTTAGTTCCACCAAACCATCAGTTCCCTACAGAAGCTTATTTGTTAGTTCCAACCAACTATTGGTGCTTAATAAAAGTTAATTTGTTAGTTCCACCAAACCACCAGTTCCCTACAGAAGCTTATTTGTTAGTTCCAACCAACTATTGGTGGTCAACTAAAGTTAATTTGTTAGTTCCACCAAACCATCAGTTCCCATAGCCCTGTTCCAAGAAGCTTATTTGTTAGTTGCGATTAACTATTGGAGCTATAGAAGCACTTTTTTAGTCCAAATATCAGTTTTTGATAGAAGCTAATATTGCAATTCCATTTAATAATGTATCTTACATGTAAGTTCCATCAAACTACTGGTACTTTAGAAACGCTAATTTATTATATCTATTAAACCAACATTTTTCAGTAGAAACTAAGATTTTAGTGTCATTAAGCTCTGTTCTTCTTGAAAGATAATATGTTAGATTCAACTAACTATAGGTTCTTGTTAGAAGCTAGTAAGGCGGCTTTCACACCGAAGTAGCAAGACGTAGGATGCATGCGTCCTGGTAACACCGGATTATCTAAGGAGAGGAGTCGAGGTAATTGAACGAGAGCCTACACACCGAAGATGCAAGTGCGACGTGCATCCTGAAACCAAGATGCAAGTGCGACATGCATCCTGAAAGCAAGATGCATGTACGACTCGAGAACCAGCCGGCTGGTTCTCGAGTCCCACATGCCACTTGCTTTAAGGATACATGTCGCACATGCATCTTCGGTGTGGAGTCAATTACCTCCTTAGATAATCTGGTGTTACCAGGATGCATGCATCCTGCGACTTGCTACTTCGGTGCGAAAGCCGCCTAAGATAGCTCACCAAACCAAAAGCTAAGTTCTCAATATAAACTCATAAAAACAAGAATTTCTAAAAATTGAAATAAGTAGAAGTATGAATATAATACCTTGTCTTGCCCAACCTATGAGGTAGCCATGTTTTGGTCGTGAGAATCCTTCAATATCTGTTTCTAGTTCCTTGTACATGTTTAATAAACTAAAAAAAAAATAAAAAATAAAATAAAATAAAAAAATAATTTGTAATTTACATAATGTAAATTGATTCTAAATCAAACTCAAAGTAACATTTATTAGTTTCATGTATAACTGTCAGAACACAGGGAACTAGAATAAACAATAGAACTTTTAAGAGTGAATAAATTTATTAAATTATTTCTAGAGGACAAATTAAGTTAAATTTCCTACATACAACTTACATTTAAGTTATATTAGTGAGGACAATAAACAAACATCTTACCTCGGTGGAGGAGGAACACCAATTTGAACACTAAAGCAAAGCCCTGAGGAAAAAAAAGTGAGGTAAATGAATAAGCCAAGGAAATACATTATATATATTAAAAATAAATAGAGGTACAAACATTTTTGTTTCCGAGGTTACTGAAAGCTACGTGATCACTCTGAATAATCAAAATTTGTTGTCTCTAATTTCAAAAATTCCAAGACAGGAATCTATTTCAGACATCAGGTAACATTTTTGGTCCCGTGTCTGCCTGTATATAAACTCAATTTTTGCGAACCAGCATATTTTAAAAACTACTCGTCCGATTTTAATGAATATTAAACAGTAGTTAATTAGCCCATGGTTGGTCCCATTAAATGAATAGAATAGAATAGTTGTGTATTTGTTTAAGTTTTTTTTTTTTTACAAAACTGTACAAATAGGAGTTCATAGGTATTACATAACACATTGATTTGAAAAATAAAAATTACAAAATAAATTTAAAGTTTTTATGTTTTATAAAATAATATTTATATGAGTGTTTACTTCTTTCATCTTTTAATTTTTTGCGCAAAGGTGTCTTACAAGCCCTGGGATTGTGGTTTAACTAGTGACTAGTCTACTCTTGTAGTTACTCGTTCAGGATGAAGGATCTTAGTTTTAATGCTTCGCTCGTATAGCAATATATGTTTTTAATTTTCTTGTAGGTCAGATCATTGAGTAGATCTGTTAGAGCTAAACTTAGCTCTGTGTGTTTACTAGTATATTTTGCTATGTAGTGGGTCCTTAGGTCCTGATAAATGGGACAAGAAAAGTAGAAGTGAATAATTGTTTCCTCTGTTTGCCTGTTACAAATTGTGCAAAGGGCATCCGAATCAATTTGATACTTAATGGGTAAATTCAGGAAAATTCTGAGCAGCTGTTTGTTACTTAATCTGAGCTGAGTAATCAGTCTGATCATAGGTATCTTTATTCTTAATTTGAGATGATCTTCGCCTGAGAAGTTAAAGTTGCATATCCGCCTGTAGAAGGGATTGTAGGAGGATGCCACAACAGCTTCGACGTCTTGTGAGAAACATTTGTTTGACCATATTTCTAGACTAGATTTTATACTTTGTTTACTTATTTCTGGGCTTTCTTCAAAGTTATAACTGTCCAAATCAGTGTTGTACAACAGGTCTTTTATTTGAGTCAACCAACTGTATTCTATTTTGCTCCTAGAGTTCTTCTCAGAATTAATCATAGTAAAGTAACATGCTTTAGTCAGACTGTTCGCCGGGCTGTTCACGATCCGCTTCCAGAAATTGAGAGCCCGAGAAAGAACGGTACAGCTTAAAGGCTTTAGCCCGAATTCTAATCTGATGAAGTGGTTTGGTGTGTTCCATGGCAATTGGTAGGTACGCTTATAAAAATTGACTTGAATGTATTCAATTTCGCGTAGATATCTCAACGCCCAAATTTCAGACCCATAGAGCAAGGTGGGGCCAATAACTGAGTTAAACAAGTGTTGCTTCATTAGAGAAGAATCTGACTTGGTTGACCTAAGAATATCCATGACTCTGTGGATGGCTTGAACTGCTTTTTGCTTCATGATCTTACTGCAGGATAAGAATTTGAGAGTTGAAGAAAATTGGATTCCTAGGTAAGTATATTTCCGTACGTACTCTAATTTTTCCTTGTCCAAATAACAAGCCTTCAGGTTACCCACATATGGAGATCTGTGAAAAGGCAAAATTTTTGTCTTATCGTAATTAATTTCAAGGCCATTTAAGGAACAGTATGCTTGTAGAAGTTTTACTTTTTTTTGGAGATCGTGCCAGCTGTCGGCAAGGATGACAATGTCGTCTGCAAACAGCAGAATGAACAGTTCGTACAAGTTGTGAAGGGTGAAGCCTCTCACCTCATGTTTTTGGAAATAGCTTACTATGTCCGATAAAAATAAGATAAATAGCAAAGGACTAAGAGAGTCACCCTGCAGAACTCCTTCAGTTAAGCATATTCTCTCTGAGAATTTGCCATCCAGCTTGATTCTGATCACCGCCTGATCATACAGGTTCTTAAGAACACTCAAAATCCTTGCACTAATACCTAACGTGTAGAGCTTGGCCCATAGCTTACTGTGGTTGACAGAGTCGAATGCCCTTTTTAAGTCAACAAACAATCCATAAACGAAACTGCCTCTTCTGCGGGTGAAAATCTGGGCGATAGCTGTAATCATGAAAATGTTATCAATACAGCTTTTGGATTTTCTAAAGCCTGACTGTTCTTGGGGAAGTATACTACTGGCTTCGGCCCACTCATACAATCTGTTATGTAGAATACTGGTGAACACTTTTATCGTGGTATTAAGTAGTGCTATTGGTCTGTAATTAGTGTGAAGGGAGAGGTCTCCTTTTTTATGGATTAGATGTATAGTTGACTCTGACCATGATTCAGGAACAACACCCTTAGAAAGAACAGTGTTAAACAGGTTAAGTGTATAATGCAACCAGGCTGGAGTCAAATTTTTAAGGCATTCGTTTGGCACCATATCTGGACCAGAACTTTTGTTCGTTTTACTAGCTTCAATTGCTTCTACTATTTCATCTAGGGTGAACTCCGCATCAAGCATAGGGTTGGCATTCGTGTGGCATGGAAAGTTAAATATTTCTTGTCTCGGAGGGTAAAGGGTACTAAAATAGGTCTGCCATGATTTCATATCAATTGTATTATAGTGCTTCCGGTTTGAGCCAGAGAGTGTATTAATTGTTTTCCAGAATTCTTGTGTGTTTTTTATGTTGGAGAGAATGGTAAGAGTGTTAGAATAATACAATTTTTTGTTTAGTTTAACTAGATTACGGTAAGATTTTTGGGCTGTAATAAAATCATGAGTTTCTTCTGGTCCATATCCTGATGATCGGCATTTTCTGAAATATTTTCTGGCCGTTCTTCTAGAAAGGTGGCATTCATAAGAATACCAGGGTTTCTTGGGACAAAATAGGCTCTTTTTTGTTGGTGTATTTGCTTTGAACATATTGGAATCTTTTGAAGCATTCGTTAACGCTCTCAATAAGTTTAAGTTCAGCTCGTTGACATTGCTTGAATTGAAGTAAATTAAGGGTCCCATTAAATGTTTAACCTTCTGCGCCTATTGGTTTCTCTTCAACATGTACATAAACATACATTTATTTACATCTATATCTTCAAAAGTACTCATCTGACTTTTAAGAAATCTGGAAGGTTTGTCAAAAGTAGTCCGTTGATAGCTCCATTTATAAATTAATACTTTAATTTATGTAAAAAAACCAAACAATTTTGGCATATTTAAAATAAAATAAATTAGACAATAGTTTGTGATAGGATGCAATGAAGCTATGTACCACAATAATTGGCAATTTTAAAAAACTGTCAAAATTGTTATGTTTTTACATGAATAAAAGTATCAGTTTAGTAATATTTAATTTCAGTTGGCGGTAGAAATTAATCAGGAGCCATCTGCGGGCTACTTTCGACAAAGCATCAAAATTTCAAAAATATCAGATGTGTACTTTTAAAGATGTAGATGTAAATAAATGTGTTTTTATGTGCATTTGGAAGAGAAGCCAATATGCGCAGGAGGTTGAAACCTATACGGGATAAACAATGGGCTAATTATGACCTCCCTTCTCAAATTTCATTAAAATCAGACAAGTAAATTCTAAGATATATATCAGTTCGCAAAAATGTTAAACGGCAGAAAGAAAGACAGACAAGAGACCATAAATGTTCCCTGATGTCTGAAACTGATTTTTGTCAAGGAATTTTTGAAATCAGAGACACATAACCTTTTCTTTCTTCAGCACAATCATATAGGTAGCTTCCGTTACCTTCGGTAAGCTCAGAAGCAAACATTGGAATAAAAATCATTAAAACCATAATAAATAAATACCATGAGCTTGACCAGGATTATGATATGGATCTTGTCCAAGCATAACTACTTTGACATCCTCTAACGTACAGGCTTGAGTCCAACTCCATACTTTCTCAGCTGGAGGATATACACTATTTTTCTTTCTCTGTTCTTCTACAAAATTATTTAACTGGAAATAAATAAATGTGTTTATAAATAAGAGTTCAATTTACAATAAGTAAGTTGTATAAAAAGGCATAAAATATTAAAATTGTGAATAGGATTTAATATTTTTGATATTAATTTTAGTACTTACATCGGCAAAATAGGGTTTATCAAATTCACTTTTCAGAGCTTTATACCATGATAAACCTAAGTTTTTGCTTATAATAGGGTACTTTTTATTCCAGTCAATAAGCTCAAGACGTAACTTATGTGGTCCATCTTTAGTTGGCGTTGTAGTGTTTTCTTTGATGATGTCTTTTGTTCCATTTATTGTGGGTTCAAGCTCATTGAATTTTTCATTTTCTTCCTTTACTTTCTTTGGACTTTGTTTAGAGACAACAGTCGATGCTGCTCTTTTATTACTTATCTGAATAAAGGACGAAAGGGTTGCTTGTTTACTCATATTTCTTAGGTTTACGTTTACTTAACTGAAATAACAAAAATAAATAAATATAAACTTAATATCAATAAACTTTAAAGATAATGGGGCAATAATCTCTATAATATATCTAAATTTCAAAGTATAATCTGGTCAAAACAGAGTTTTGCGGGTTTGGAAACCATATTCTAAAGTTTAGCCTTCCAATCAAAAATTATATTTTGAGAACCCAATTTGAAAGAAAAATAACTAGTGGAAAAAAAATCCAAAATATTTGCAATGACTCATTGTTAACGAAAGTAAAGGGTGATTACAATGAATCCTATATTAAGAACTAAAACAATATATTAAACAGTAAGCAAATTGAGAATATTATATTTCCTTCATTAGAACTCTAGAGCAATCTACAATTCTTGTGTATATCATCGATCACGTCCAAAAAAGACAATCATAAGCTTAACCCTGGAATGCTAATGGTAGTCAAATCGACGAGTACAGTTTGAACCTTAACCTTTAACGCTCGTTTGCGATGGTGATGGGTCCTTCTGCACCCGATCCTTCTGCAGTGCTTGTAGTGGTTAGTAACACACCTGCTAGTGTAGCGGTAGAAGTCCTTTTGAGCATACACTCGTTTTCTAGTAAATTCCCGTCAAAGCTACTTCGTCGATTCGACTAACGTTTAGTAATAAATAGGGCTCGGATCGATATGCTCGATAAAATCTCCTGATATGCTCGAAAACCATAAGTTGTATGCTCGATAGACCCATTATATGCTAGATAGATATGCTCGAAAAAACCTATTATATGCTGTTAAATATGCAGAATATGTTTGAAAAACAGTGAAACGAACGAGGGGGGGGGGAGAGAGAGAATTTAAATAAAAACAAACTATTTAGGCAAAAAACCACAAGAATATGCATTTATATGCTTTTCTGAAAACAGGGATTATATGCATTTATATGCTTGATAAATTTAAATTCTGTTGGTCCCAGAGAGGTGAAAATACCACCAAAAGGCTTCTTTCACTGTGTACTATTCAGGAAAAAAATATGCAAATAAGCTCAAATCCGAGCCCTAGTAATAAACGCAGGTAATTAATTGGTCTTTAAATGAGCCTATTAGCCTGGGACAATTGGCCTTGGGCCAGAGACCAGTGGCCGGAAACCTGGGGCCTGGGCATTTAGCAAAGGGACTAGGGCTTTTAGCCTGGGGCATGAGACCTGGTGCATTAATGTTCACTTAATTTCAGATTATTCTGATATTCCTACTAATTTTTTTGTCATCAAATATTTGTATATCTCACTTAAAAGATTTAATAATGAGTTCTTAATAGTTTTCTCTATATAAAAGTTGAGTTTCAACCCAAAAAAATTATTCTCTGCATGTGTTAGTCGAATCGACGAAGGTTTAGTAATACCAGCCATCCAATTACCATTAGCATTCCAGGGTTAAGTATTGCAAACAGATTCCATGGAAATTATTATGGTTAATGTAAAATAAATAATATTATATCATTCACACTTACGTTAAATTTAGAAGAGAACTTATTAAAATAAAAATATTTAAAACACTAACTGTAGTGAGTACTACTTAAAAATACTTGGAAGCATTTACTATAAATAAAATAAGTTAATAATTAATTTCATTTGGTAGATACTAGATATACCTGACTAAAAAGAGACGACTGGCTTTATTAATACACTTATTGTTATAAATTGTCAGTTGTCAGTAGAATAAGATACTAAGGATAGGTAAAAAAAGCAAAGATTTTATTGATAAGGGACTTTTGACTATGCTTTTTGACTTTTTGTTTCCTTTTTTTCCAAATCCCGCGTTTTCCTTCAGTGTTGACAACAAAAAAAGAAGATAGTTCTAAAGCAACATGTGGTTTAAAGGCGGGAAATTAACAATTTCGCGGCAAAATAGATACTGATAAGAGATAACAACAATTGTCTTCTTTCTGTTTCTGTCATCGAGAATATTCAACTTCAACATCATAATCTTTTTGTCTTGAGTTTTGCTTTGTTTTAATTTTAAGAATTTGTTTAGTTTTCATTCAAATAATAAATATGTGTTCTTTAATTGAATCTGTTACTGTTGACGTGTGGATGGCTAATGCTGATAATCATATGAAGTTGGTAGAGGATAATTTGGATAAGGTAAATTTACTTTAATATTATTTTTCTAGCATTTTATTATCCGAATCTTTTACAATCCATATTAATTTTTACATTTGTGCAATTGCAGATTCCTGAAATAGGCGTTATTCCACCACATTCTCTCAAACATGGACAATTGGTTAGATTTCGTGGAATGGTTCAGGATATGGCAGATCCTGTCCTTTACCTTCACAAGTATGAAGTGATTAACAATAAAACTGGATTTAAAGATATTCGTTGTGGCAAATATAAGGATACGCTTAATATAGAGGTATGCTAATAATATTCTTGACTCCTTTTATTGTATTGGCATAATTTTTTTTTATGTTTAAGTATTACTTCTTATTTACTTTCCCCATAGCCTTATTGGTCCTCAAATACTCTTATCTCGATTACCGATTTTCTTTTCTTTATTCTGATCTCCTCCATGAAGCTCACCTTCATTTTACCCTGTCTGTCTCTGTCTTGTCAATCTTACCTCTATGCATTTCTTTGATGTCCTTAAAGAACCTATCCTGCGTAGGAGCCTTAACTTCTCTTCTTCTGCACATCATTTGAGTTGTGGTGATTTAGCTCATTGTTCTTTCTTTCACCAGCTTTATTAGAATTTTGCAGCTTTGCTCTTGCCTACCCAGTAGAAGAATGTCTCTAGTTATTAAAAATAACGCAATAGTTTGAAATTGTTTAAAATATAAATGATAAATAAATATTGTTTCAGGATGATGAAGTTGTTGACGAAGAATCACCTAATTATGAACATAGCGAGAGAAGATCCATTTACTGTGTCTCTGTTCCGGGTCTTAATAGTTGGGCGAAACCTGCTACTGTATCCTTTTCATTATTTTAACAATTTAGACTGCTAATTTATTTTTGTATTTCTTGAGTTTAGCTACTAGTGAGTGTTGACCTATAAGTGCACACGAAAATAAAAAAAAAAATGGGGGGGGGGGGGAGTTAATGAGAGGTTTGGATTTTGAATTCTAGAAGGTCTACCAGTAATACTTTTGTTACTGGTAAAAGAGGGGTATGACACTTAGGTAACTAACAATTTTGTCTTCAAGGTCCAAGCCAAAGATAAAATTATGCATAAGTTAGTGTCTACCGTAGATTAATTTATATACGTCGCGTCAGAGAGGTTACGTAAAAGTGAAAAAGGTTGCTGTGACGTCATGCGCCCTCCACGATTTTTCGTCAGGTTATCTTTTCTGGCTCATAACAAACCTTTGTTTGATAGAGTTCTGTGAGCATTTTATAGTTTTTTCCTCTTTTCATTCTATTAAAAGCTTTTTTAACCTTATCATATATTAGTAACATCATTAATATAATAAGCCAACAAATGTATACATTATAGGTGATAAAACAAATAATTCTCACAAATAACTCAAATAAGATGTAAAATAACTTACTTACAGATGTGCTCTTTTTACTCTATTAAAAGCTTTTTTAACTGTTTTTAACCTTATCATGTATCAGTAACATCATTAATAAGCCAATAAATGTATACATCATAGATGATAAAACAAATAATTGATTAAAAAATAATAATAAAATAAAATAGCACTGATAAAACTCATTCGTATATCCAATGTTATGAGCCAGCTGACCTAACAACACACACTTTTTTACGTAAGTGACGTCACACTTCCCCGGCGTATTGTTTGATAATGGTTTGAAAATTGATTAGCTCTTACAATACTTCATTTTGCTAATAATGAAAAATCAATTTAATTTAATAATCAATTGTACTTACATAGATTATCCTTAGCATGAATTTTAGACCTCTGGTTTTTATCAAACATCTAGAAATATGGTCGTAGAAGAAAGTAACTGCTCTACGTTACAGAATAAAAGAAATGCTGAGGATATGGAACAGGATGAAGACCCGAGTACTACAAATTCTGAGTATGTATTTTATATATAGATTAATTAAATTCTCAAAATTTCTTGTTGATCTGTTTAGCTTGATATGTTCTGTATTCCACTCCATTTAAAATTAACTCTAGTGCTAACTGTGTTATACTTACTTACTCTGTTATTGAAATAATAATGTGTGGCCCAACAGGTTGGGAAATGCTTAGGCCAGCCAAAGGGCTTATACAACTATACAGGGTGACTGGCGATATATGTGAAAAAATGAAGTAGGTTGTTCTACGCCTCAGGGGCTACAAAAAACACTCGAGTGAGATTCGACTTTCATTTTGTATCCTGAACATCTAGTGAGTGTGTGGCCCCTTGCCGCAGTCAAGAATCAAAGTTTGACCTGTTCAGTAGCATTGAGCTACTGGGAACCCTGAATAATATAATTACTATATATTTAAATGATATCTCTGAATATCTAGCCATTCTAGTTATAAAATCGTTAACTTATCTGTTTCAGAGCAAACAAAAGGCAACAGAAGGGAACTGGTAAAACTGATGAACAGGTTGATATTCTTTTAAACCATCCGATTGAAGGCACCTGTAATTACTCTTGCTTAATTAATGTAAATATGTTTTGATAAATTAGTAGATTGTTGCTTGTAGTATAAATTCTTGAATCGTAAGGTCTTTTAAGGAAAATTCAAACGCCTCACATTTGTGGTATTTTGATTCCTCCTTGGATCATTCTCTTGCTGGATCCCTAATCTCTATCATTAATCATTAATCAGCTGATTACATCGTCATAGTTATTGTGTTACAAAATGTAGTTGGTTGTTTTGATTGAGATTTTGTGGTGCCACTTCATAATTATGACTAGAGAGGTTAAAAAAAGTAACACAACAATATTGTGACCACAATTTTTTTATAATTATATAGACGCGTTTTGACTTACGATGTCATCTTCAGTATGCGTGTTAACTTTGTAAGAGTGAATGCCGAACTAAGCTATTTTACAAATTTTTATGGCAAACTAACAGTACAAGGTGGAGGTAGACTAGAGTTGTGTGGGTAGAAGGATTACGGAAGGAAAAAGGTAAGGGGTATGGAGTTGAGATCCAAGTCGGAACCCAGTAAAGGTATGATTCAGGTAAACATTTTGTTTTACAACTAACGGACTTTATTTAAAAAAAAAAAAAATTATTGGTTTTACAAGAGCAGAGTTATTAAGATGAGATTTTTCATTAAAACATTCTATATTTGTATCTTGGAGTTTTCTAGGAGGTCCAATTTCCTATTTTTTTTGGCACGAGTGTAAAAGTTCATAATTATTAATATCAAATATATGATCGGTCTCTAGAACATGATTGACAAAACTAGATACATTAGATTGTTTTACATAAAAATTCTTGAAAGTAGTTATTTGAATCTTACAGATTGTCGTCAATTCACCTGAAATCAGTTACTGTCAAATACACTATTATTTATCAATATCTCAGATATCGAATTACATGAAGCTACCAAGAACAACTCATTTCTACTATCTACTTTAACTTAAAACTTTCATATCAAAATGGAATCAATATCAGATATGGAAGTTTTAAGTTGAAGTAGGTAGTAGAAATGTGTTGTTCTTGGTAGTTTCTCTGAGATATTGTTAAATAATAGTGTAATTGACAGTACCTGATTTCTGGTGAATTGATGAGAATCTGTGGGATAAGTACTTTCAAGAATTGTTGTATAAAACAATAACTATGACAATGTAATCAGTTAGTCAGTCAGCTCAAGAATGATCCATGGAGGGATCAAAATATCACAAATGCGAGGCGTTTGAATTTTTCTTAAAAGACCTAACAAATCAAGGGTAAATATGCTTGTATACTGCTTATTGTCTCTTTCCTATTAAATTTCTTAAAGAAGTATACCTTATTGAATAAAAGTCAAATACTGTCTACAAATATCACATTTTCTTTAATATATATATTTTTTTAAGTCCCTTAAAATCTCAGTAAAAAAACAACTAATATCTTTTTTATTTTTATTTTTTTTAAGGAAAGTAATATTGTAGTCCACAGGCCACCATAAGAAGAAAGTCGCTGATTGATAAAGTTTTCTTACCTTATGGAATCGCTTATTTATGCCGTGTCCACCGATAAATTAGGTATATGACAACTGGGCGCTGGGCCATTTCTTTTTTGTTGACATGCCAAACTTGCCCTTGTGCGGGAACATTGAAAAGAGATAGATAAAATTTTGATTTTCACAGGATCGTTTAATTAAATTATTTAAAAAACAGTGGTAAAGGTGGCCACCGATACGAGTGGGCCGTTTTCTTTTCAACGTCCCCGCAGAGCGACATGTTTGGGGCGGTGGACACCCCAAACGGCCCACTCTTATCGGTGGCCACCTTTACCACTATTTTTTAAATAATTTAATTAAACGATCCTGTAAAAATCAAAATTTTATCTATCTCTTTTCAATGTTCCCGCACAAGGGCAAGTTTGGCATGTCAACAAAAAAGAAATGGCCCAGCGCCCAGTTGTCATATACCTATTTTATCGGTGGACACGGCATAAATAAGCGATTCCATAAGGTAAGAAAACTTTATCAATCAGCGACTTACTTCTTATGGTGGCCTGTGGACTATTGTTCTTTACAACTTAAATTATTCTCTTATTTTGTAATTAATATCTTTTCCTGTTGCAGGTATATGAAGAGATAGACGAATCTTTGGTTAAGATGAATTCAGTGGTAGATGTCGTTGGTTTTGTATCTTTTACTAGTGACTGTGACGATTTCAATCACTTGCCAGCAACTCTTGTACCCAGACTTCACGCTGTATCGCTAAAACGTATCTCTAATTCCAACCCTTTTCATTCACCATCCCTTGATCAAAGTAAGACCATTTATTTTCATTTTCATCTCAGTTTGAATGATTCTCTTATAGATATCTTTAGGAATTAAAAAAAAGACATATTTTCTCTGAAAGTATATTGTATAAAGTGGTCTTTCGTTCACTAGTGGGAGGTGCCTAACAAAGAAATCGCACTATTTACATAAATCAATAAGTAAAGTTAAAATTCACCAAAAAATAACACATTTTTAGGGTCCAAGCCAAAAACGAGGACCCTTATAAATTCCTGCAGTTGTCTGTCTGTTACGCACATGATCTCCAAAACTACCCATCACTGAAAATTTAATCTTAGCAGTTATGTTTAATATCCCTTTACTGGAAAATTATAGGAATGCTCCAAAAAATCATCCCTCAAAAACTATGGGTTGAATCCAGTGACTCCGCTGCTCAAATAGACAAAATGAATATTTGTTTTTTCTGCAACTAACATTCTATCAGAGTAGTTTGAGTATTATTTTTAAAAAAAAAATGTATATTTATTTTTAAAAAGTGGCAAAACTGAACTATTGGTAGATTTGTATCAATGAATCTCTACCCACCATTGAAACTAAAATGTATTGATACAGTAGAGTCTTGATAGTCCGAGCTCCGATAATCCGAGTTAAAAGAGAGTTCATGGAAAGGAGGCGGAACGGCTTCCTTAGATTAAACACAATTAAGACAGGGCAGTGTTAGTAGAGATGGATCCTTATGATTTCATTGAATTCCTTTCCTGTCTGAGCAGCTGTGTTTACATTTAAATTCAGGGAAGCCTATTAATTTATTACTTCTTCATCAAGAAAGATCTTAAACCGAAAGCATCGCATAATATTTTTATAATGAGTAAACGAAAACATACCGAACTTCCTTTAGCTGTGAAAATAGATGTGTTGTTGCGATTAGACGAAGGTGTGTCACTGGAAACAATTTCTCGGGAGTTAGGTGTGTAACAGTAGGTGATTGGACACAGATTAGGATGAAATTATTTGAAAATTTAATGAAAATAAAATAATGATGACAGTATTTTTCAATAAATAATTAAAAAGTAGAATTCCAAATTCACATTTTTCGTAAATTTCCAATAATCCAAGTTTATTGCGAATCCGAGTTAATGCCGGTCCCATCCAACTCGGTTAATCGAGACTACTGTACTTGGACCTACGATTAAACAGATTTATCTTTTTTTATCTGGTGAACACAATCATATTATGTACTTATCTATTTATATTGTTTGCTATGATTTAGTATCATGATACCAACCAACCTTAGGGCTGGATAATAGAACCTATTATACCACCTAACTAGACCTTGAAGACCTTACTACCGAACTAGACCTAACTAGGTCTTGAACTAGACCTTAGGGATGGGTATTATCCATTAAGATGACCTTCATAGACGCTCCCATACCTACAACCTTAGGGATGTTTCCTGTGACATATTCAAACCCTTTGAGATTCAATGCTCACCTCAACATCAGCAAAATGTTTGAATAATAGCAGACTATGGAGGGGGAATATCTTGTGATCTGATCATTTCACAAACGCCTCAGACCACTGTTATTCATGGATATTTTGATGACAAGTCAGTGAAATAGCGTTTGGGTTTTTATCCTATTAGTCAACAATAATCAACCTTATCATGCATTTGATTTAATTATTATTCTTCTTTATTTTTTTTTAGGTGTTATACTATTAAAAGCAGAGAAAATCAGATCTGACCTTATGTGTGCTTTGACTCAGATGTTATTAGGAGACAAGCTTGCTGCTGAATACTTCTTATGTAATCTCATTTCAAGGATGTAATTACTTTTTTCTGTTGTAGTAGTAGTAGTAAGGTCCTAGTACTAGACGGGTAAGGGCAAACCACTTGTTTGAACCTAGCAATGAGGCCATATTTTGGCCCATGGTAGAAAGTTTCAGCTACTTCACTCATCATACCTTTGTATAATGTACTGCCAAAGTGTATGAGGTGGTTGGTCATTAGTGATCCTTATAGAGCCTCACGGCGTAGGATTGCACGAACGACTTCATGCCAAGCAGACGTTGCAAGTAATCTAAAGAAATCCAAACATCTAAAGAAGGTGTATGAAATGTTTTTCTTTAGGGTAGTGACACACTTAGCCACCCGGGTAGCGCCACCTGGTTGATGCCACTTGCTTCCGCCACCCAGTTTTTACATTTCTCGACCAGTCGAGAAATGGACTGGAGGAGATAGTTGTGCTTGCTAATCATTATTTTCGTGAAAGAAGAAGGGGAAAAAGGCGTTTTTGGGTTCATCCAATAATTTCAGACAAAAAAATACTAGTTTGTTTCATACAGTGTACCCCCGTATCAAAGAGGACAGTAACAATTTTTCAAAATTGAATTTTCAATCTTTTGCCGAATGTCGTGTGGAACTTGCAACGAATTGCTTAGAATATTATTGAACAACAGTTTGACCAGTAAACACACTTATATGAGGGATGCAGTCAGCCCCTGATTTGATTTCCCCTATATTTGATTGAAGGAGTGGGGGCTGAGTGGCAGGGACTTGGGTGGCACCGTCTGACAGGCTCAATTGAAAACAATGGGCTGACCTGGTGGCGCCACCTGCAGTTGGCGGCTAGACCCTGAGACAGTCGACCGTTTAGTGGCGCCTCCTCTTGTGGCATTCTATTCTCATTGCTGACCAGGTGGCCAAGTGTGTCACTAGCCTTAGACTGTTACTCCCCATATAAAAAAGTAAGTGTGATATTCTTTGTCCCAAAGTACGTTGTATCTTGTAAGTAAACATCCCCTTCTCTTAATAGTTATTTTGTCAAAGTCATTTATATTCTAAAAACCATAGGGGAGTAACAATCTAAAGGTACCCAATATTTTAAGAAATGTGAAAGCATGGATGTATATTTTCTCTCTCTAAATGTTGCACTAACTTTTTAATCTAGAATAGTCTATTCTGTTTGTTGGTGATTAAACGTTAGGACTTTGTTCCTTGACAGTTCAAAATGTCTAGAAAAAAATCATTTTAATATAATTTACCCTCGTATTTTTATTTTTTTGTAAAAATCCTACACTTCTGAATAGGTTTAAGTGTGATCTCTTAGGCCAATCTCACATGAGTGGCATCTGGTGCCGAACGTCCAAAATGTCGCTAGTGTAACCGTACCTACTTTTATGCTGTTGATGCAGGACACCACTTATGTGACATACAGGCCTTTTCCTATTAGATTTTGAGCTGTGCAACCTCATATTTAACATTCTTATTATTTTTCAAAATTAAAAATCATATAAACATATCTTATTTTTAATTTTTTTAAATAATAATACTTCTCTGTTTCAGATATCATAGAAATGAAGTTTTAACTCTAGGAAATTTCAGTATTAATTTAACTAAAGTACCAGCTAATAATTACCCTGAAGAAATGTACAATATTTTAAAGAATTTACTCCCAAAGAGCCACTACATACCTATGACTTTAGAGAAGATGAATTCAAATAAATTTTTACCTGAGTAAGTTATATTTTTATGAATAATTTAATTATTAATAAGTAGAGGTACGGAATTTTCGCATAAAAAAAACCAGAAATTTCGCAAAATAAAAATTTAAAAGTTCAAAATTTTGCTAAAATTCGCATGTACTTCATTATATGAAATAAAACAACTTTTTTATAAACTTAAAATTTACCTTTAATGCTAATTAAAAGATAACGTTGTTATTTTATTATTTGATTCTTTTAGAGTCGATCTTCTATCAGTAACAACGATATTATATTAACTACTTTTATAGTCCTACTTGACGGGAGTGGGTTACAAATAATTTGGCTGGGAGACTTAAATCTTTTCTTTAAAAAAACACTAATTGTTTGTTACACAGTGATACCTCGGGTTAAGAGCTGCTAAGAAGGGCACCGGAAACTCGCCTAACCCAGTTATTTCGAACCTTCAGTGAATGCCCAGATGGATACGGACACCCTCTTTCGTTTCTAACTATTTACAATGAACATACTTGGTAGCTCCTTTGACCATTCAGCGAAATGACGTGGGCTTCTTTAATAGGCAATTGATACATATTAAGAATTTTTTTATACGTTATTCTTTATTGTTCGCTTGAATGCTTTGTTAAAATTACATATTATTATTATTTATATTAATTGAAAAAATGTTTCTTAGAGATTTTATTTGACTCCGGAGCATTGAAAACTATTGTTTGTAAAATATGTATGTTACGTAATTAATAAAAATGATCAATACGTACATTTCGCATCTATTTGCAAATATAAGCAATTTTCGCATAAATTCGCGTCTATTTCGTAAAAACGAAAATTCCGTACCTCTATTAATAAGTTATATTTTTATTAATAATTTAAACAATACTGTAAATTTAGTTATATATTATAAAATTGAACATATTTTACTTTTTACACTCAAAGCTAAAAAAAAACCGCTTATACTCGTATGATCCCATTTTTATTCATATACATTCAAACTTTTATTAAGAACTAAAAAAGAAGAAATAAAAAAAAAAATCTGTTCAGAATTTCTTGAGCTACCATTAATTTTTTGATGCTGAAAATACTTCATTGCTGCTCAAATATACAAAATATTGAAAAATTCAGCTCAGATTTGATTATCACGCTTCTTTTATAAGTGTGCTGTCAAAGTTCTAGCGTCAGCTATTATCTATCTACTCATTTGCTTTGAGTGTTAGTTCTAATTTTTAAATTGCAATTTTGTGATTGAAAAATCATCTATCCGATGAGATTAAAATTAAAACCCAAAGTAAGTACATATTTATCTACTTACGGCACCAAAATTAAGCATTACTTAACTGTTTTTAGGCAGGAAAGTACTATTTCGCTGATTTGTCAATAAAATATTAAAAACAGGCAGGAAAGTACGGTGTTTACCAGTACGCCTCCCAACATCTGTTTTTGTTTAATTTTATTTTATTACAAAGCAATGTTATAATTATTAATATGTTTACCTAAGCTTCCATTTTTTTTTATCTAAATAGCGTGAGTAGATAAAAATATTGTATGCAACAAGGCAGCAAAGGAAACATTTCTGCCTTGTGTATTCATTGCCTGCCTCAGCTTATTAAAATGAATTAATACCATCTCACAACTAAAATGTATGAATATAAAGGATTTTTAATAAAACCCTAATTTTTATGGGCTACTATTATTATAAAATTAATTCTCTTTTGTAATCTTATGGTTTTAGAAAGGACTATGAGCACAATTGTTTGAAAAGTGGAATCTTACAATTATCTGACCATACACACTTGTTCATCGATGAAACAAAAATGGAAGCTGGTCAATTAAATACTAATGGTGAGTATTTTAACGTCTATCTAATATGGAGTTTCCTTCAATGTAGTCTCCTGGAGGGATGTGGAATGGGTTATTGGGTGCACAATCAGTACATTTTCTGTGGTGGTATGATCAGAAATAACTCATTTCTCAAGCTAGAATGGACTCTCTGACTCTAAATTTCTAGAACCAACCTCAACTTTGAATAATAATGAATGGTGAAGGAATTGGCTAAGTATAAACCACTTGAAGTCTCTTAGGTGATACTTTAAAGTTTTCTTACAATCTATTGTAAATCACGTTGAAAACACCTTTTTAAAGTTTAATTTTTGCTATGTTCGATGGATGATAAGGTGTAAATAAATAAAAAGAATTACTCTATTTTTCCTTGAGACGTTTCGACCCTTCCTAAGGTCACATCCTCAGTCTTTATTTATTTAGTTTTGAGTTAATAAGTTATTTAATAATTTTTAAAAACCTTTTCATGGATGGAAAGGAAAAATGGAGTAATTCTTTTTATTTATTTACACCTTATCATCCATTGAACATAGCAACAATCTATTGTAAAGTAAATTGCAAATTTCAGCAAGTTAAAATAAATGCGGAAATAGACATTACTTTGCTCTAGAGATGTGTCAAAAATTACATAACAGTTCAAAATAACTTGTTATTGGAGAATAACAGTTTGTCAGATAACATATTATTGAAAAAGAACTTTTATCAAATTACACTTTATATTATAATGGAATCAATAACATCTTAAATAGCAATGAACTGTTATAATATTATATATAATAGACTACTGTTAATAGTTATAGTTCTGTTAATGTTATTCTGATTCTGTTTATGTTATTTCCGTTTAAGATTAAATAATTTTATTATAAAAGGCAAAGATTTTGCTGTTGTAGGGCGGAGCAGTTCTAAATTGGAACCATTCTCTTAATTTCCAATCACTATGATTTTGGTCCTTACCTTAGGGCTATCTGAGTGGCGTTTGCGCTTACTCCTCATTGTCATTGCCTTCTCTTTCCAGAATCCAGGTATGGGGGGCGGAGGCTGCCTTTCTGTGAACCTAAGATACTATCTAGTATCTAGCCCTAGGTTCCACTGAGTAGATTTTTCTCTACAGTCTTCGCACAACTAGAATCGACGCGTTGACAGCGCGGGAAAAACTAGCAAAAGGGGGGACGAGCCAATGAGAGCATGAGATTTTCCCGGACAAAAGGTCGGGCCAACTAGGCAAAGATAAATGTCTCTAGTGGAGGGGGGAGGCCATCTGGATAACAGTATAAGAAGGCTTCGTAGTGACTTTATTATTTCCCCCAGAGAGGTTGGCCAATCTGTGTGTCACTCAATTTCCCGCGCTGTCAACGCGTCGATTCTAGTTGTGCGAAGACTGTAACAACTTTTATTATACCATAAGACCTCATATCACCACAACTATTTTTGACTAATTTAATTTTTTTTGGTACCTGACTTTTCTAAACATACGTCTAATAAACTAATAAGTTTATTTTATATAAGTTAGTTTATACTATTTCTTCGTAACACAACTCTTATGTTGACTTTTATTTGCTTGTTGGTCGTCAGCACCGACCCGAATGCTACTCTAATAATGTTATTACCCACCTCTATTTTGCACTGTTGTATTTATCAATAATATAAAACTGATAATGTATAAAAGTCAGGGCCGGTTCAAGGGTTTTTTTTGGGACATGCGAGATCTAGATTTGGCGCCAATATGTATATCAATAAATTTTAAAACATAAACCTCACACACACACACACATATATATATATAAAAAAATTATATATATCCACAATTTTAGTCTTTTTAACAAAGTAAATTTGCGCAGCGCAACAAACATGAGGTTACAGAAATAATAAAATATTTTCAAAACTATTTTATAATAACTTAAGCATTGGGGATTACATAAACAAACTGATTTATACAGGGTTATTACTAATAATGTTCATGATTTTAAGCTTACATAAATGTATTTATCATACAAAGATTAAGGAAAACTCAAAAAGTTTTATCACAGGTATTAAGAATTATAAATGTTCGATATGGGAACCCCTTGTGATATGACAGATGTCAAACTTGTAGTCAAGCTCTGAAGCTCACTTCCAGTTGATTTCTATTCATAAATGCTGCCATTTATCTTAAAATTTAAGTACCTCTTGCGAATGGCGTGAATGCTAGGATGTTCTTCATTAAATTCCGTTCTAAAGTGACGTTGCACACTAATAACTGATTTGTTCATGTGATAATCCAGCACACAAAATGCTTTCCTGTCTTCAAATTTAGCCATTACACAGTACTGACAATAATTGACTTAACAAAGAGCTGATACTTTCCAAACCACAATGTAAACAAAAATTCATGAAATTTTTTTTCCAGTGGTACCAACTTGAAATGGTCTCTTAAAACATATTTATCCTGTAATCTTTTCAATCGAAATCAGGAACTTCATTTGTAATAACCCTTTACTTGTACTGTATTTTAATTAATTACGGTAAAATTTTGAAAATTTAGGGAAGCCACCAGCTTCGCCGGCGCCTCGTCCTAGGCGGCGCCACATGCGGCCGCATGTCTCGCATGGCCCTTGCGCCGGCCCTGATAAAAGTGTGATAGTTGCCAAGATAAAGGTGCTTAAGCATAGAGTCAAGAAAACCTCCCTCTTTTGGGAAAGGAGCTGAAGAAGTTTGCTACTTTAAAATATCAATTTTTTGTTCCAGGTGTTCAAAATCTGAAAGCGCTTAATGAACTTGTTACAGACCAAAAAATAGATTACGACTTCAAATATGTTAAAATTGAAATTCCCATTGATGTACCAACGATAATTTTATCAGAAGGAAAATCGTTACTCTCTGTAAGTTTCGCTCATTTGTAATTTTATTTTATTATTTTAAATAAACTAAATCTTTTGATTAAATTTACTAATACTTTTACTCTAATACTATTACTCTACATTTCTTACATTTTATTTTAAATTTCAGGCTAATGCTCAAGTGATATTGACCCCGGAAGCAAATCACGGTTCATTTGAAGAATGTTTAACAGCGGCTAAAGAAATACTGTCAAAAGAACCACTTTTAACAGAAATACGTCAATATCTTACCCTGATTTCTCATGTGGAATTCAACCTGGCAGAGGATCTTATTGAGGTATTTCTTTAGCTTTGAAATACAATCTTGTATTTTAATACAAGATATTTTATTGTAGATATTTTAAATATCTTATATTATAGTTTTTAAGAGGTGATTTATTTTTGTTTAGACAATTCAACAAGATTACGTTAAATTACGACAAGAAGAAAGAAGAGTCAATGAATCTGATTTACATTTACTCCTCATTTTGGCCAGGTCAGTTAACATCTATTTTATTGCCTTCTCTTAAATTTTATCTTTATTCGAGCTTTTACATGATTTTAATTAGTGTTGCAGCAATGTGTAATTTCATGTCATAGAATTACAGTATAATTAAGTTTTCAATCTGACCTCTACCTAGCCTTGTACACCTGAGTTGATAGGTACTTGAAGCTTTTGGTGCTTCAACCCTAAATGTACAGGGTTATTACAAATGTTCATGATTTCAAGCGCACATAAATATAGTTTTATTTATCATACAAAGAAATAAAATTTTAATTTAAATCAAATTATAATTATTATTAACTACGGGAAACAGACAGTGAAAAATACACTCCTGTGCCGGGATCGGACATCCCGGCACAGGAGTGTATTTTTCACTGTCTGTTTCCCGTAGTTAATAATAATTATAATTTGATTTAAATTAAAATTTAACTTTCCGTAGTATGAAAACTACCAAAAACTTAAAAATTGAATTTCGAAATAAAATTTTTAAATTTTAAGGAAAACTCAAAAAGTTTTATCGCAGTTACTCTGCTGTATGTAGCAGTAGATTTCTCTGGTCTACGTGCAAACCCCCCCCCCCCCCCCCCCTGCCGACCCTTTCCCTTACCTGCTCTACAACTTCATTGCTCACTAACGGCCTTCCAGTTTATTTCTTTTTACAAATGCAGCAATTTCTCTTAAAATTCAAGTACCACTTGCAAATAGAGTGATTGCTAGGAGGATCTTCATTAAATCTGGTTCTAAAGTGACATTGCATACTAATAACGGATTGGTTAATGTGATAATCCAACACACTAAATGTTTTCCTGTCTTCAAATTCAGCCATTACACAACACTGACAATAATTGACTTAACAAACTGATGTAAACAAAACTTTATGAGTTTTTATTTCCGGTGGTACCAACTGAAGTAATCTTAAAACATATTAATCCAGCAATATTTTCAATCGAAATCAGGAACATCATTTGTAATAACCCTGTATATGTCTTCAAACTTCACAACAACTTTCCTAACCCTGCTCATAAAGTATAAGTTCTTCCTTAAGTTACCTGACAAGATGCTGAGTACCAGTAAAATCTTAAAAGCAGGAGAATTATGGTTGAAACACTTAATACGAGTGCTATACTGTATTACTTTCAGAATTCTGGTTAAGGAACGCTTTAAGACATTATTATTAATCTTAAAGGAGCGTCAAACAAAACACATACTTCATCCTAGCTGTTAAGTTACACACCCATATTCAGAAGTAGGGTTTTACTTAACTTATAATCCAGTAGATAATTTTTAACTCAAAATCAGCTCTCAGATTTAGCGTTGCTCTTTTTATAGGCTTGGAGATGGTGGAGATAACCAATCCTCCAATTAGTATTAATCAAAATATAGATACATGATGGGATTATATTACCTGTATCTATTCTTTACTCATTCTCTTCATTAACTAATCTAAAATGATTAATATAAAAAAAAACTTAATAATACTGCTTAAAGATATGAATCAATCTTAAATTAATTAATTTACACCTTAGAAAAAAATTATACATTTAAATTTTTGGTAGTATTCATACTACGGAAAGATTAAATTTTACTTTAAATCAAATTATAATTATCAATAACTACGGGAGACATACAGAGAAAAATAGACCCACACGGGTCCTCCCCTTATAATTTGATTTAAAGTAAAATTTAATCTTTCCGTAGTATGAATACTACCAAAAACTTTTTTTTTTTTTTGAATTTCTAATAGATTGTACTAGGTACAGGTACTAATTGAGTATTTTATAATTATAAGCGTTAATTCTCGATCTAGTTCTATTGCCGTGAATATTTGGCTTACTAGATTTGTAGAAATGATTGAAAGCTTGGATTCGGGAAATTTGTATCAGTAACGACAGAGAAAAATCATTCTCCTGCACTAATACTGATATTGACGAAATTTGGCCTATAAGTTCAGAAAAATCATACCCGAGGCGGAATCTATAGCAGCCTAAGCATGGCATGGAACCACAGTGGAGCTATACACATTCAATGAATTAATGAAACTTACAAGATTAAGAGAACAATTTTAATATCCTAAGCAAAATGTTTTTGATATGGACTTTTATATTACACTTGAGCCTATCTATCTACTTTTTATATCTTATATCTATCTATATGAAAAGGGATCCCTAAATAATGACACAAGAAAATAAAAGCATTTCCTTGTACTTATAAGATAATTAATTAATTTGCTTCTTATTTTCAGATTAATTTCACTTAGCTATGGACAAGTGAGTCTTACAAAAGAAATGTGGGAAAAGGCTTTCGAAATGGAACTATTTAGGAAAGAAAGGATTAACAACAGGGAACCCTAAATCTTATGATAAAAAAAGAGTTTAAAAAGTCAGTTTTTTTTAAAAAAATACTCATGTTTCAACTTTTTAAGTGAAAATATTTTTTAAGTTTTTAATAAACCGTATTATTAACCATTACGTACATTAATGTAAGTTCTCACCACATTTGTTAGTTTTATGTGTTTGTATAATGTAAATATTTTTTTTATTTTGCTTTTAGTGTAAGTAGTTGCATAATATTTTGTAATTATTCTATTAATTAATTTTTAAACATTTTTTTTTTTTTTTTTTTTTGTTTGTATAAATTATACCTACTTAATAAAAGCGCCCTAAAAAGATGTCACAAAGTTAATTTAGTAATTATTACACCTACATACGAATTCATCCATCAAATAAAAATATTTAAAGTAGAAAGGTGGGGTTAATCTAAACATTATGAAAAATCTAATTAACATTATTATAGATATTTAATAAAAATGTCAGCAGTAAGCCAAATGAAGGTAGTTAAGATATTTCTATAACAATATTGTAATGAGGTAACATTTACTACGTTCACACATCGTTTTGGAAAACGATCCGCTAGTTCAAAACGCTGTACGAACGGAGATCGACGGATCGTATCGGTTTAGATCCGATCCACCAAAAATACGTGATCGGAACGAGGGATCGAATTCAAAACGCTCGTGTGAACAGGTCGTAGAGGGGATCGAGGTTTCAGGTTATTTTACTCTTTACCACTTTTTAAGTTCTTTGTTTTCGTGAGCTTCCGTTTCTTTTTTTTTAACTGCAAAAACGTTTTTAAACAAAAGTTAAAACTATAAAGAACCTGTAAAAACTTTTAATAACTTGTAAATAAAATGTAAAAATTCGCGGACATATTGGGTAACAAGAAAGAAGGTTTTACTCGTGACGTCACCGTTACGAGATTTCGAAAACAAATATTTCGATCACCTGTATTTTTTGTTGCAAGAACGCGTATCGTTTTGAAAACGAATTGGATCCGAAACGCTTTCAAAACGATGTGTGAACGTAGTAATTGTTAGTATGTTTGATAGTAGGGCTAATCTATAATCATAGCCTATATCACTTGGGAATAGTATGGTTTTCTAGATGGAAACTGGGATAGTGTAGCTTTGGAGATGGAACTACTGAGCTGATTATGAAAAATTATTTTACTAATAAAGCTACACTACTACAGTGATATAGGCTGTTTCATTTTATTGTTATCTATATTTGTGTACACGGTTATCTCTGAAACAACTGATCTAATTCTGACAATTCTTCCACTCATAAAAAATACACAATTCCAGAGTTTCATAGGCTATTTATTTTTTTATTATTTATATACATAAAAAAAGAAGAGTCTGTGGGTATATTTGCTTATTAAATCTACAGTCATTTCTTAAATAATATTAATACCTACCAGGATGGGGGGAAATAAGATAAAAAAGGGGCGATTTTAGCCCAGACTGACTTTCTGAAGTTAGTACTTGGTAAAGGGCCTCTCAAGAATGTCAGCATATAGGTACAGTAATAGCCCGATGTTTAAATCAAATCAAAATAAAAAGAAATTGTTTTAAATTTAATTTTTGTAATACAGTTTTGTGAAGTAAATTTTATTCCGAACTTGGTTTAATAATTTGTCGCCTATTTTGTTGCGGTTTAGTTGTATTATTGTAATACCCATTATATATATTCTAATAAAGAGATTATTGCAGGTTTCCAAAGAAAAATTCCAGGACAAAATCATGATTTTCCAAGACACTCAAATTAGGCAATCAAACCAATAAAAAATCGTAGGCTTGTAACTTTTAATGAAAGTTTATTGGTACAGAAATTAAAGAATCCCATTTATAATATAAGAAATCTCCAACTATGGGAGGCTGGATGAGACCAAGATTATATCAAAATCTGGAATATATGTATTAAGTTTTATGTGTGTTCAATTAGGAATATTGGTCGATGGAATTAATTAAATCAATTCATGGATAATTAATTAAATCTTAAATCAATTCAGGGGGAATTAATTAGATCAATTCATGGGGGAATTAATTAAATCAATTCTTCTTCAAAACCACCACTGCAACAGAATTATACTCTGTATGTTTGGCCAACAATTTTATTTTGGATATAGCACAAGAAACAAATCTGACAAATATACTTCTTTAATTCTGTATCACCCAACCATCCTCCCTTCTTGTGTGTATAAGAACAGCAATTGCTTAAATTTGTACAACAAAAAATCAACATTTTGCAGCAAAAACCCCCTGAAATAGGAAATTTAATCAAAATTCCAGGACAGAGAGCCACATTTCAGGACTTTTCCAGGTCTTCCAGGCCACTCTCAAAATTCCAGATTTTCCAGGACGCATGGGAACCCTGTATTGTTTTTGGGACTGAAATAACTTACATTGTACTTATCATTTATAAAGTTTTTTTTGTTTCTTTAAAAATGACTTAGAATGTGCATACAAATTCAAATTTTTATATAGGTTTACATTTAAAGTTATTATTTACATACTACATTTTTACTTTCTTATATAAAGAGAAAGTATTGTGATGGTGCATTAATTTTAATGGATTTGCACATTTGAAGGTCCCCTGAGTCCAAAAAATTGTTTTTTAAAAAATGTATGTCTGTCGCCTGGGCAGACGAAATGTTTCCTTTATCAGTGTCTTTAAAGAGATTGAGATTAATATTATCCGAAAGTGATAGATTTTCTTTTAGATATTTGTAGGGTGAGTAAATTATGCTATAAAATGTAAAGAGCTATAATAAAGTCCAACAAAAAATTCTAAACTGAGACTAAAAGATTTCTTTATACTGTACAAAGATGATTCCGATTACACCTAAACTAATGGAGGTAGAGTCTGCAAAATTATTAGAGTGCTAGAACCAGAAATTCCTGCTTTGTTGAATAAGTAGTTCCCTTTTCTTGTTACCACTATGAATACCCCCCCCCCCCCCCCCCCCAATCTAAACTGACTTAGAATGTGGCCCCTCCAGACCTAGCTGCTGGATACACCACTGGTTCAAGCCTCCTTTAAGTACACTTACACTTAATTAAAAGAGGTGAAATTCACAATACTCAATCTAATAAATTAATTATTTTCATATTTATTGAAAATAATAAATCCAAGACATTTTAAACTTATTTAATATTTTTATAAAAGCATATCTTACACATTTGTAAATATCACTAAGACAAACATGCTATACCTGTTATTAGATACAACTTTATATCAGTTTTGATTTACCTTAAAATAAAAAAAAATTGAAATTGTAGGGATATAAATAAATTATAATAACGATTTGCCGGGAATAAATAATTTATGGTAAAGAACTGAAATATACTTATCAAAGTAATATTTTTAATTCTTCTGCCATAAAAACCATATATTTATTAATAAATAAATAATTAAACGTTACCTTATAAAATTTAACAATTTGGTTGTTGTTTTTTTCCCCCCCAAACAATTCATAATAACCAACAAAATTTGTTTTATTAAACCACTTAAGAAATCTAGTCTTAAATCAAGACAAAATCACATTAATTTCAGGTACAATTTTTTTTTTCGACAGATATGAAAAATATTAATTAAACTAAAATGAAATGGGAACTATTGGTAATTATTAGTTCCAACTTAGATATTAAGTACCACTAGTCATACATCGGTACTTATACAATTTAAATAAGAAACCTACTTTTTTTTAAAAAATTATAAATGTTAATAGTAAAATACAGAAAAAGCTTTTTTCCTTTTGTACATTTTTTTTTTCTTTCACTTAAGAAGGAAAGTTTTTATTACTGTGTCCATTTGATGAAAAATTGTATGAGCTAACAGTAATAATATAAATACATAATAAATATTATGAAAATAATTTCTGTGATTTGTAATATGTACATATTTTAAGTAACGTTCATACAATGAACTTTTGCCGCATTTTTTTTTTTTTTAATTCTTTTTCCTATTCATATGAAATAAGTAAGTGTGTACATTGTACATTTAATGAATTACAATACAAAGGGGCTATAAGTCACAATGGGGTTTAATACCTTGTTTTCTAAATTGGTAATTGTTTTAAGAGTTTGCCTTTAAGTCTTTGTTATTTTATGGTTTAAATCAGTGCTTACAGATCTGATTTGATATGTACATATTCTATTAGGTGTTCCTAGAGGAAGAAAACAAACCCCCAGATATATAAGGGTCGCCAAAACTGCTATTTACTACTTAAGTGGTTATTACCATCCATGTAATCCCTATTTCAAAATTGTCTAGCTTCAGGATGCCAGGTAAACATCTACCTTGGGTCCCATGAACCTACATACAGGGCTGTTTCTACTAATAGGCAAGACTAGGTGTCCACCAAGGGCGGCAAAAAGGAAAATAAAAATGAATGTTTAATAAAAAAAAAAACGTAAATTAGGAGAGAAAAATAAATTAAATAGGAAATTAAAAAAGTCCAGTCATGCACCATGACTTAATGAGCGAATTTTCAAAGAAATCTGCGTATTATTGGCTTATAATAATATAGGAAAATTTTGGTTTAGAATTTGCATGGGTGAAAAAAAAAAATTGGTACACAGGGGTACGGGGTACAAAAGTCAAAATAGTATTTACCCTTCAAGATGCATGTCGTTGGAAAGCTCTTTAAGAGTACAGTAATTGTTGTTATGTACACTTTTATCATATTTTCATATAAAAGGGGGATAAAATGGAAAAAAAAACACGTTTTTATGCTATTTTTGACCCTAAATTGTAAAAATTTGACCCCTAAATGAACTCCAAAAATTTTGTCTAACGAACTCATCCTTTCTTTTGATATTATTGACATTTTAAAATGTGTTTGAAATTTTTAAGTGCATCCTAAGGGGAGATATCGTCTGGAGTGACACATAATATATACATACATACATATAATTTTAGGAATCCATTCAGAATGGTCTAAAACGGATTTCCATGGAAAAATTTTTCAAAAATTCGCATTATAAAATTTTTGAAGCCATTGCAATAGCGTAATTTTTTATTTTGAAAATTCGCTAAAACTAATTTTTTTCAAAAGCATTTAATTTCTTCTAGCCTGGATGACAAAGGGTGTTGATAATAAAAGCGAGGGAGGGTTTAAATTCTCACCTAGGGCAGCAAAACCCCTAGAAACGGCCCTGCCAACAAATCAACCCTGAGTTCATGCATGAGAACTACTCAATCGACAATATTTGCTGTAGAAAGAGTTAGTTGATATAGAAGGTATACTACAAACTTTTAGGTTCATTGCTTCTTTAATTTACCAGGATTTCTTTAAAGTACGTAACATCAAAACTTCTTTACCTTTATTCACAGACTGATTAAAATTACCAGTATCCAAAATACACAAGAAAATTAGACATAAATCTGTTGATTTGTGGCTATTCTTTAAATGGATTCACACTAAGTTGTCCATCATCAGCCACTTATACTTAAGCTTATCATCGGACAAATTTTGAAACCACATAAAACTAATTTGTACAAATTTTGGTTTTATTGCTTCACACTAGTAAAATTAAGCCACCCTTTTACAGGCACATCATGAATTCATTTTAGATCTGTTTTCTTACAGGTTTTTAGAAGTTTAACATTTTTGCACATCGTTGACATAGTTTTTTCAATATGCTATTAAGTTTTAAGGCAATTTAATTGATTTTTAAAAAGTGAAATAATACAATTTTAGCTAATTGGTCCTGTACAAGTATATCTATTTTATTTCAGCTATAAAATAACAATTATACACCTTTTTGTGACCTATGAACCACCCTGTATGTCAACTGTTATAAATCATTTGGAAAGATAATATATTTAACTAATAATTGTTTTTTTTTAAATATATACGAATATATTATTTGATATAATTATATAAATAAAATAATATGTTAAAAAAAAATCACAATAAGCTTTTTTTTCCTTTTTAAAAAATCACAGAATGGCTATATATAAATAAAATTATAAATAGTAAATAATCCAAACTAAAATACATCATATTTAAACCTAACTTCTATTCTTAAATTATTATATTTAACATTATCTAACTAAAGAAAAAAAAAATTAACAAAACTACAAAACAAAATAGTGTCTTACCTTATTATTTTCTTGATATGAATTCTTCTAATATTGGTTCAACACAATCAGACTTCAATGTATGAGCTAAGTTTATCAATAAATTTAAAAAGTACATATATATATATATGTGATGTAAACAAACCTGTTGATATAAAACAATAAATAAATAAAAATAATACAATAATAAAAATGATATATATATTAAGAGCAGAAATAATCGGAAAAAGTAATGAACATGAGAATTAGAATTATTTTTTTACAAAAATTGGTTGAGATTTAAAAATCAAGGAATCTATGAAGGATATTATAATGAAACTGGGTATTGCCTCAATTTTTTCATCGGAAATTAAAATATTTGAATAAAAAAATAAATATATATATTGTTGAAAAATGATATGGGGACACCCAGTAGGAACAAAGCTCCTTACGCTTTACATTAAATATAGAATCATACTGCTAAGTATACGATGCTAACTACTTATACATGACAGAGTTAGAAAAGAGACAAAATTAAAAGAAAAGCTTTTTTTGATCATTGAAAGCAAGCGTCTTGCAATAAATATGTATTGAATATTGAGAAAATAGTTAATCATGATGAGTTGGTAGCTAATGAGGATGATTGTAGTACAGAGTCGAGTAGTAAGGGAACAGGACTATTCCCTAATCCTCACACGCCTACTCCATTTAAAATATTATAAAATATAACACTTCACCAAACAAAAACTACTGTTTGAAATTTTACATGCCTGTTTCAATTGTACTTTAGACGACGATGTATATGAAGTTTTAGTAAAACTGTTACGTTAGAACGTAAGATATCGGTAAAAATGTTGTTTTTTCTATTTCTAATGTTTCTAATACGAGACAAAATATTTTCCCAGATGTCTGAAATAGATTTCTGACATTAAATTAAATTTGGATTCAAATTGGAATCAAAATGCTTTGCATCCGAGCTAAGCAATAGTTACTGTTAAGCTCAAATGCAAAAATATAAATAAATGCAAGTATATAATATTACACTAGCAACTCTAAGATAATCTTTTAGCAATATATAATATATTATATTTTTATTTAAATTATAGAATTTTTATATGTTTTGTTTTTAGCTTACTTAGCTTATTAATTTCATTACGATAATAAATAGGAATTAAAATTGAAAGATAATACGTGTTTGGGTCAGAGAAAATGATGCAAATTTGACCTAGAAATATCATCTTGAACTCTGACCATATTGAAGAGACAAATTCAGCTTCTTATAATATCCCTATATAGGCAGATTAAATAATAACAATAACTAATAAAACCAATTTTAGTAAAATAATTAGTAACTTGGCACGTTAATGAATTCAATTCACATTTTTTCCTTGTTTAATTTCATCAATTCTTTTAATTCTGTAAAAATGGACATTCACAACTAGAGATACTGAAAAACAAACAACAGATAGAAAATTCATAACTATTTGTTTTTTTTTTAATGCTAATAAAATAAATAATGTGAGTATCTTAAAATGTTTAAAACATTATTTATTGATAAATTATACCAACAATTTTCATTTATAAACCCTAAATAAATCAATTCATTTAATTGAGCTTTTTTTGTAACATAAAAAACACATGTATTTTTATATTATTTTATATATATATTTTTTCAAAATCTGAAAATGATTTTCAACATAAATATTGAAAGATAAGGTGGAGAAATAGTTTTTTAAATAAACAAAAAATAAATCAACAGTAAAAATTAACATGCATTAATAATTATTAGTTATGTAAATTATTTAAGAGTTTGAGCTGAAATTTAAACCTTAATAAAAGGGCGCAATTAGTTAATACACATTAAGAAATGCATGACTACAGTTGTATATTTTTTTATTAATAATAATTCTTCACAATTAAATTAATTAATGTTTTGCACAGTGTAATGGTATTAAATTTTAGTTTATAGTTAGGGCAAAACATTGACACACCTACTTGTAATGAAGATGCTTAGACTTAAACAGTGTAGAAGAAGGAATAAAATGAAATAATAAACAGAGGTATGTGTATTATATTTGAAATAAAGTTTCTCTGGTTTGTAGGAAGAAAATTTAAGTTATCGGTAAAACTTAAGGAGGTTTACACAACTGTATTTAATATCTGCCATGGTTAGGTTGGAAATAAAATGAAAAAGAGTTTAAAATGTGTTTCCAGGGAACCTAGGTACCACAATAGGTAGCTATTAACAATAACGGCTGCTAGGAAGTAGCAGTAGTAAGGTACGGGTAGGACGAACCACTTGTTCGAACCTAGCAATTAGGCCTTCATCCCTTTTTACTAGCCCCGTGGTAGAGAGTTCCAGCTACTTCACACCAGCATACATCTGCACATTGTAACGTCAAAGTGAGTATGATGTGATCATTAGTGAGCCATGTAAATCAGAGTATCACAGCGAGGGATTGAACCCCGACCTCCTGATCCATTGATGGCTGAGTAGACGTGCTATAACCCACACGGCCAAGCTAGCTGCCTTACTACCACAATAGGTAGCTATTAACAATAACGGCAGCTAGGATGGTGCTAGGAAAGTGAAAACAGTGATGTATGCTAAGAACAGTAATGGTACAAAGTGAAAACGGTGATGTATGCTAGGACAGTAATGGTACAAAGTGAAAACGGTGAAGTAATGTTTTTAACTTCGCGACAGAAGGTAACAATATGGTTACTAACCGAGGTATGGGCTCAGTCAAATTGGGCACATCCTCCCCAGTCGTTTCTGAACACACTGGTTACTTAATGGTCAGGTTTATGATTCCGAATGTACCTTAAAGATTTAGAATTTTATATCCAACCCAACCTGCAGAACGTTAGTCATTTTTGAAGCTCATGCTCATAAATTCAGGTACTTGTATCAGTCTCTATTAAATTTGGTTACTACAAAATCAGTACTAAAAATCAAAGGGGATCGAGAAAACAAAATACTTTATGTTTTAATACCTAATTATCTAGAAATGTTGTGAGATATATATCAACACCTTAATACTTACAACTTGATAACTCAAAAATAAATAATTAAATAAATTAAAATTTTAGTGAATGAGCTTTATCTACACTCTTTAGCAAGTAGATTTTACAACTCGAACAAAAACCCCTAAACATTTAATTTGATTGTGTTTAGAATTTAAAATGGACTCCATGTTTAATACTAAAACTTAACATGTCAACTTAATTAATTCAAGTTAAAAGTTTCAACATTACGGAGGATATATATTATTTATCGGTTTAACGATGTTTTCCAAAATTCCTTCTTCTAAATAGACCTTTGCGAGATAACTACAGTTACATTTTGTGTTAACAAAAAACACTTTCTTTTCCTCCCCATGAATGGTTATTCTCATAGGTACCATTTGAGAGGGACAAATAGTTATTAACTCAAAAATTATTGCACAAACTCACATTGTTTTGTTTTTTTAAAATACAATTAAAACTATTATATTCTTGAGTGGTTAGATCTAATATTAATTTCTATGATATTTTAACCTCTCCTCGACGAGCCGACTAAAAGATTTAATGTTATTATAAAAGTTGCCTTTCTCAGGTAATAAGAAAAACACAACCACATAATAGACATTTGATTTTATTTTTAGATTAATAACAGCTCAAGGATCGGTTAAAAAAATAATTTAACTTTAAATGCCTAAATACTCAAGAATTTTTTCTTAAAAAATTAAGGAACAATTTTTTACTTTGTCAAATTAAAAACTATAATATATAAAACGTCAATAATATTAAATGTATATATTTTTTATCAGTCAAACTGAGAAGTCACCTATAAAAAACAATAGTAACGAAAATCTTTTTTTTTAAATAATATTATCTACAAAATATAGTTTACTGAGATAAGCCACACATAAGTGACACTTAACAGTACTTCAGTCTCTTAAAAGTAGTTAAATATTTATAAGTTGAAGTAAAGAGGCGTTAAAAATGACATTAAGAGGTCATAACGAGTTACATTTAAATGCTTTGCTCTTTGTGTGCCTTAAAATAATGGGAACTTTTATAATGTAACAAACTTGTCACGCGGAATCAGGTACTTTCTAAACAAATAATCATGAAAGTACAGCATTTTTTTCAAATTAAAAAAGTAATAATTATAAATATTGTTCATTAGGTTAATACATATTTGGTTATACCGTGTATGCCTGAGATATATATATATTTTTTAAATTATAATCTTTCACTAAACCTTTTTTAAGAGCACAAAAAGTATTTGTAAATCTACAAAAAAAAGGTATTTATCAGTGAATGCTTGCCATTTTGAACATTTAAATAAATAAAAATCACGGTCCTTACCTATTCACAAAATATGTGTACATAACATCATCAAATGCCGCCCATTATACTAAATAAGGAACAATTAAAAATAATGTATAAAACAAATAAAATGAAAAGTATGGCAGTTTTTTTCAAAACTACCCCAAATTGACAGAATAAAATCATTAAAAAAAAAAAAAAAAATCAGAAAATATTTCAATTTTCCCAATAAAATAATGTAAAAATTTAGATACTAAACACAACACACACAAAAAAAAGAAAATTCAAATATTAAACAATTTTAGAAATATACCTTCATAATCAGAGATGAAAATTTAAAAAATTGTAAACAAGTGTGTTAAAAAAAGTTAAACACTCATGATTGGAAAACTTTTTTTTTATAAAAAAAAAAAATGTTTCTGTACAAAAGAAAGTTTTTTTTCCTTCAAAAAAATTTTATTTCAAGATCAGAACTCAACAATATATATTTTTAAAAAATAAATTATAATAATTCAATTACCAAATTACTGATAAATTATTAAGGAACAATTTCATTTTTTACAATAGATCTGTTATTATAATAAATACATTTAAGTCCAATTGTCCAACAATATAATAAATAATAAAAAATAAAATGAAAATAACTCAAGAAGATTTTAGTTAAATGGGATTAAAGCATTTCGACCCACACCAAATTTATAACTTGATTACATACTGGTGAGCTATTTACACTATAAACTTTTTTATTTATGGGACCAAGGATTGTTTCAAAAAACAAAATTAAAGATAAGCTAAAGATATAGAGGTCATAATATATGAGGCGTTCCGAATACAAAGGGCGAACTCAGCAAATGGTAATTTTGAGAAAAATTTAAATTAATGTTTTAAAGCATTGGGCGAACTCAACAAAAAAGCATGTCTGATAAGATTTAGGAATAAGAGAAGTAGGGGACTTGGGGAGTTAGATGTGGAGTTCGCCCTTTGTATCCGCCTACTTATAGACGATTCAAACCTCTCCTACAAGTTTTAACCAGTAATTTTAAGTGGAATTAAAGGCGAACTCAACAAACAACTCTACAGGCTAAATCTTAGACCCTAAACGATGGTAAGGAAAAAAAAAAAAAAAAATGTGTTATGTTGAGTTCGCCCTTCGTTTTCGGAACGCCTCATATATAAATATACTTTAAAAACAGTTACTTTATAAACAGTTCCCTGATGTCTGAAACAGATTTCTGTCTTGGAATTTTTGAAACCAAAGATATAAAATATGTTTCGATCTTCAGAACGATCACATAGCTTCAGTTACCTTCGGTAAGCTCGGAAGCAGAAACAAGATAATAATATAACTAAGTATATAAGCTAAGATAAAACCTTAGAAAAATATATAGGTTTTAAGGTCACATACCCTTGCCTTCGCTGATCCACAGAACAAAACTTCGACACTAACAAAATGAAAACATCAAAAAGATATTGTGGATAGTTGATATTTGGAAAAAAAAGATATTTTCTCAATAAATGTTGGTGCAATAGATGCAACTATTAAAACTAAGACAGATCTATTGTTAAACTAAAGTTGAAACCTCTTAATATTATTTTCTTGACATAAATTACTGCTGAGTGCTGAAACCTTGAACAAAATTTAAATTTAATAAGGTTTAGCCAAATACCACATTGTTGTAGATTTAACAATTCCCATGAATTGAATTTGACAATAGAAAATATTAAGCCTCTATTTTTTTTTTTTTTAGAAATTAAATTTGAGAACTTAACTTTTTCTTATTTATTAAAAAAAAAAGTTACGACTAGAATATTAAAGTAAATAATAATTAAATAAAAAATTTGACCATATAGATTTATTAAAAACTATTTTGTGTAAAAAAAAAATACCGATGCTAAAAGCATCAATCATAAAATAATCATCATATCATACCTTCGAATATAAAAGATTCTTTTATATATAAATAAATTGATAAGAATATAAAAAAAAATATCAAAATGTATAAAATATAGAAACAGAAAGAGATATTGTTAGAATGTGAAAATTCATTGCAATGACAAAATTTAAAAATGTAGGTATATATAAGTGAAATAATAATTAAGTGTGGAACAGGTCAAATTAAAGTTTTTTTTCCTGTTAAAGGTAAAAACGCCACAGTAAACAAAAAATAATAAATAAAATTAACTAAAATAACAAATGTTTAAGATTAATTAAAATCACAATAAGTTGGATTCTATAAAATGAGATCAGTTAATTAATAAAATTAAAAAATTAAAATAATAATAAAATATTACACTTATGACAAATATAATAATACTCACCATGTATGCAATAAAAAAGATTTCACAAAGGGAATAGAAAAAACAAAGAATATACAACGGTTAATGTAACAGTTTTTCTTCTTTTTTTTAATCTTTTTTTTTCTTCTCTTTTTTAAAATGAACATTTCATTTCTTTAATAAAGAAACAATTTAACTGATACATTTGACACCAATTTTAAATGATTACAAAGGGTGATATTAAATTTACAAGCATTGTTAAGACCAATTTTAATTATTCAAGCTTAACACAATATATAATATAATTAAACAAAAAGACATTACAAATTGTCTAAAAAGTGGTGAAAAAAAAAGAAAAACAAAACTAAATGAAAAAAATTAATAGTCCACAAATATAAAATTCAATAATATACATTACATTCTCTAAAAACTTCAAAATAATAAATAAAAAAGATGGGGAAATTTGTTTGTTTTTTATCCAAATCTAAATAGTCGTTCTTGTTTAAGGATGATGGTTATACCTCCTTCATATCAAACAAATTAGTTAAAGTAAGCCATTTAAACTTTTTCTCATTATGGGAAAAGTGTAATTTTAGTCACATTAAAAAACAATGAGCATTTGCTATCGAGTGTAATTGTATGAATACACTAGTAGAAAAAAAAGAAAAATGCTTCATTTTCATAATACACAAAAAATGGACATTGTGAAGTATGATGTATAGAGACGAATTATTCTTTTAAATTTCTTATATGGTTATCATACCATAAGAATTAAATAGTTAATAATTGTAGATAAACTAATGTCTGTTGCTTCTGCTGTGAGAGGATTCGTCTCTCTCTCTCTCACGTTCTCTTTCCCTTTCCCTTTCTCTCTCGGGTTCTCTCCTGGATGGCTCCCTCTCCCTCTCTCTCTCACGCTCCCTGTCCCTTTCCCTATATCTGTCCTCGTTGTACCTGTCTTCTCTGCTTCTCTCCCTGTATTCTCTCTCCCTGTCTCTAGATCGGGATCTGTCCCTGTAAGCGTAGTTCTCGGCGTAGTACCGGTCCTTCTCTCTTTCTCTTTCCCTGTCCCTGCTCCTATCCCTGTACTCCCTCTCTCTAGACCTGGACCTGTCCCTGCGAGATCTCCTGTGAGCCCTCTCTCTGTCTCTGGAACGGGATCTCTCTCTCCTGGAAGAGCCGTAGCTCTTGGTCTCTACTCCGTGCAGGGTGTCTTGTAGAGAAGATATCAGTATCTTACATCTCTCGTCGTTTGCGGTCTTAGATTGTTTGATCAGAGAAATGGCCGTGACTAAAGTTTCGATTGCGGAGGCGTACTCGCCGGCTGCGGCATCGGAAACCGCTCTGGCTATGGCGGAACTGGACACTGTCCTGTTGCGAGCCATAATCTCTTCGAATTCGGCTTCTGACAGAGCAGGAACTTCCGGTTTGTGTTCTTGCTGGGGTGGGGGCGGGTAGCTGTGCATCCTAGCCTGAGGTGGAGGGTAGCCGGGAGGAGGAGGTCCGTGAGGTGGATTGGACTGGACAGGAGGAGCCCCTTGTTGAAAGAATGCGGGGTTGACATGGGGATTCGGATTCTGAGCAGTTATATTCGGAGGTGGAGGTACCCTGGGCCCAGGTGGAGGTTGGTGCATGGGCATTCCCTGCGGAGGGAACTGGGGTAATCCCGGAGGTCTGTTCCAATCGGGTCTTGGGGGAGGTCCTCTCTGGTCCATCTGAGGTACAGGAGGTCTAGGAGGTTGAGGCGGAGGCCTAGGCGGCATTGCCTGGCGGGGTCCGTTATGCCAGTATGGCGGAGGCTGCTGAGGAGGCATCCTGGGTCCTCCGCCCTGCATGCCTGGAGGAGGCATCCTACCCCTGACCATAGGAGGGGGTCCCATCCTGGGCTGCATGTGAGGCATTCTTACCTGCTGCTGGTTGTTAGGAGGGGGAGCAGGCCTTGTTTTGCTTTGAGCCTCAAACTGGTTGAGAGCCTGTTTGCTGGTAAATGTCACAACAGGGTTGTGACCGTGCAAGTCTATTTTAGGAAGACCTTCCATACACAACCTCATACTTTGTTCCGATCCTAAAAACACGGTACAAAAACCTTTAGACTGACCGTTCTGCCTATTTTCAAAAAACTTCACTTCGATAAAATCCTTCACTCCAATTTGCTTGACCGAGTTAGCAATATCTTGATCTGTCGTCCACCAAGTGAGGTTGCCTACATACAGCTGATAACGTCGACCGGTGTTGCCTGAGGCTACAAAATGATTGACAGCCGTTACAGCAGGATCGGAGGGAGGGGCTCCTGCAGGAGGTCCTCCATTAGTAGCTTCCGGTACTCCACCCGCAGGTGCTATTACATCGTCATAAAGGTCTACCCCGTCTCCTCCTCCGTACTCTTCCTGACCGAAGTCTCCTTCCAGGTCGTCTGCGTAAAGGTCCATGTCGGCCTCGGCCATCTCAGCTGTTAAACAACATCAACAATATCTCATACAACACAAACAGTTTTAAAATCAACTACCTACAATTTACATTACAGTATGCACTCTTACAACTTATAATTAAATCACAATGAAAATAATAGTTCGAAATTTGGAGGAAACAATTTTAGAAATCCAGTAAACACATGCACTTAAATAGTTTTTAGATCATTTGGGGAAAAATCAGTTTGAAACCTTCATTTAGTACATTTAAATAAATATATTAAAGCTCCACAATCAATTGTTTGACACAATTTAGAACATTAGGGATGACAATAAAAAAATAAAATAAAATATAAGCAGTTATAACTGAGTAACACTTAAATTTAATTTATCCTAATGATGGGGAAACAATTTTTTTTAAAAAAAATAAATATTATTACTTCAAGGAAACACTAAATTAAAATAATTATTTTAAAATGTTTCAGATAATAATAAGCATACCAAATGTAGACATTTTGTAAGATTATATTATTCTTACATTCTTTAAAATTTCTAATACAGTTATTGTGCAATCCCACTAAAATCCTTACGTTCTAAAATTAAGTTTAAATGTAATTTTAATATTAATAAATATTTAAAATAACAATAAAATTAGTACAATCAAATATGTTCAATAAATGGATCAAAATATTATTGTTTAAAGGACATTTATGAAGAACATAAATAAACCAAATAATTTTAGAAAAGTAATAGTGTAAAATTATAAATTAAATCGTACAAATGACAGGTGAGAAATAGAAGATGAAAAATAAACATAAAATAGTAATAAAAATAAAAACAACACTTATGATATTAATACGTAGCAAACATCAAATTATAAGGAATACCTATTACTGAAGCAAAAGAAAATAATAGTATTTACCTACAAATAAGGCACGGAAATAAATAATATAATAAAATTCAACTACCCATCACACATATTTTAAATTCCAACTATTTTTCTTAAATTCAAACAAAAAGATATATTCCCAGATATTAATTTGAAAGAAATAAATTATTGTGTTCTGAGATGGGATGAATGGTGATCATAAAATAAATAATAAAAAAAAGTGGGGAGTAGAGTTAAGTGTATTGTTTGCTTTTTAAGAATTATTTCATAAGTTTATTTTTGAACTCTAGAAACACCCCTTTTTATAGCTACTTTGTAAAAAGCTTATATATATATAATAAAAGATTTTATTATTATATATCCTTTACATATTTATGTATTTTGGTTGTGTTTGGTTATGTATGTATGTTTGGTTGGTGTGTATTTAAGTTTATTGGTTAATTAATAAATTAATCTTTTTATGGAGTTCTAGGTCTTCTGGTGGTGACCACGTCTTAGTGGATGATACTTCCGACATTTCGCCTCTTATGCTAGAGGCACCTTCAGGGTAGAGCATGTTGTACTAATGATAGAAACAACGTGAACTGTGTGACACAGTTCATGTTGTTTCTATCGTTAGTACAACATGCTCTACCCTGATGATGTCTCTAGCATAAGAGGCGAAACGTCGGAAGTATCATCCACTAAGACACGGTCAACACCGGAAGACCTAGAACTCCATTATGAAACTTACCGCGGAAGCCTACCCACCAAGATAATATTTTTATAACGGTATTAATTAATATAAATTTTAATTAATTAATTTGATAATTTCAGTTCGATTGGATGACTGGAAGAGGGTTAATTCAAACTACAAAGATTTTGATGACAGACGACAAACAGGTACAAACAAAATTGAAGTTAACCCATTCAATGCGGGTGGATCCACTGTGGATCCATGCCGTGCTAACGCGCCTGGCGGGTGGATCCACAGTGGATCCAAGCCCTCTTTTTCAGCCCTCTGTAGCTCTATTCTCCGTGCCTCGAGTAGAACCATCTTGCAAGGCTCTGTCAGGCCCGCTCACGTTTGTATCCACAGTGGATCCAAACTTTTTTTTTTTTTTTATTTATTTTTAAATTAACTTTTAAAATCGTTTAGATATATACGGTAACTAAGGTAGGTTCATGAATTGGATTACGCATTGAATGGGTTAATATAAAATAATTTAAAGGAATGGGGGTGGGGGACACAGAAAGCACTTGAGCCTCACCTTAAAAATCCCAAAAATTGAAACCCATACCTAAAGTATGAAAAAGGACATGCTAATTATTTCAGTAATCATAAAATTAAATAGATAATTGAATACAAATAAAAGAAAAATAAACAAAAGAACACACACTTAAATAAAAATAAAAATAATATTGTCACACAAATGTCACCAACTAATAAATCATGCTTATAGAAATATACTTTTCATTATTAGTACTCAATAAATATAAAAAGGCCTCATAAAAAGATTTCACACAATTCAGTTTTATGTAATAAATACTTAATTTTCTTTTAAGTGTTAGGTCAAAATTGGGTTGAAGACAATTTCTTTAATAAGGCTAAAACGGAATTACAATGGAAATAAGGGATTCATTAAGGCCTGTATGTATGTGGTCATGTTTTAGTTTCCAATTATGTTGGTAAAGTAAACATTAGCTTTTTTGTTGCACAAAAAGGTTGTGAGAAAACTTATTATTAATTAGGAGGTACCTAGAGCTTACAATATTAAACATATAATTTATAAAACATGTATTATTACAAAGCACTCAGCCGTATGAAATGATATATTTATAATGTAAACTGTAGTTTAACTCCTAATTAATGAATTTCAACAATTATAAGTATTTCCGAGGAATGTTACATCTAAGTGTTGTGCAAAATGGCTGTAATTTCCAAATTAAAAAAAAAAATCAGTTTTGTTACACCAAATGTTGTCAGAAAACAAAACTTCATGTGAAACAAAATAAAGCAAATTTTTTACTTTACCAACCTAATTGGTAAAATATGACATAAAGATTATAAAAGTCCTAAAGATGTCCCTTGTGGGATAAAATGTAGCCCTATAAATAAAAATAGTCTTTGAGCCCTTCTTGAACCAACACTTACTTATTAAGAACAAGTGACTAATAAGGTTTATCCCTATTCAGACTTATTATGATTAAGTGACTAACAACAGACTTATTATGCATAAGTGACTAATAAAGTTTATCACTCAGAGTTATTATGAATAAGTGACTAATAATGTTTATCACTATTCAGAGTTATTATGAATAAGTGACTAATAATGTTTATCCCTATTAAGAGTTATTATGAATAAGTGACTAATAATGTTTATCCCTATTCAGAGTTCTTATGAGTAAGTTCCTAAAAAAGTTTTTCTTATTTAGGTTTTATTTTTATTCTATTTCATTCATACCAATAAGAGCCTTATTAGTGCTTATAAATAAGGTTATTTAAATTATTGGTTTCAAACAAGCTTAATAATTTTTTTTTTTCTATTCACTATTCAGATCTTATTAAACAACAGGCTAAGATGTGTTTATGATCAGCAAGTGCATAATCAGAGATTCTATAAGGATTAGTTCTTTTTTTAATTGTCAGTGATATTAATAGGAATTTAGAAGTAAAAAATTAAAATACAATACTAATATGAGAAAGCTAAGGTAATATTAAAAAATATAAATGGACTTAACACAATAGGCTTAACCTAATCAGCTCAAGACAGCAAAATAGGCTCAACCTAATCAGTTGAAGACAATAGGCTCAACCCAATCGAATAAAGACAACAAATATTTTTTTTTAAGTACTACGAAGTTCCAAACTAAGCTAGATGAGGGGTCAAGCCTCTCTAAATCCTATTTATGTTTTATTTTTATATTTTTCGATTTTTGTAGTACTCATACTACGGAAAGATTAAATTTTAATTTAAATCAAATTATAATTATTATTAACTACGGGAAACAGACAGAGAAAAATACACTCCAGCGCCGGGATTTGAACCACGGGCCTCTATATTTCCAGTATAGCGCTCTACCAACTAAGCTACGCAGGAGAATCTGTCTGTTTCCCGTAGTTAATAATAATTATAATTTGATTTAAATTAAAAGTTTTATTTTTATTAAGACGGAAAAATAATGTGAGCAAATGCTCATAGTACTAGTGACAACCGGTTCAAGTTAATAAACCTCAAAAGGCCAAATTGATCAGTATATTGTCAATATTCACTAGTTTTTTTAAAAAAATTATCTTGGTAATTTTCAATGCTTGAGTTTTAATTACACTGACTTGGACAATAAAATTTAGTAGAGACAACTAGGTAACTAATTAATAATGTATATTTTAATAATTATATAGACATATTATTCATATACATAAATATTTAGCTTTTATTTTAATATTTACAACAATGCTCCTCAAATAAAGAAAAAGTTTATAAATGTTTTTTATTTTATTTATTTTTATTTTTATTTTTTTTTCAAAAATATATATGAATTAAGGCTCAAGATAAAATACTAGATATAAAGTTTAAATATCATATCCAAGAAAATAACCACTAGCATCCTATACAGGGTTGGCAAAGTTAACTATTTTTAACTTAAGTTTACTATTAAGTTGTTAGTTAACTATTTAGTTCCAAATTAAATTAAAAATAATAGGATATTTGGCATAACTCAATATTTAAAATAACATGTAAAATATAATAATAGAAAATAATTAATATAAAAAATGCCTTTTTTCAAAACTGGTCTTATTTTCAACCTTTTTTTGTATCTATGTGCAAAATTTGGGGAAGATTCAACGACGGTAAGTGGTTCAAAATTGGGGTAATAGGGGTGCGATGAAACTTAAAAAGCAAATAAATTTGACGCCTTTTTTTTTTATTTTTTTTTTTATTATTATTGGTTTCTGTATTCTTCACCATAGTTGTTTCTATGTGCAAAATTTGGGGAAGATTGAATCACGGGAAGTGGTTCAAAATTGGGGAAACAGAAATGTGCGATGAAACTTACAAAGCAAAGTAATATAAGACCAGTAAAAAAGAATTAAAATGAGCCAGTTCTTTGAGGAGCACTTTGTGTTATTAATATTTAAATTTGGTATATTTTTATTATTTCTATTTTGGATATTAATGTTGATTTATCTATTTACAGATACACAATCCTAACAATACATATAAATATATCTTGAATTAATTACATTAATTATGTCATAAAACTAAGAACCTACCCATTTCTTAAAGGCAGCGTCTTATATACTCATCAGGAATGCTAAGGAAAATCTTATTTTGAAAAAAAAAAAAATTCTGATGAATAACTCGTTTAAAATGTACCAGAAATATTTTAATTACGTTAGATTATAAACATTTAAACTTTCACAATTATATTAGAACAAATAGTAAGCCAAGAAAATACATTCTAACAATAAACCCAAATATAGAACTGGTAAGCAATGTTTCATAAGATTTTAAAAATAACACAAATAAAATATAATTGCATATATTTTATAATGTACAACAAAAGAGAAAGAAAAAAAAAATGCAATATATATTGTCCGCATTTATTAAGCTAGAAACTGTAGGGACTAGTAAATACAATTTCTTACAAGATAAAAAAAAGAAAGCAAATTCAAAGAAAGAGACATGAAATGTTCACCTATACACATAAATTCAAAGAATAATGTAAAAAAAAAGGGTAAATATTTTGATTTATGAGGTGATTTAATCACAAGGAAATTTAAGTTAATGCTTAATAATAATAATACACATAATCTTTGGACACAAATAACCACCCCAAAAAAGTAGAACTTTTTGAGTCAAAGAAATAAAAATTACATCATAACTAAACAAATCAATTTTCATAAAAAAAGAAACAATCAGTGTAACTCACAAATAATAAGTGAAGAGGAATAAATTGGAAACATGGTATGAAAACAAAAGATTACACATAAATTTACTTGTTAATGATACCATCAAATAATAGACACTAAGTTTTATCTTATACCCCAAGGAAAAAATGTCAAACTTGTTTTGAATCCCTTAGAAAAACTTCATCTTTATCTATGGCTTTATAGTATTTATCTCGGTCCCTTTCTCTATCTACATCCCGTCTAGAAGGTTCCCTATCCCTATCAGAGTCTCTCCTAGGCGGATCTCTACCACTATCTCTCCTGGATTCTCTTTCCCAATCAGGATCTCTACGAGATTGCTCCCTGTCTCTTTCTATTTCTCTCCTGGATGGTTCTCTCCTTGATACTTCTTTCTCTGTTTCTCTTCTCGATTGGTCTTTATCCACCTCTCTAGAAGAAGGTTCTCTTTCTGTTTCCAGATCCCTTCTAGACAGTTCCTTATCAGGCTCTCTCCTAGACGGTTCTCTCTCCCTGTCTAATTCTCTCCTAGAAGGTTCTCGATCTCTTTCCAGGTCTCTCCTAGAGGGTTCTCTCTCTCTTTCTCCTTCTCTCCTAGATGGCTCTCTTTCCCGTTCTACCTCTCTCCGAGATGGTTCTCTTTCTCTCTCTAATTCTCTCCTGGGAGGGTCCCTATCTCTTTCCACATCCCTCCTAGTGGGTTCCCTTTCCCTGTCGGCCTCCCTCTTAATAGTATGTTCCCTATCACGATCTCTTTCCCTCTCTGGATCCCTCCTGGACTGCTCCCTCTCCCTATATCTCTCCTCATTGTACCTATCGTCTTTGCTTTTTTCCCTGTACTCTCTCTCTCTGTCCCGGTCCCTAGACCTAGACCTGTCTCTGTAATAGTTCTCATAGTAGTACCGATCTTTATCTCTATCCCTATCCCTACTCCTTTCCCTAAACTCCCTTTCTCTAGACCTAGACCTGTCTCTGCGGTACCTCCTAGGAAATCTATCCCTGTCTTTGGAACGGGATCTTTCTCTCCTGGTAGATCCGTAACTCTTCGATTCAATTTTTTGAAGGGTGTCTTGAAGTGAAGAAATCAGGACTCTGCACCTTTCATCTTTAGCAGTCTCGGAATGCTTGATTACAGATATGGCAGTAACTAAAGTCTCTATAGCGGAAGCGAACTCTCCAGCAGCAGCATTGGACACAGCTCTGGCAATAGCACAGCTGGTGACGGTTCGATTACGTCCCATGATCTCTTCGAAGTTAGTATCCTTAGGTGGAGGAGCAGTCCCAGGAGGTAAGAATTCTTGATGGCGATTAGGAGGAGGAAGAGGAGCTGGCGGTGGACAACCATTGGGTGGCAGGTTCTGGATGGGAGTGCCGAATCCTGGAGCAGGAGCCCTGGGGATCTGTTCCGTCATGCCAGGTAGAGTTCCTCGTGGGGGGAAGAATGGAGTGCTGACACGTGGACCCAGGTTTTCCCTGTTAGCCGGTGGGGGAGGATATGCTGGGGGAGGCCGATGTATGGGTACACCTTGAGGAGGTGCGAAGTTGTGAATGCCTGGAGGAGGAGGAGGTCTGTTCCAATCGGGGCGAGGAGGTATACCCCTATGCTCCAAGGGCATGTGGGTAGGTCTAGGAGGAAGAGGTGGAGGTGGACGAGAATGTATTTGTTGATGAGGGCTGCCTTGCCAATGTGGGGGAGGAGGCTGATGAGTAGGTAGATTCATAGGGGCCATCTGTCGTAAAGGAGGTAGACCCATCCCTGCATGGCCAAGAGGTGCCAGTACTGCCGCATTAACTGCCATAATTTGCTGCTGAGGAGATGGGTTAGACGTAGGTCTAGGTTTACAAGTAGCTTCAAACTGCATTAACGCATTCTTTGTCGGATAAGTCACCACTGGGTTGTTGCCGTGAAGAACCAATTTTGGCAGGCCTTGTATACATATGGGGATACTGCGTTCCGAGCCAAATGTCACTACACAGAATCCTTTAGATTGTCCGTTAGGTCTGTATTCAAAAAACTTGACATCTAATAAATCCCTTATACCTAAGCTCCCAATGGCATTCGCTATGTCCTGGTCTGTTGTCCACCAGGTGAGGTTACCGATATACAGTTGATACTTGAGGTGGGGGCCTTCAGGGGAAGGGGCGTGGGGTTGTTGCCTTCTAGGAGGGTGTCCTCCCACCTGGGGAAGCAAGACATCTTCGTAGAGATCCAAGGGTTCCATCTCTTCATGTTTCCCATTGCCGTTGTTCGTATCTCCGTCCAAATCGGAGTACAAGTCCATCCTGCTTCGGCCGTGTCAGCTGTCAAACACAACACCAACAACAACTCTCACCGTCAATGTCCATAAACAGGTAACTTTCACAACATAGTAATAATATAAAATAATATCACTAACAAACAGATCATTTCAACACATGCCAACACATACATAGATAACCATTTAAATCAAACAATTATTTGCCTTCCTAGTTTCTCTTACTTCAAGTTAAAATGTCAATAGTTTTAAAAAAAATAAATCCCATGCAAGCAGATAAAAATATGAACTTAAAAACTAAAACACATAAAATATACAAAAATGTACTTAAAAACTGCAAGTTTGTATCTCAGGAGAATTTGAAGTAAAAATAAATCAAGGGTGAATAAAAAAGAACAAGACTAATGAAACAGATCTAGTTCTTGACTAATGAGAAACACTAATCCTGAAGTCATATTATATTGTTTAAGACCCAGAGTATGTAATTGTATTTTAATTTAATTAATAAATTAATTTAAATGTTTTCTCAAAATTTTCCACTTTATTTACAAAAATAATACAGGTATACCAACAATAAGTGTGTGTGTGAATAAAGTGTATAAATTACTATTTTAATGGAATAACCCTTAACCTTCCAGCTAAAAAAAGAGTTAATGTGATGGAACTAATACAAAATAAATATGAAACTACCAAATAAAATAACAACTATGATTTTATCAAATGTGAGATTATTAAATCAAGCAACAAGAAATAAAGAAAGAAACACTAACAAGAAATTCAGGAAGTTATGTATAAAAAGGTGCTTCCCCAGCAAAAATCTATAGGCAGGAATAAATACTATAAAAATCACCAAGTAGGATTTTTTCTTAGCATATTTTAATCACTTAAAGAGAAGTGGTTATGAAAATAGGAATTTTATTTATTGCAAATAGTGTAGGCAAATGTTTGCTAACTTAGGCCTACTTACTTATTTTTAATTTAATTACTATTTTATTTTTATTTTAGTTGTTTTAAAATCAAATGTTACCATTCTTTATACCTTAGGTTAAAATCTGGTATTTTAATAGTAAATTATCTAAAGAAGGCTGCTTTAGAACAGCTGAAACCAGTCAATTTTTAATTACCATTTTTTGTGTGAAAATATTGTTCGGTTATTGATCATAAGACAGCCAGTCAAGTTTGAAAATATTGGCCATTATATTGTTAGGCAATTTACTGATCAATCTTGATCAGTTTTATTTACAAAGAATGTTCACAAAATCATTGTTATTTAACTCTCTATTACAAAACCAATCCTAAGATCTTTAGTGCAGGTTTCTGTAACTAATAAACCTAAATCTTAACCCTTGGGTACTCGCGGTCTAATACAGACACGAGGAGGCGCGGACCCCTGATAGGACTTAATCTGTTTTATATGCCCACACAACAGGTAAAATAAATATAAACTTAAAATCATTTTAGCAAAATGTTAAAACATATTTAAATTGGTTTTATTGTTGTATTTTTTTAATTTATAAAATACTGTTGTTTAGTCTCATAGTTTATAAGCACAAAAATTAGTCAGTCTCAATTATAATTTTTTTTCTGTATATTTTTATTATTTTAATTTTTAATTCAGGTACCATATTAATTTATTTTGTATTATATGTATAAATTTCACTAAAATTAGCGTAATACCAAAATTTAAGTGAAAGGGGCGTGGGTCCCCTGTCAAGACAATATGGGCACAGAATTGAAGTATAATCGCATACGATGTTAAACTGTGACTGATTCTCTTAATAAAAGCAAGAAATGTAGCTAGGAAAATCCCTAGCTTCCAATCTCACACCCACATCTACCTCAATTTCACAGTTATATCTCAAGTTTAGGCCTCACAGGACCGCACGTTCCTGAGGGTTTATGGGGAGAAAACGTCAGATTTTGTAAATACTCGCATTTAGAACCCATTACAAAATATCTTCTCAAAAGAGTTGCTCAAGATAAGAGGCAGTTGCCTATTACTCTCATTTGAGTTAACTAAGTTCGGGCAACTCTTTTGAGAATGATCCCTGTTTTGGCTTCGAAACGTGGGGGTTTACAAAATCTCTGGCATGGTCTCCCCCAAAGATCTAAATTTACCTACAAAATCTCTGGTATGGTCTCCCCCAAAGATCTAAATTTACCTACAAAATCTCTGGTATGGTCTCCACCAAAGATCTAAATTTACCTACAAAATCTCTGGTATGGTCTCCACCAAAGATCTAAATTTACCTACAAAATCTCTGGCATGGTCTCCACCAAAGATTTAGATTTACCTACAAAATCTCTGGCATGGTCTCCCCCAAAGATCTAAATTTACCTACAAAATCTCTGGTATGGTCTCCCCCAAAGATCTAAATTTACCTACAAAATCTCTGGTATGGTCTCCCCCAAAGATCTAAATTTACCTACAAAATCTCTGGCATGGTCTCCACCAAAGATTTAGATTTACCTACAAAATCTCTGGCATGGTCTCCCCCAAAGATCTAGATTTACTTATCTAAAGTAAGAAATAAATATGAATAAACATATCTAAAATAACCCTATTAAGTACATTTTAAAATTAGTTTTTTTTAAATAGGAAATTTCTTTAATCACAGAAAGGTGAACGTCATAGCAATAAATTCTTATAAAACAAATGCAATAACTATATTACAATGTAATAATAAAAAAATGAATCAATAGGAACCCAAGCAACTATTAAAGAACAAGAGGGAAAGATCAATAAAAAATTACCCCCAACTCTTATAATTGAACTACTAACTCCTGTTTCCAAATAACTATTAGAGAACGAAGGGAAAAGACCAATAAAAATTACCTCACCTCTTAGAATTGAACCAACTCCTGATAATCCAAATCAGATCTCTGAATCAATTAGAACATATGGAAATCAGGTACTTCTTTAGATTGTTACTCCCCTATATGTTTTTAGAATATATAGGACTTTAACTAAATAACTATTCAGACAAAATGATCTTTAGAAGGTAACAGTCTAAAGAAGAACATTCTGTACACTTTCTTTAGATTGTTACTCCCCTGTTTTCTTTATAAGGGGAGTAACAATTTAAAGAAGTGCCGGATATCATTCCTCTGTTGTAGCTGATTAGTAAGTGATCTCGGTATATTAAGTGTCCGTGGTGTTTTTTTTTTTTTCTGTCTGTTTCCCGTAGTTAATAATAATTATAATTTGATTATTTAATCTTTCCGTAGTATGAATACTACCAAAATCGTAAAATATGAATTTCTAATTGATTGTACTAGGTACAGGTACTAATTGGGTACTTTATAATTATAAGCGTTATTTCTCGGTCTAGTTCTATGTCATTAATGTTGACCTCAGATTTGTGGAAAATTGAAAGCTTAAATTCGGGACAAGGTATCATTAACGTCAGAGTAAAGCATTCTCCTGCGTAGCTTAGTTGGTAGAGCGCTATACTGGAAATATCCTGTGGTTCAAATCCCAGCGCTGGAGTGTTTTTTTTCTCTGTCTGTTTCCCGTAGTTAATAATAATAATAATTTGATTTAAACTAAAAATTTGGTTATTCTTAGAGAAATATTTATATACACTACTAATTTACTTATAAATGTACAAATTAAACAAAAAAATAATACCAAATATTGCATTTGTCCCCCCCCCCAAAAAAACAAAATAATGTTTAAAACACAGAGTTTAAGAAACTTTGAAAATTACCTTAATTGATCAGTCCAAGGAAGGAGATAAACTAATACTGATATACACAATTTAATATATCCTACTTATCCCCATCCCCCCTTTTTTTAAAAAAAGTAAATATAAATATATTTATTTATGTTTTAAAATAAATAAACAACATACACAATTGATATCAATATAAGAATAAAAATTTCAACAACATATAATAATAGTTGTAATAACAATTTTAAAAACCACATTTCAAAAGCAATAGGATAAATAAATAGGAAGCAAAATAATATAAATTTAGTGAAGTGTAAAATGTAAAAATAAATAAGGAAGAATAAGACATATTTGAGCACATTTGCTATTTATACTATGTAGGAAAGATTATACAGACAAATATCGACTTAATACAGTTTTTTTTAATATATATATATATATATATATATATATATATATATATATATATATATATATATATATATATATGAATAAATTCTCGACCGTAAATATAAACAGAAAACAAACAAAACTCAGGTTTCGGTCACAAAAATCGTCTTTATGTTACAATCCCGACGTTTCGGTTTTTACTTAAAACCTTCTTCAGGGGCCGTAAAACATCTAAACAACGACGAGAGAGACGTGAGTTGTTGTTTAGATGTTTTACGGCCCCTGAAGAAGGTTTTAAGTAAAAACCGAAACGTCGGGATTGTAACATAAAGACGATTTTTGTGACCGAAACCTGAGTTTTGTTTGTTTTCTGTATATATATATATATATATATATATATATATATATATATATATATATATATATATATATATATATATACATCCTCCCCCCTTTTATTGGTAATATATATTTAAATATGTAGATACTCATATAATACATTGGGAATAAAATTTTCATTTAGTGCATTTATTAAAAAAAAAATTGGGAAGATCAGGTAAATCTGGCTAACCATTAAGTTATAGTTATACGAATAAATAGATAGCAGGAACCATCTAAATGTTTAGGTCGAGATTTGTCAATACATCTTATAAATATACATGAAAGGTGTTGTAACTTGCCTTAAATTTATATTTTTCAAAATGTAAATTTTTCGGTAAATTTCAATAGGACAGGGTAAATTTGAATGTTGATAGCTTAATGGTGATAACTTAATTTCGAAAAAATAATGTCATAGATAAACAATCCACCCAGTCTAAAAATACTTATTTCTTTCAAATTGCAATTTATTACCGCAAGTTCGGAAGTTATCAAATGAGGATATCCCTACCGTCGAAGTATCGAAGGTAGGGATATTCTTATTTGATAACTTATTTCTTTATAAATAAATTGTAAGAGATTTATAGCTTTTCAGCACGCCAACGTCTTTTCGGATGTCATCTACATCAGGGATGCCTAAATCATCATGTGTATCTACTTCATCAGTATTGAAAAAGCTGAAATTAACTGTCTCTGAAGCAGTCAGTTCCAATTAATTAAAAGATTTTCAACTGAATAAAGAATAAGTATAAGTAGGATCATCTAAATGATTTTTCTAAAAGAAAATTTTAATATATATTCGAGATTTAAACAAAAAAACACTAATAGACAACATTTATCCATTATTAATTCATCTTTCGAATTTAAACTTTTCTGAAAATGGATGATCGTATGCTGAAATCAATTTAAGAGGCCTTTAATTCAAGTTATAGCTTATAGAAGTTTTCCTTGTTAATTGAATCATAAATAATAAACCAAAATCCAAGATCAACAACAAACATTGTCTTTAAAAAAAATATGCTATCGTAAAAAACAAAAAAACAAATTAAATCTAACATTGACACAAGGAAGAATAACTAAGGAAGAAAAAGAAGAAGAAATGTAACAAATTATATGAGATTAATACTACAAGCAAAGTAAAAGAAAGAAGGCATTTATAAAGCAAAACCTTATTGTGGATAAATACATAATAAAACACAAAAATCAGATAATTTAAATCATTGAACATAATAAAATAAAAACAACATATTAAAAAAAAAATACACAACTTAAATTTAATATTTTGTTTAGATCACATGTTTACATTTAAAAGTTTAAAAGACACAAATCCTAAAATTAAGTGAATTATTAAATATTTAAATAAAGTCAGAGCCTATATATACCTTAATTCTTGGAGTAGGATATGGTAAATGATTAATATGTTAATTTTGGTATATTCATGACCAAATTATCTATTAAATATAAATAAAAAAAAGTCAGTAACGAAGAATGTCATATTAATTATCTATATCATAAGAAAAAGAAATATGAAAAAGATATATAAAACGTACAAATATATATTTTTTATATAAATTATTCACCTTACTTATGTTCCTAGCAAAAAATATAATAATAAGAGCCTAATTCTAAACTCAGTTGATCTACAAGGGCCCAGATGTGATTAAGAGATTTAACCCTGAACAATTTAAGAGAAAACATTATCCAACTTCGTAACAATTAAAAAAAGAACAATAACCTATATGTGTAGGTGTAAATATTTTACTTAGTTCGAAGAATAACAATCAATACTCAAAAATCAATCGAAGAACAGTAAATACAAATACATAGATATATAAATCCTATTTTGATTTCAAAATCTCCAAATATTTAAAGAATGTTGAACCAGTTTTGTTATAATTTAATGTTTTTCCATATTTGTACTTATTGATAAAAAAAAAGTAAATAAATAAATAATAATAATATATGATAAGTGTCTAGAACACAATTTTTAAAGTTCACAAAAAAATGCAATAAAAGATTAAATGTGTTATAAGCTTCTATTTTGATACATTTATGTGAACGAGGATTTCCAAAAACTATTAATTAATTTATCAATTATTTTATTTATTTATAATATGATACTGTGTTCTAGTAATGGCATATGCTCAAGTGTAATATTTCTAAACATTAATAAATATGAAAGTAATACTCTGACAATATTTTGTGCTTTTGTACTAAAGAAAATGCATACACAAGAATAAATAATATAGTATTAATTGCACCATTAGCTATTTCAGTTCCAAATAAATATTAAATTTGAATAGCAAAACCTCCAATTATACCATAATCTATATGAAATAAGTAGCCTTTAGCAATGAAAGGGTTTTAAGTACACTAAGACTTAAATACCTATAAAACTTTATACCTAATAAACTTTAATAAAACCCCACAAACCTAACAGTTACTACTACTACGTTTCCATGATGTTAAAATATAGCGTTGGGACAACCGACTAGAAAAAACAACCGAATGAATAAGTCGATTCGGGAAAAAACAGTCGATTGAATTCAATCGACTGAAAACAGTCTCATAGCGGGTATAGGATATATGAATAAAGATATAAACCGAGACTGAACTCGCAAGTCGAATTTTTCAATCGAATGGTTTTTTTATATAGGAGAAGTACGGTGGAGGCAGTAAAGGCCTCAGAGCTGAGGGGGGGTGAGAGTGAGAAGGCGCTTGAAACTCGTTATCTCTTCCCAAACTACAGCCTGCTACGACATCGTTTTCATTCGAATGAAAAAATATAGACTGAGACTGAATCCAGTCGACTTTTTCATTCGAATGTTTCATTCGGATGTTTTTTTGTTTTGGGTAGGGGAAAGGAACGACGGTGAAGGGCTCAGAGCGGAGGAGCGGTGAGAAGGCGCATGACACTCGTTATCTCGTTATACACACGTCCACATATACACGTCCGAATTACAACTAATACAACTTCAAACTATAGACTGATATCATTCGAATGAAAACTAGATATCCACAACCGAATGAATGAATATTTTAAAACAACCGTTTAGTCGACTTTTTTCAATCGATTGGTTCCCAACGCTATTAAAATACGGGTTGAACACGGGACGAATTCAGTTTTTGGATCCAAAGTGTCCATAGAAACCTAGATTCAATGCGGATTAAATACAATACCGATCCTGATACGATACACTTAATTCTGGGATCATATCTGGATTGAGTTGCAATGGAAACACCGAACTCGATCCTGACATGCACAGAGTTTGGGTGTGAGCGCACCTAGCGTATTTCTGTAAAAACTGTAGTCAAATCTGTCAAAATACGTAATAAAAAACATGGTTATAAATGGTGAAGGTTACAAAATTGAAAAAAAAATGTTACAAAGTGTGCGCCCCTAGCAATTTTTTCTGGTGAAACCAGTCAAATCTGCCAAAACACCACTCCAATCAACCAAATAACAAAACAAAACCATTATTTGCAATTTTTAGTTTTGTTTTTAAAAACTAACATAACAAACCCGGTTAGAAAAAGGTGAAGGTTACAAAATTATTTATATCCTTTATATCAAAGTAACCTAGTAAAAATTAGATGTATTGAAAACATCATAAACAGCTTGAGTTTCCAGTGAAATCCACATCACGAAGGGGTTCACACACGGATTTCACTGGAAACCCAAGCTCTTTATGACGAATCTACTCGCGGAAGCCTACGGACCATATTAAAAACATGTTGAATATGGATTCAATACAACTCATAGAAACACCTAACTTGTTACTACACAAATCAGGATTCAATCCGTATTGAAACATCATGGAAACGTAGTAAATATGCATAAAAAAGCAAGTTTAAAAACAAACAGTTCTGATTGATAAAAACGAAAGGATTAAAACTGTTTTGTACTAAATATTACATATTACGTTGTGTGTTGCAATAAAATAAAAATGTTTTGCTTAGATTAATAAAATTAAAAGGCGAGTTAATAAACAGACAATGCTTCAACACAATATGGTATATATGAAGGTGGCATATACACACAACATAATATTTTGTATTGCAGTTTTAACATAAGATCATTTTGACAAACAATATATGAGTAGAGATAAGATATTTTAGACAAAAGAGGAAAAAACCTGATCATTCAGGTATTTTGGATAAAAGAAAAACCTAAACAGAGTTCAGGTAATTCGGACAAGGGAGAACTTTTATCTTATTTTTTATTAACGATTCAGTGTTTATCACTCGTCACAAGACCTCTTATCACATAATTAAAACTGTTTTTTTCTTTAGGTAATAGACAATATATTAAACCATATATTTAGTTTAGACAAATAGGTATGAAATAGTTTAATTTTCAAAACTTTTAAGAGTGGAATTTTCAGAATGATGGACGCATTTGTAAAATTCTTTGAAAATACATATATAAAACAATTAGTTGGACCTGAAATAGCAAATAGTGCATTCTAAGCCGTAAAGAATAAGACAGCCAATCCACATATTATTGATTATAAACATGTAATTTATAATTACACAATATAATAGTCATTTAGCAAGTAAAGGTTTAATTTTGTTAATAAAGAATTAAATAGCTATACTAAAATGAATTAATTCATATAAAAAATTGTCAGTCATAATGAATTAATTCAGAATTAACTAGCACGCACGTCACCAACATAGCTGGTACAAATAACAATATTCTTTGATTTCATCGAGTGTATTGACTTATTATTCTTTATGACTCAAAATACTAAGATGTACCTGAAAATAAAGATAACAAGTTAAAGAAAATCAATAATTATAACAGTATAACAAAGAAATCTTAACTCATACCACTAATAATTTAAAATATAGCTAAACCACATTTAAGATGAAAATAAATATTTAAAAAAATGTTGGCAACAAATAATAATGGTAAATAAATAGAAATCTAACCAATATACATTGACAATTTATAGGTACATATACATATAAATACTATAAACATACACTTACGTAAGATGTTGAAATTCAGTTAAGTTAGTGGTTATTTTTGGTCAAAATTTAAAGAAGCCATTTAGTTTTAGTACAAGATAGGTTTGATAATACATTATGTCAAAGATTTTCTCGATTTCTTTCTTTGCGACGAAACAATTTACTTATTAAAAATACCCATTATCGATTATTAATGTAATATGCTTGATTAGATTTTAAAAACAGTGAAAAAATTGAATATGGATAATGCTTTTAGCAAAGATACATCGCCACTCCTAGTCGTCAAAGAAAAAGTATAATATACTGGTATTGAAAATAAAGATGGCGATTAGGACGCCGGTAAGAAAAAGGGACGTCGATTTTCGGCACAAGAATACATTGATTAAACAGAAGCAAAAACATAAATTATTACCAAACTACATTGATCAATACATATGGTTTATACATTGCGATTGATTGGCCAATAAATGTACATAAATAAATGGAAAAAAAAAACAATACAAAATTAAATAGACATTTCTGTCGATGCGCATAACACAAAGCACGCGTCCGAACAGAAATATTAATCGTGAATTTATAAACAATTTCTTTAAGATAGAGTCATTCTGATGAGTAAATCTTACCATAAATTGTGTAGAAACCCTTGATGCGGTATTTCTACGACGATTTCTCCAGTTTAAAATAGTAGAAAAGTGCAGGAAAATAACTAGACAATACACATCGTTTGATAGCCAACATCCGACATACGTGATTCGTGTCCCCCTCTTTTCTCTTCTCTCCGGTGCGAGACAGACGCGTCACCGCCTACTTGATCACTAAATACATTTTTTTTCAAGTTCTCGAAAGAAAAATAACATTTGTTTCAAATATCTGAACTTAAAAAAATAATTTCTTCACTTCAAAATAATTAATCGTTTAAAAGAAATAATCATTTTATCCAATATTAAAATAAAACGAATGTAATAAAAAAAATAAGTTCGTCATTTTTTATATCAGAACGAAGGTTATAAAAAAATTGTGGAGGCTATGCCTTTTTGATGGTTACCTCTCCGATTTGAGAACACGAAATTTCAATTATTTTTATAAAATTTTGTTTTAAAAAGACTTTTATTTTTGTAAGTGTGACTCCAGTGAAATACTTGTTTCTCCGATAAAATCGAGAAAAAGTAGATAAATAAAAAAAATCGATCTTTAATAGTTTAGGTGTGAAAATTTACCTAGGATATTTTGTTTTAAAGGTAATAAAGTCTTTTTAAATTTAATTTATAATTATTACTGAAATTTTAGCTTTAAGTTAAATGTATTAGTGTAAATTAATTAGAATTTGCTCAACAGTGCAATAATTAATAATTATTGCTGACTGAGGTATTTTTTTATTCATCTAGAGATAAAGTTCTTGCTGCTTTCTTATCTATTAAGCATTTCTTTTATCCATACAGTTAATTGATAAAATATAATTTGAAGTAAACGATAAACGATTAGTTCACAGTTTAGCTGTAATGTTTAGTGGATAAGCCTTAATTCTGAAGCCATTTAGACGTATAACTTATAGTGAATAGAAACTACTTACAAGCAAGTTGTAGATAGATCTTTGGTATGCCTATGTGCCTTGGTAAAATTATGTTTTAGATTCAACCAAAATTAGATATAGTTTGAAAACCAAATAAATAGCCAACAGGAAAAACTACATAAAATAACGATTCAAAATTAAGCCTTTACCATGTAATTTTACTTACAAAGCTAATAGATTAAAGCATGTAATCTTAGGCTTATTTTTTAAAAATAATTAGCAAACAAATTTGGTTAATCTTGATCATTTACAATGTGTTAATCTTTGTTAACAGTTCTTTAATAACAGTGTAGGTTGCATGGTATATTGTGACCTTCGAGATATCTTTGTTATAAAACTGCAACTGTTTAAGTGTAAAATTGATTTTTTTTTATAATCAATTATGATACACATGAGATGTATCACTTGTCTATTGACGTTACAATATCCTTTGTCTTAATCATTTATTATAACGATACTGATTGAATGATGTTAGTTTTATTCTCATGAGTACACTAAGAAAATAAACTTTTCTTTTTCTATTATACTCATAAGAGATTATAGACCTATTTACAATATGTTGCGGTATACTATCTTACACAGTGAAGATAAACCAAAATGTTGAGGCACTAACCGTGTTGTGCTATAAACTTTGTATCTTAATATTAATAAATACTAAGTTTCCATGATGTTTCAATTCGGATTGAATCTTGACTTGGGAGTTAACTAGCTAGGTGTTTCCATGAGTTGTATTGATTCAGTATTCAATACACCAAACTTGGTACTCTTATAGAAAAGGGGCCCCCTTTTTGGTTTTTATACAGAAGAGTTTATATCCCTTAGTCTAACTACCTATTAAGACAAAGGGATATTCAGTCCAATATGCTTTGGGACAAAGGAATATCACACTTTTGCATAAAAAAAAGTGTGTATTCGGTTGTCAGAAGGTATATTAGATTAACAAAAGTGGGGGGCCCTTTTCTATAAAAGTGCCCCAAACGGTATTTACTAGTTTACTTTGATAAAGGTTATAAATAATTTTGGTGTTTTGGTGTGTGTTATCAGAAAAACGCGCTCACACTCATACTCTGTGCATGTCAGGATGGAGTTCAGGTGTTTCCATGAGATTATCCAGATACGATCCCAGAATTTAGTGTATCGGATTTGGATCTAGATCGGATCGTATTCAATCTAGGTTTCCAAGGATAATTTGGATCCAAAAACTGTATTCAACCCGTATTGAATCCGTTTTGAAAAATCATGGTAACGTAGTCAAAATAATTTTAATCCAAGGTACACCTCATGAAAGTGTTAGGTATATCAAAGAACTTACTCAACTTAAACGTAACTGATTACATGGGACTAGCATGTAACTCCATGAGCTAAGTTGTATAATTGACCTTGTAACTGAATGGAAACTACTTCCCTAATGTAGGCTATTTATACATATTACAATGCTGGGGGAACACCTACCGTTGGGACCTTGCCGTCAGGAATCAAACCCTAAAGGCGGAGATGCACATGCCTATAGCTTGAACAAAAACATGCCAGCTACTTGCACATGGATATGTTAAATGGGATGCCTGTAGCTGGCAAGCAAGCAGATTAAAACTTAAAAATCCTTGGTATGCCAGTTACTGGCAAATACCCTCTTTTGGCATGCAAGTTACTTCCCTAATTTGACGGCATGTGTATCTTCGCCTTTACTGATACCAGGGACACTTGGTTTTTACTGGGACAACTTGGTATTTTATTTTTTTAAATTTAGAATATATTTTGAGCTAGAGCTGGAGAGGTTGATTGTGCCTTTGTTAGAGAAAATTTTAAATTCTGGAGTAAGCAGTATGACAACTTAAGTGTTAACATATTTTCTGCAAGTGTTGACAAATTGTGCATTTTAGTTGTTCCGGCTACCTGAAGGAGAATGCACTGCATAATAATTAATAGGTTTGTTCCAACAGAGCCTCGGACGGTTCTAGAACTGCCGGGAGCATGCGCAGTATCGAAAGACCGTTCCTACACGCCTCTCGGACGGTTCTGGAACTTTTAGTCCCGTGTTCCAACAGAAATACAAACGGTTCTGGGACAGTCCTAGAACCGTGAAAACAGTTCCAGGACTGAAGCAGGAACTCGACCAGAACTACTAATACTAATATACGGAGGCGTGTAGGTTACACTACTACTACTGTTCAAATATAACCTAACATTTGTTTTCGTTTCTTTTCTGGATATCTATTTTCTGATATCTGTTTCCTAGCGTGTTTTGTTTCTCTCTCCACAGTTTATATTTATACTACTTCTTTCTTCTTTACGTATTATTTTTTATCATGATAGTATATTGGAATAATAAAATATAATTTATATTTGATATATATTTATTCCTCTTGATAATTAAAATTTCTCATAGCGACTATGAGTCCTTTATAAGAATTACCTCCGATCTTTTTGTCTGTACATCCGCCGATGATTTACAGACAAGAAAAAAAAACAGATAAATTATTCTTATAATTTTCTTTTTTGTAGTTTTGAACCCTTTATTTGTCAATATTTCTTAATGTGTGGTTAACCTTTTCTTATATGAGGGTTAATTTTTATTTTAATAAGCCAAGATAAAAGCGTAGCTGAGCGTGAGCTGTAGTTACTTTAACACGGAATCGGTCTGTCGACGATAACTTCAGTAGACATTATTTGATTTCTATTTCGTTTGGGGTATAATATTATGTGTCCTATTTGGTAGATTGTACCTATACTTTTTGGGCACAAGCGGGTTTGGAGATGTTGGCATTTTAATGTTTTTACTTCCATGAAAATGGGTGTAAATACTGAGTTCTCTTTTGATCGCGTATTGACTCCACAACATTTCATGGAAGTCATATGTGGGATTTCCACACCGGTAATTTTTATACGATTTAACAGTTAATGTTTAAAAAAAATTACAATTTATACAAACAAATTTTTAATAGGCAACTGAAACTAAAAGACAGGATTGTTACAAGTCTGACGAATCCCAAATGTGAGAGCGAAATAGAATCATTCAGAAATGACAGTGTGATAAATTTGTAACTTTTAAACTTTTTGCCCTAATGTGCATTCTTATAAACTTTGTTGAGTTTAATAATAGAATATGTTCACGTAAGTAATCCATTTCTGAGTGAACATTAACAAAACAAGTGGGGAGATACGAAGAGGAAAATAAAAACAAGATAAAGGGAGGTAACATGAAGGTTGCAGTTCTGAAAGAGTTCTAAAATCATTCCAACAGGCTCCTCTTTTTGAATCAGTTCTGAACCAGTCCTCATAGACGCATGCGCATTAAAAAATCCTGAACTGGTTCTAGAACTGTTCTGGAATTGTCTGTTGGAACAAACCTAATATTTATTTTTAACAGGGTCAAAGGTTTCTATCTGTCCACTAGACTCATACTTATAGTACCTTCATGAGAATCATCTCCATGAAGGCCCTTTCTTGACAATCGTTCTTTGACAATTGTTTTACTATGTGTTTTGGGTATTATCTTACCTGATGTCAACCTATTGCTAGTAATTTTTTGCTCATAATAAGCCCAGTTTAGATATAAGGGCCTTTACATGTTTTATGCTTTCCTACATTTCAAATAATTTAACAAGGAAATATTATGTAACTATCAAAAATTGCATCGTAAATGTTACTGTATTTCATTCCGGTGCGTTTCAAAATCTCTTTCTTATACATGCCTTCCGCTCTTACTTGCTGAAAAGTAATGTTGTATTATAAAAATAATAATCGCTTCAAGAGCTATATCAATTGTACAATTGGCATTAGCAACTAGATGGACACCACTTTACTTAAGTAAGATACCCACTTATATCTAGATGCTTTGTAAGCACCGAGTAAATAAGAAAAAAAAAATTGTTAGCAATAAGCTATCAAGATGAAAATAATGTTAAAAATTAATTTACAAGAAGGAAATTCTGTTGTAACAATTTTACCATTCTTTTAAGAAGATATTTCGTTAAGTATTATATAAGTAATATTTTTTGTATTAAATATTTTTTTAACTTTTTGGTAAATCATCAAGTGTCAAGATCAATTTGAGTTATTCTCTCCTAATATCGCTTTTCCTCTTTTTAATACCGTATATCTACCTACCTTGATTATTTTAATGATTTATTATTTTTTTAATTACTATGCATTCTCTAATGTAATCAATGTAATTACATCATACAATAATAATATTTATTTTCTTTTTTCAGGTAATGCCGGTAATCATTTTCTAAAAAAAAAAATGTCATACTGTAGAAAAGAAGGTAAAGACATTATTATATTCGCCACTCGGGAAGATCATTCTACGCCGAGCACGGTAAAATTACCAGAAGTTCCTCCTTCACCTGGTTTAATAGCTGACGACGGATCTATAAACTGGGGATGTCCATGCCTCGGAGGAATGGCTACAGGTCCTTGTGGTATTCCGTTCCGAAATGCATTCTCCTGTTTTCATTACTCAACCGCTGAACCTAAAGGCTCCGATTGTGTCGAACAATTTTCAGCTATGCAAACCTGCATGCAGAACTATCCTACTGTGTATAATCAACACGAAGATGAAGAAACGGATTACGGCTTAGGTGACGCTAAAAATATAACAACGATGGAAGGACAAAGTAAAGAAGTCCTACCAACTAAATAGTTATTATGAAAATTTACTAGTTTCTAATTTATTATTTTTTCTTTTTTTTATGTTTTTTGAAAAAATGTGCAGTTTGTGACAGAAATAAAATTCAAGGTGCAATTTAATTTACTCATGAAATTTATTTGTCATGATGGTGAAACATGAGATGGTGCAACAAGCGAAATAATACCATTTTTAAAGGACAAAGAGTCCCTCGTGTCAGAGTGGTATCGTAACTAATAAGCAGTACTTATATAGGCCTATTACATCCTTAATATATTTAATTATATAAATAATAGTTAGATATTAAATTTATAATTGCCAATTATGAGTGGCTCACAAAGTGGGTTAATATCAAAATTTGTGGATGGTGGTCAATTTCTAAATTCTATAGCATTTTTATCAAGGAGTCGACCATGAAGTTTTCAAGTTCATAGGAACTTTGCTATGTATGCTTATGATATAAATGTAACTTAAGCAATCTTTGGCGTGCATTTAGGTCCCCTTATAAAAAAATATATAAGCTTTTATAAATTTAATTTTTAAAAAATGCAATAACTTTGAAGTATGTTTACAATCATCTAGCTCATGTTATAATTTTAAATAAATAAAACAGTTTAACTAATTATTAATACGCACACCATACATATATAAATAAATAAATATATATTATAATAAAATTACTAAAAAGATGTATTGTTATATTAAACATAAAATATTTGTCTTATCCAGTAGTTAGATTCGAATCATATATGTTAAGCAGAACTTATTAAATCACAGCTGTTAAATATTGGCAGTGCTTAAATAATTAAGTTATCTTTTATAATTTTTGGTTAATCTTAGTTTGACAGAATGAAAGTTAAATACATTAGAGTCTCGTTTATCCGGACCCTGCTAGTCCGGACATCCGTATAATCCGGACGGGCCAAAAACTATGTACAAATTGGAACCAGGGCCTGTTAAGATTTATTAATTGTTAAGATAATTGGAGTTTCTGCTTTTATTGTCTATTAAAATGTATAAAATTGTTCGTAGTATAGTTTGTAGGTGTATATTCAAACAGTCTAACACGAGGAATACCTGGTATTTTGTTAAAAGTTAACAGATTTAAGAATAAGTAAGAACATCAATAAATCTGTTTCGGTTCCATAGAAATGTAGGGCGGAAGATATAAAGGAATTGTATTTCAGGAAGTACAATTATATGTGACTGAGATGGGGAAGGGTTTTAAGAAACATGTAGTGGCGGCTCAACCCAGTTCCATGAAATTTTGCCAAGCCAACAATGTCTAATGTCTCAACTTTTTGTGAAATGATTATCGCTCCTTGAATTTCATATCGGAACTCAGCTTGTTTCTCAGAAAGTCCCTTCTATACCTGCCACCTGCGTAATAGATTGTCATTTTATTTTAATTCATTTGATATTTGACATGACTGGTACTGGTGTCAGAACAGTTCTTAACTTAAATAGTGGACCTACGTTGTACAAGCATGTTTTAGAGACTATTAGAAGTAATTTTTACGATAAAAACCTCGAATTTTAATAATTATACTCTACTAAAGCTTGTTCTACAGACACATTAAAACTGATTCCGTTTAATCCTGACTTTCGGTAATCTGGACTGGGTTCGGTCCCGTTAAACCCGGATTAGCGAGACTCTACTGTATATTTTTAAACCACCTCAATATTGATTGTCTAGATTAGTTACAAGTCAAATTGAATTTAGACATTTGTTTGAATCTAATGCTACGTTGGAAATTTATTAAACTATTTAATACAAAAATTTATAGTGACATATAATGATAAAATTGGCTAAAATAAAATTCTAATTTTGCTAAAGTAGATTACTTTAGAATTTTAAGCTGAACATTTTGTTAAACTTATAGGTTTTATACAATACATCAACTTAAGTAAATAATTTATTTTAAATGTGCCATTTATTTAATCTGAATCCATCTGTTTATTTGTGATTTATTTTTATTTATTTAATTGCATTTACTTAAAAACTGTATAGTGTTAATTTAACTCACATAAAATATTTTTGCTTATTTGTTAATTTTTTTAATCTTTAACGTCGATCATTATTTGTTTTTTTGTTAAAAATAAAAATCATAAGCACTAACTAATTTAAAAAATTATACTAATATAAAGCTCTCCTGACTTATCTCTGTTGCCAAACTGTACGCTAAATGGTAGTCAAATCTTAGATGATGTATTAATGTTAATTATTATATTGTTCTGTATATTCATGTAAAAAGCTCAA